>CM022092.1:10342471-10847471 GCA_011114355.1 Carex littledalei | reverse complement strand
AATTTTAAAATTTAATATCGAAAAAATAAAATTAATTTTGATGCAAAAAAATTAATTTTGCACAATTTTAGGTTTGTTTTTGAAACCTTCTAGAAGCCGTCAGTTTTTCAAGTACAGCCGGAAGTACAGTGGCTTTGTAAGTTGCTAACTGTTTGCAACTAACTTGGGGACCACTTTCAACTAACTTGGATTGTTGGACTTTTAAACTTCTTATTATACAGGATATGTCGTTGAAGTTACAGTATTGGTTGCAGAGTTTTACAGTATTCGCAAGTCAAATGACAGTTTTTTTGGAGAAAAACTGGGGATTGAAGCTTTGGGACAATTAGTCGGATCCATTATATTTTACAATGGTCACCATATTTTGATTACCAACTTCAAATGCAAGAAATGGGCCCACCAATAAAAAATTGTCATCTGTCTACTTCATTATGATGCTTTATACAAGAATCAGATTATCAAACATTGGGAGAAAAAAGAAAAGTAAAATTTCCTTGTTGTTTTTCTATCATTTCCATTTCAAACTCCAAAACAGAGCCTCCTAAATATGCATGTTAATTAAGCAGATTATGTAACCTTTCTAGATAAATATTGTTCTGGTTGGAATATAAAAAAAATTAGTTACACAATTCTTTGCATCTTTGGAGAGGTTACCTTCTTATCATTAGGGGTGAGTAAATTGTTCATAACTCGTGACTCGCTCGCTAAAAGCTCACTAACAACTCGCTCATTATCAACTCGCTTAGAACTTGCTCGTTAATTTAATGAGTCGAGCATGAGCATACCCCGACTCGCTCATTAAGAACTGAGTTACATGAAATCATGCCACATCAAATTTCTTGAAACTCAAATAAATCATGAAAGTCGATTTTGTCGCTGAAAGTTTTGGGTAAATGAAAAACACGCAGCAGACCAAAACCTAAAGCGCGCCAGACCAAAACCTAGGGCCCGCCACCCAAAAGGCCAAAACCCTCTCTGCCTCTCCGCCTTCGCGAGCGTGCCGCCCCTCTCCGCAACTCACCTTGGCCTAGTCTCCGCCTCTCCTCTCCTCTGTCCGATTACTAAGCTTGTGCATCCAAATTTGAAACCCACCGCCTATTTCTGAGAGAGTGCCTCTCCAGCGTGTCACTTGAAATTATGTACTTTAAATAGGTTGGATTATGACAATTTATTAAATTCTATAAATGAAAATTAGTTTTTGAATGATGTATCTTAAACAAAAAACTCAAAACAAAATTCAAATTGCCTACAAGCTTGATTTCTTAACGAGCCACTTAATGAGCACGAGTCAACTCGAGCATTTAACGAGCCGAACATGAACACAGCTGTCAACTCGGTATTGTCTTCTCAACTCGAGTCGACTCGCTCATTAAGCTAATGAGCCGAGCATGAGCATACCCCAACTCGCTCAAACTTGCTCATTAATCACCTCTAGTCCACATACGCAAAAAAAAAAATATTAAAATACGAAATCATTATTTTGTTAATTTATAGAAAATTTGTTAAATTTGACATTGTGATATGACTTGGTATTTTGAGATTTGTTTTTTTATAATCATGATCTACAATTATAAACAATTATTTGAAATTAAAATCGTATTCATTATCAATCGATGACACTATAATTGCCGGCCCGCTTTCCGCAATTCGTTATGACAAATGTTGTTTTGGAATTATACATTTTTAGTTTTTTTAAACAACTGGAATGAACTGCTTCAATAAACAAAGTGCGCTTAAACAATATAAAATTAAGATTTGTATAACCAAAAGTCTAAAACATTTGAAGATACAGCTAACAACACACATGCACGAGGGACCGTGAGAAAAAGCATCATTGTGTTGTGTAGCTAGGTTAATTTGGCTATTCATGATCGTATCTCGGCAAACTCCATGCAAGTTCCCTCAAAAACCAGTAATTAATATCATATATATTCATGAACCACGTCCTAGTTTGACTTAATTTATTTGTAGAAAAAGGGCATTGGGAAATTAAATAAACAAAATCAATGGCAACTTCTGAAGACCAAATTTAACCCAATGCATGATTTGTCATATCGGTTGAATTCATAGATCTAGAGCGTTCAATATTTTCTTTCTTTTTGGATCTTGAAGCGAACCTTATCATGAAATTAATAGTAAAGACTTGAGTTTCGAGAGGAGGGACAAAAAGCTGTAACAAAATGTTAGCCTTTACCAGAATTCAGATTATCAATTAAAGGAGGGCTTGACCCTCGTTTCTATCTAAAAAAAAACCAGAATTCAGATTATATGTTTTTCTAACGTTCCCACACCAGAATTCAAGTGGGACCAACTATTGAATGTACCTCAAAAGGTAAATTTACGCAGACATCTATGATCTATCTTACATAGTATGCTGAGTTTATTCCTAAAAATATGCAAATTTTTTTTTTTTTTGATAAAAGGCATATTGATGCCTATTTTATTATCATGAAATCATAGTTCACTTACAAGTAAAATGAGTTCAAAGCTCAATTACGGAAAGCCATAAAGCACTAACACAAAAAATATGCAAATTTACCTTAGTGTATATATATATATACACACACACACTACTGAAATACATTTATCTTAGTATAAATTTTCACTTCCTGCAACTAATACCTCACACTATATACCATTTCCCCGGGAAACACAATAAAGAAGGATCGGTTACTGTTAGGGTCTCCAAGAAGAGGTCAGAAACAAGAGACAAAATCTTACGAGCAAGCTTAATTGTATTCATTGACTTCATTATTACATAGAGTACAAATGATATAATTTATAACAACATAAATATCTAAAAATATAATCCTATAAATGACACGTCCTAAAATACCCTATACTAAAATACTAAATTCTTCCTCCTTAATATAACCTGTCAAACATAGCCTACTATCCTGACATCCTGCTAAATTAAGACTGATGAAAATATATGATGAAATGAGAGACATATACAACAATCCCCCATTGACTTGAATCTCATCCTAAAACAAAAGATCCCTATCATCCAATCCCTCAAATATCCGACAATAATAGCCATTATCCTCCACACATGCCAAAGCACAAAGCTCGTGATGTCAAACATGGTCGAACTATATCATTTAAATCAGAAACCCCTAAACGTCAAAAATACCAAAATACCTGATTTCTAAAAAGAGAACCATATAAATGACACGTCCTAAAATACTAAATTCTTCCTACTTAATGTAGCCTGCCAAATATAGCCTACTATCCTGCTAAATCAAGCCTGATAAAAATATATGATGAAATAAGAGGCATACACAACAGTTACCGCTTACTACAAAAGAAAACTGCATTGGCATTGCCTAGAGGTCCATTATTGTTTTATTTTTTTTTATTTTTACTTGTCTTTCAAAGTTCGTAGGCCGGAAGGCCTCATTATTTGGGCCGGGTCGGATGAGATCCATGATCAAAACATTATTTGGGCCCATTGGGACCGCGTTCCAAATTAAAGAACATGAAGTAAACTACCCACACTCTTTCAGTCTTTCTATAGCTGTATATAATAAATACTTAATTGCTTTTCCTTTGACTTTTGCTTTTGTTTCACGAGACACGCTAGAATCCCGATGAAACCCTGCAAGAAACTGAGAAAGAATTTCTGCTATGACTTATTTGCTATTCTACGATAATAGTGCCATAGAAGAAGATCTAAATAAATGCATGCATGTTACATACAATTAAAGCTGCATATGCGCAGATTGCAATGGAGTTAAGCAAAATTCTTTCACTTGTCTCTCAAGGAAAAAGAATGGCTTGATCATTACATGCTTCTAATGTTTTGCAATATCTATGAATTACAGTACCATTAATTAAACCTTAATTAAATAAATTAATTTCTATGAAAACTACAATACATGACCGCTATGGATCCTCAAAAGTACACCATCAACCGCGACATCGAATGCATCACGGATGTTATCAGATTTGGTCCTCGGATCTTTGTACACAAGTGTCGGTATCATCGCGAGGACCTCCTCCCGCATGTCGCGTATCTGCTCATCACTGTACCCAAGCAGCACGTCCTCTATCCTCACCGTCCCTTCTCTGACAGCCTTCTCCGGTATGTAAACCGAGAACTTGTTGAAGTTACTCGGCAAGAACCAACGGTACTGTGTATAAGCCGATGCAGGGTGGAAGAACACCGGTATGCAGCCTGCGACCATGGAGTCGAATGCCGACTTCCTCGTATAACTGTCTCCAGGAGGCTGCAGACAAAAGATAGAACTCGTGAACAATCTCAATATGTTGCTCGGCGAATAGCAGTCCTTGGCTCCACTCCCGCACTCTTGGAGGTTACACAATGTCGCATTGGCACACTGATTGATTATCAAATCTCGCGTCGTGGGAATTGCATTGGGACGCCTCGCTCCGGCAAATGAGAAGAGCCACGGCCTCTCTGCAGACCTGAGCTGCTCCTGCCATGCGACAACTTGGCTCTTTTCCGAAGGGTGGAAGTAGCTCGGGTACGGGATTCCAAACTCATTTTTTCGCCAAGTAGTGGTCTCGATCAAAAGCAGCGTCATGTTTTTCGTCTCGGGTATAGTCATCAACTTGCCACCCCAATGTTTGCTTTCATTGGAGGTGCGCTGGAAATCCCACGCTATTCGCCCAATGACCATAAAGTGATCATTGCCACCCTTGGCTGCCCACTCAGGCCGAGCCCTCAGCCAGCGCAGAAATTCATTCGTGAGATAATCACGTTGTAATAGTGCAGTGTCTCCAAATAAGTACCGCATTACGTCAAGTCCGGCGTAATACGGAATGTAGACTGCTGTTGATTTGGAGTAGTCGGTGGTTAGGCAGTCGTACTGCTTCATGCGGTTATGGAAAATAATTTCGAGCATAAACTGATTGGTGGCATGCCAGCCGGTTTCAACAAGCTTAGGACCCAGACCGGAATTGGTGACATATTTGCACATGTCAGACCAGCGGACGAGATTTCCACAATCTTTTAAAATTTCAGAGTTGAAGCGGTCGGGCAGGTCGTAGAGATAGACGTAGCGGCCGGTGCAGGGGTCAATGACAGATGCATGCGCAGGCGCAGCAGCTGGTACTTCTTGATCTTCTTGGTGTTGGTGTTGGTGTTGGTGTTGGTGTGGAGTAGTGTTGTAGAATTTGATTGAGAGGTATTGGCGAAGAAAGCTTTGGTGAGAGAGTTCATATGCGAAGAGAAGGAAGAAAGAGAAGACAGCAAAGAGAAATAGCGGAGATAAGGCAGAGCTTTTAGCAAACATCTTGTTCGCCATCATTTGCTCAATACCCAATAGCTTTTAACCTAGGTTTGCTCTTACCTTGAAGGTACTCGTACTGAATCTCTCTCTCTCTCTGCCATTATTTTATAGTGCAAACTGACTTGTTCGGTTGTTCCTTGCTTGCACTGATTCTAATTAAATTAAATTAAATTAATGGCGTTGCCCATTCTTTCATGCATCTCAAGTAAATAATTGTATGAACATGTCAACTTCATTTACACCTACATATGTATTAATTGGGTTAATTTAATTGAGAGATTTATTAAAGAATGATTGATATCTATTATTCAAAATATCTGAATTGCACTGAAGACTATATATAGGCTTATTTGCAGTTATTGTTTCCTAAATTACAGAATATACATAGTATCACAATATCTGCTGGTAGATTCGACAGCTGTTAATTGATAATACGATCTAAGAAGGTTCAAACGGTATATTTTCTTTGGTGCGCTGCAAAGTATCTCCAACAAATTGATTTGTAGGTTGATGAGAAAATTGGTGAAATTCTGGACAGCATTATATATCTTAGCGTTCTTGATTCAGGAGTACCCTCAACTTCAGAGTTCAGATGTGATTAATTAAGATTCGTATATGAATTATGAAGGTCCTTCAACAATGAGGAATATATATACCTTTCTATTTAGATTATAAAATAAAGAAATTATTCATACAAATTATATAAAATTTCGCTGGATGTCACTAAACTTTGTCATTTGTCACGAATTGGTCACTCAAGTTTAATTTGTCATTTTTTAGTCACTCAACTTTGTCATTTGTCTCAATCAAGTCACTCTATACTTTTTCGTCCAAAATGCTAACGGAATATGCTCATTCCGTTAGTATTTTGGATGGAATGAGTATATTCCGTTAATATTTTGGACGGAATGAGAATATTCTGTTAAGATTTTAAACGGAAAAGTATAGAGTGACTTGATTGGGACAAATGACAAAGTTGAGTGACTAGAAATGGACAAATCAAACTTGAGTGATCAATTCGTAACAAATGACAAAGTTTAGTGACCTCCAGCGAAATTTACCCTATATATTTGTCAATTCTCAAATAGTTAAATATCATTTTTCATTATATAGAGAGAGATGGGCTAACTTGCTTTGGGAATTAAATATGGTGTTTTATTTTCCGCCCATATTTTCATTTTCAAAGTTCAAATAGTCGATTCGAACCTTTCAACATTATCTTCATATTAAAATGTGCTTGGAGACCAAATTTTATATTTTTTGAAAAATTTTAATATTTTTTCAGAATTTTTGAAAATCACAACTTTTCATTAAATACAAAAATAATAAAAAATTCAGCAAAGCAATGATTTTCAAAATTTCTGAAAAAATAGTAAAATTTTTCCAAAAAATGTAAAATTTGGTCTACAAGCATATTTTAATATGAAGAACATGTTGGAAGGTTCGAATCGGCTATTTGAACTTTGAAAATGAAGATATGAGCGGGAAGTAAAACATCATCTTTAATTCCCAAAGCAAGTTAGCCCATCTCTCTCTTTATATATATATATATAGAGATTGGCTAATGTGCTAACGTTATAACTTCGGCCGAAGTTATAACGAGTCGTTTTTGCAATTTCAAAATCCAAACAACCGATCCGAACCGTTCAACATGTTCTCTATATTGAAATGTGCTTGGAGACCAAATTTTACATTTTTTGGAATTTTTTTACTATTTATTAAGCCACTTTGAAAATACTGATCCGGTGGTCCAGAAAATTTTGTTGTTTTTTACTATTCACAACAGATCTGCGATTTTCAAAGTGGCTTAATAAATAGTAAAAAAATTCCAAAAAATGTAAAATTTGGTCTCCAAGCACATTTCAATATTTAGAAAAAGTTGAACGATTCGGATCGGTTGTTTGGATTTTAAAAACTAATAAACGACTCGTTATAACTTCGGCCGAAGTTATAACGTTAGCACATTAGCCAATCTCTATATATATATATATATAGAGTATGGCTAATGTGTTTCCTCTAGAACTTCGGCCTCGTGCTTCCGGGGGCATATCTTAGTGTTTGATGTTCAAACAACAAATTCAAACCATTAGATGTTCAATCTATATTAAAATGTACTTGGAGACCAAATTTTACATTTTTTGGAATTTTTTTACTATTTATTAAGCCACTTTGAAAATTCCAGATCTGGGTGAACAGTAAAAACAGTCTGGACCATATGATCTGGAATTTTCAAAGTGGCTTAATAAATAGTAAAAAAATTCCAAAAAATGTAAAATTTGGTCTCCAAGTACATTTTAATATAGATTGAACATCTAACGGTTTGAATTTGTTGTTTGAACATCAAACACTAAGATATGCCCCTGGAAGCACGAGGCCGAAGTTCTAGAGGAAGCACATTAGCCATGCTATATATATATATATATATATAGAGTGGCTAATATCAAAACGTTTGTTCCTAGCCCCCGGTGCAACCAATTTGTTTTCGGGTTTTCAAAGTTCAAACGGTCGATGTGAACCGTTAGATGTTTAATCTATATTAAAATATGCTTGGAGACCAAATTTTACATTTTTTGGAATTTTTTTGCTATTTATTAAGCCACTTTGAAATTTGCTGATCCGGGTGAACAGTAAAAACAGTGCAACTAAATTCTGGACCATGTGATCAGCAATTTTCAAAGTGGCTTAATAAATAGCAAAAAAATTCCAAAAAATATAAAATTTAGTCTCCAAGCACATTTCAATATAGAGAACATGTTGAACGGTTCGGATCGACCGTTTGGACTTTGGAAACCCGAAAACAACTTGGTTGCACCGGGGGCTAGGAACAAACGTTTTGATATTAGCCACTCTCTCTCTCTATATATATATATAGAGATTGGCTAATGTGCTAACGTTATAACTTCGGCCGAAGTTATAACGAGTCGTTTATTAGTTTTTAAAATCCAAACAACCGATCCGAACCGTTCAACTTTTTCTAAATATTGAAATGTGCTTGGAGACCAAATTTTACATTTTTTGGAATTTTTTTACTATTTATTAAGCCACTTTGAAAATCGCAGATCTGCTGTGAATAGTAAAAAACAGCAAAATTTTCTGGACCACCGGATCAGTATTTTCAAAGTGGCTTAATAAATAGTAAAAAAATTCCAAAAAATGTAAAATTTGGTCTCCAAGCACATTTCAATATAGAGAACATGTTGAACGGTTCGGATCGGTTGTTTGGATTTTGAAATTGCAAAAACGACTCGTTATAACTTCGGCCGAAGTTATAACGTTAGCACATTAGCCAATCTCTATATATATATATATATATATATGAATCCTTGTATATAAATATTTTTTGGCAGATTTGAATAAATCATAAATGTACTTTTTTTTAAAATTAGCGGTTTAACCGCAAACAATTATATTGATAATAAAAAAAATTATTGACATGTTGAATATCTCTGTGTTGTTTTATATTATTTTTTTTTTAAGTAAAGGTTGAAGGTCAAGTTATTTATTTAATTTTTATAAGAGATTTGAGTTTTAAATCTCCCAATTTTTCATGCAAAGAGCATTATCTTTACCCATATACAAAAAATACAGTGCCAATATTTTTTTTCTTTATGTCAATAAACCTACAAGGGTTTTTCACATTTTTTTAATGCTCAGATCATCTAAACTAACCAGTCAAAAAACTAAATTTATCGATCCTTTAATAAATGATGACTACATACTAAAATAAAAAAATTCATTGATATTTTCATTACTGACGAAGTTAGGAAATTATCATAAATTAATTTTAATACTTTATTAATGCTCAGAGCCCTAAGCCTTTAATTTGGGACTTCAATATTATATGTCTTTCTTATATATTAGTAATTTTAATACTTTTAAAATGAATTTGATACATAATACTATAATAGTCCAGTAGGGAGTGATAATTATTTAAGTTATTATACATAAATTAATTTAGTTGAGGTGAACAATTTCTTGTGCAAAAATTAATACAGAAATTAATTTCACTGAATTAATTAATGCGTCATTTGAATTTCTTTCACATTGTAGTTTTGACCCGGCGATTATGGATCTCATCGTCATCTGTGTATATATATATATATATATATATATAGTGAAGCAAATTAAACATCCTAACACATATCATATCATATATGTTAGATTAATCGTTTAACCGAGGCCCAATCAACGACTAGATCCTCCCGGAGAATTAAATATTCACCCAGTTGATGATGCAATAATCTAACATTCAATTTAAATTCTAAATTTCTCTACAAAATCTAACAAAAAAATAAATTTATGTGGAACTAATTGTAACATAAAATAAATCTAACATTCAATATTTCAATTTAAATTTTAAATTACTCTACAAAATCTAACGAAATTTAATCTAACATAAACCAAATCTAACCTTCAAATCTTGCTGGAAAATTTTGCGGGAGGTGCCGAAGTGCCTACACTTTTGTAATTTTGTTTGCGCATTTGCGGAATGAAATAAATTTGCAACTATATCTTTTTTTTTAATAATGAAATTAAAATTTGAGGATAATGAAAATAACAAGAGTTTGAGAGTAATGAGAGTATGAGATTGAGAGAATGAGAGATTGAGAATAATGAGAATTTGATGTGAAAATGAGAGAATTATGAGGTTTAATTTATGGAGGTTTTTTGGAGGGGAAAACATAGAGCTGTTGGCTTCAAAAAAATTTGAATTGCTACAGTAACACTGGTCCGGGGGGTTTGGGCGGTTTGGGCGGGTTGGGTCGGTCTGATGCGGGTCCGGGTCCAGGTCCGGGGGGTTAGGCGGGTCTGGCACGGGTCCGGGTGGGTTGAGTCTGGTTCTACACGGGGCGGTCTGAGTTTGGTCCGGTCCGGTCCGGGTCGGTTCCACGAGTTCCCACGGTCCGGTCCTACACGGTCATAGGGAAAAAAATTGAACTAAACCCGTGCTAGACCCATTCCTAACAAAGGTTCGGTCCGGTCCGGATTTGGGACATAGTCCGGGACGGTCCGGTTCCGAACCACAGGTTGTCCGGTCCGGTCCTAGACCGGCCGGGTTTTTTCAAAACACTAACGTAGGTCAAACAAAATATAGTGCCAATACTTTTTTTTTCTTTATGTCAATAAACCTACAAGGGTTTTTCACATTTTTTAATGCTCAGAGCATCTAAAATAACCAGTCAAAAAACTAAATTTATCGATCCTTTAATAAATGATGGCTACATACAAAAATAAAAAATTTCATTGATATTTTCATTTCTGACGAAGTTAGGAAATTATCATAAATTAATTTTAATACTTTATAAATGCTCAGAGCCGTAAGCCTTTAATTTGGGACTTCAATATTATATTTCTTTCTTATATATTAGTAATTTTAATACTTTTAAAATGAATTTGATACATAATACTATAATAATCCAGTAGGGAGTGATAATTATTTAAGTTATTATACATAAATTAATTTAGTTGAGATGAACAATTTCTTGTGCAAAAATTAATACAGAAATTAATTTCACTGAATTAATTAATGCGTCATTTGAATTTCTTTCACATTGTAGTTTTGACCCGGCGATTATGGATCTCATCATCATCTGTGTACTTATATATATATAGTGAAGCAAGTTAAACATCCCAACACATATCATATAATATATTTAGATTAATCGTTTAACCGAGGCCCAATCCCGGAGAATTAAATATTCACCCAGTTGATGATGCAATAATATCCCGAACTATATATAGTCGCTATTTTAATCAACGCATTGAATGCGACGACAATCTGTTTAGTTTTATGGCACTTGATCTACTAGCTAGCTAGTCTTAAGTTGCACACTAGAATATTATATCAATTCGTCCAAATTATAACTCACTTTCATTTATTAACACCATGGAAACTGTAAAACACTACAAAAAAAATATAATTAATAAAACTATATAAGCATTGATCGATATTAAACTCTCAAGTTCACTTTGAGTTTAATTTGGATGTCGGTGCATGCCAATAAATAGTCATACACTAATAAATATCACTAATATTATTGTTAACTTTGACCCTTCATTATTTTAAAGAATTTGTTTCTCTCTTTACGAAATCTAGTGCAATTTTGACGAACTTTAGATGATCCGAATTTTTTTTTTGTTACCATTTAGTTAATTCCAAATTAAACAAATATCACTCTAATCAACTTATTTTCAGAGTTACCACCTTCCCAGTCCGCGCATCAAAATAGGCCGGTACGCACTCTGGGGAAGGGTATCATTTGGTGCTCTAACTGGAAAAGCGCACCAAATGGTGCCCTTCCCAAGAGTGCGCACCAACCATTTTTTTGTGTGTGATTATGTTCTGTTCTGTTTTGCAATTTCAGAATTATGAATTTTGTTTTAAGAAAAATAAAATTATGTCTTTTAAGGAAAATAAAATTATACAACAAATAAAATTCAGCATCCAAAACAAAATTCATAATTCCAAAATTGCAAAACAAAAAAGAACAGAACTACAAAAAAAAATAAAGAGTTGGTGCGCACTCTGGAGAAGGGCACCAACCTATTTTGATGTGCGGATTGGAGAAGCGTGGGTGGTAACTCTAAAAATAAGTTGATTATGGTGGTATTTGTTTAATTTGGAATTAACTAGGTGGTAACAAAAAAAAAATTCGGTTAGATGATCAGCTCCGATCAGTTTAATATCAAACCAAAAAATATATTGTACTTAGTGAAAGTTAAATCGATGAAAAGAATATCCAATATAATATATTGTAGTGATAGTTAAATTCGATGAAAATAATATATTTATAAGAGAGGCTCAAACTATAATCTTTTTTATTAAAAATAAAATTTATAACATTTTTAAACCATAGCTAGGGAGCTAGGCCCCGCCCAAGGGGTGCAAATATATCGGATATTAATTATTCAGTTTAGGAGTGAGTAAATTGCTCATAATTGTGACTCGCTCATAACTCGCTCATTAAAAGTTAATTAATAACTCGCTCATTATCAACTCGTTATAACTCGTTCATTAATTTAATGAGCCGAGCATGACATACCCCAACTCGCTCATTAAGAACTGAGTTACATAAATCCTGCCCATCTAATCCCTTGAATCAAACTCAAATAAATTAGATAACAATACTTGAGATCTATTCAAGTAACAATTTTATGCAACATACAAATCTTTGGCCTAATTTTATTCATTTACCAAAAAAAAGCACCATTTTGAGTTCTTTTCTTTTAATTATTATTATTATTTCATAATCACCTGTGAACACTTTATTACTTGAGATTTATGAAGAGGTTGTCCAATTAATAAAAGAATGTATTGCAGAATACCACAACTCGCTCATTATCAACTCGCTAATTAAGCTAATGAGCCGAGCATGAGCATACCCCAACTCGCTCATTAATCACCCCTAATCCAGTATACGAATACATATAATTATTTGTATTTATATTTTTTTAAATTGGATATTTTTTGTGTGGATACGCATACATATCCGGTTTTTATCATTCTCCTTTAAATTGGAAATGGATACGAATACGAATATGAATAATTATCTTTTTATGTATTTTCTAATTTTTCAAATATCATTTGTTTTAGAATCATATATGTTTAGAGAGAATATTTCTATGTTATTATCTTTTGATTAAAATATGGTTATATTAGTGATTAATTTTAATTGACGAAATGTATATTTTGTAATGACATAACAAATTTATAACATGAAAAAATATTTTATTTACCATAATGATCCAATTTATCCTAAATATATTCGTATTTTATGTTATTTTTATTTTCTAATGAGAAAATAATTTATTAAATAATATATTAATACTGTTCAATATTTAAATTAAGAATCCAAATTATATCCATATTTGTTTGTATCGGATTAATATCCAATTCGCATTTGGATCCGTTTAACATCTGACTCCATATCTAAAAAATAAAAATAGATACAAATATGATTTAATCATTTATTGATCCGTATTCCATCTGTTGGCACCCTATATATCTTGCCCCCTTATATCTGCCCCTACATTTAACCATACAAAACGAATTATATGCTGCATAGAGTGAATATTAAATCAAACAAATAAGATGACTGATAAAAAAGTTAATTTTGAGTCACATAAATTAAACTCTAAGGTACATAATTTTAGAAAACGGTTGGATTATAGAACACAAAATCATTATATAAGACTAATAGTGGGTGGGCATCTCTCACATTCCTCTTTGTAATCATAAAAAATTAATTAAATCTAGCAAACAACAAAACTTCCCATAAAGAACATTATTAATAAAGAGTAGGGTTAAAATACTTCATTGGTTTGGTGCCCTATCATGCTCCAATATTATTATCTTTATTTTCAAAATCTAAATAATCGATCCGAACCGTTCAACATGATCTTCGTACTAAAATGTGCTTGGATAACAAATTTTGTAATTTTTATTTTACTAATTGTTAGAGAGGTACAAAGTCACTATTTTTAAGTCCAGGATCTTTTAAAAACAGTGACTTTGTACCTATCTTAAAAAATAGCAAAAAAATTTAAAAATATATAAAATTTTGTATCCAAGCACATTTTAATATGAAAATCATATTGAGCTGTTCGAATCGACTGTTTAAACTTTAAAAATAGAGATAACAATTTTGGGACATGATGGGACACAAAACCAATGAGGCATTTTAATCCTACTCATTAATAAAACCTTGAAACAAATTGAAACTTAATAATGAGTGACTTTATTATTTAATTCCGAATTAACATTAGTCGGTACCAGTGAGGTCTCTATCATTGTTACTGGTCGGTCGAATTTTGTTTCATGTATATAGAATTATTGGCAATGAGAAGTTAAAGCTTATATAGGAGAAGTTAAAGCTTATACAGGAATTGCTAGTTCATTGGAATTAGTTCCTGTCTGACAAAAAAATGTGCTTCTAAATTATAGATGACGCATTAATTTACTCTATATGTAAATTTCATAATAAATAAAAATAAGTAATTAACTCTATATACTTGTATGAAGAGAATCGTGACCGGATAAAATTAATGGTGTAAAAGATCAGAGCATGTTGGAAACTTTTTTTTTTTTTTAGTAAAGTCGGGAAGGGGTGGAACTAGAAAATTAAAATTAGAAAGAAATCGTTTATGCTTTAATAATGTATCTTGCAAACCAATAACTAGTAGCTGCCAATATAGTTGTTTTGGCTTCTTATTGGTGTAAATATAGAGATGATAATATGTACTTTAAACTTACTTTAATCTTCCATGTGATGTTAAGGAGATAATTCCAGTTTTAGATATGTTGGACAAGGGAGATGCTACAGTCATGGCAACAAATTAAATGGAGTAAAATCGGATGAGGACTTGCTTAACATGTAGCTATAGTCTATCTTTATGTTGTGTGGCATTACTGATTTATTTTGCTATTAACTTTCTAGTCTTTGTTTGAAAGTCATACAAACTATTATTGTTTTTTCTAAATAAAAAGAGGTTTATTAGATGCCCATTTCATTTTACTGAAACCTAATAATTACAAAAATTAGTTCCTCAGAGTAACTTATGTACTCTGGACTGGGGGAACAGTTTGGGTCCGATGTCCACCGGACTCAAAGTGAGTTTGATGGGTTCGATGACCGTCCGATCTGCTTTAAGATTCGCACCCGCAACTTTCGAGTCTCTTTAAAATTTGTATGCACGAATCTTAAAGTGGATCGGACGATCCATAAACCCATCAGACTCAAATTTGAGTTCGATGGACATCGTACCCAAGCTGTTCCCCTAGACTGGACACTCATATGTGCAAGCATCCTCCACAAAAGTTATTACTAAAAAACATACACACCAAGTTCTAGATAGCTAAGTTCCAAAATTAATCTAAGTTTGCTAGTACTAAGCCACATAACCAAGGACTTAGGGTTAATACAAAAACAAAATATTGTTGATGGTATTTCTTCATTGGACTAGGTTGTCACAGGTGGTTTGATACACCACCATCTCGAGAAGCATGTACTGATCAAGTGGAATTGCATCTTCAATGATTGGGAGCCACCCTTCAGCTGCAATCTTGGTTTTTTTGTTCATGTTATCTGCCCAATAAAAGATTAAAGATTTGATTAACATTATAACTGTTTTGAGCTGTTTTCACACTAAAATCATTAAAACACAATTCATTTCTATGTTTTCAAATAGTCCAGCAAATAACACTAAAGACTACTAATAAACCAGTTTGTTCATGTTGAGATAATGTTGTGGCATAATCAACTATGTCTTGACATTGCTCCCATAAATGCATAATCCCAACCAGAACCAAATATGTTGAGCAAATGAACATGTAAGAAAAAGATAATTAATGGTTTCTTGTTCATTGCAAAATTGACATGTTTGGTCTCATGTCCAACTCCTAAGAGTTAAGTTGTCCTTAGTAAAAATTTTATTATGCATAGCAAGTCACATAAATACTTTTATTTTTGAGGTATTGGAAGGTTCCACCAGATCATTGCTCTACTTGATTGCACCCCCCTAAAGTTCAAAAATTGTAAATGGAATGAGTTGAAAACTTTCCTGATATTTCCTACCTCCACTCAATTCTATTCTGGGGAAGGGTGAAAGAAGTTGTACTGATAATGTGTAAAAGTCCAGTCCATTCAGTGAAATTGGCCCCTACCAATAGGGGTGTCAATGGTACCTTTTTAGTCGTTTACCCGACCCGTATCGTATTCGATAAGGTGGGTATGGGTAAGTTTTTTTTTTTGTTAGCTTATTGGGTATGGGTATGGATAAGAATTTTTTTTCGTTAACCAAATGGGTAAGGGTATGGGTAATGACTGTTTCGTACCCGTTACCCTATAGGGTAATTATAAAATCTAAATATATATTCAATTCAATTTCCAGCTCACCTAAATATATATTTGTGTTTTTAAAATTTCTTGCTTTATAAAAAACAATTTAGTTGGAATTGATTGCACATTTATTTTTATTAGAAAAGCAATTATATATGTGTGAAATGAATGAGTTTTTGATGTTTAATTTGTAAAATATAATAAAACTAATTATTATATTAGTATTATCCGTTATTCACCCGCTACCGTTTCGTTACCCGATAATATTAACGGGTAAGAATAGAGTAGGGTAAGGTCAATTTTTAATGGGTATGGGTAGGGTATGAATAAAGTTAATTTTAATGGGTATGAGTATGAAAATGTCTCCACCCGACCCGTACCGTACCCATTGACACCCCTACCTACCAATGTTCTTGTAAATTTCAAACTTACCCCCACATTTACCACCAATATATCTTTCTTAGTACAAACATGGAACAAGTATGGGTATCTAACTGCTAAAGTACAATATTGGTACCAAAGATCTGTCCAGAATTTAAGTTGGAATTCAATACCTGGTTCATATAGCACACTTATATTGCCTAAAGTTTCTAGCTTTACTATAGCAGACGAAAGTGGAATGGAGATAGTTTACAATTTTGGTACAAACTATTATTGTTGTGTTAAATGTACGTTGGTTTTCTGAGGTTTATTTGTAGTTTCCAGCAAGGGACTTTTGAATATTATTAGTATGTAATAGATTTAATTTTGAGAACTTGATACCAAAAGTTTGCTATCTTGTTCTCTAACTTCTTGTTTCAATAAGAGATCAGTGGGGATAGAGGGTTGAAAAATTAAATGTAGTGTAATTTTATTTTATAAGAGGGGCTATATAAATTTCAAAGCTTAATGGATCAAATTACAAATTTTCAATTTACAGGAGGGGGTGCTTAGCACTATTTCACCATCATTACCTAGGAGGGATTCCCAACCAGATTTCGAATCTTTCTTTAATTTATTTAGATATGCAAATTTTATAAACTAATCTTCAGATTTGATTTATAAAATTCCATTTTTAGTTTCAATACCTCTTTATTTAATTTAATCGGAGGATTTACAACAGAATGATGGTAACGGGAGTACCTGTACCAAGATTTATGGCAATTTGAGATAATTAGGTTAGTAATACCAGAGGAGCAGAGTTCATCTAGTACGGTAGAATTAGTCATGTTTCTGACAAGTTAAATCTCGTAGCTTGGTTACTTTGTTTGATGGAACCAGTGCTATGTCAATTTATATAAATTAAGATTTGCATTGAGATTTGCATTCAGGGATGAAACTAATTAAGATTTGTATTGAGACAAGAAGGAAGAGCACATACATATATGCAATGTAATTTTTTTTATTTTTGATGGTTAGCGGCAAATATATGCAATGTAATTAAGCTAATAACATTAATGACAATCATGCATGATTTGTATGGAGCTTTAATTGCTCTAAACTTTGGTAGTCTCCACCAGTTACTCTCAAATAATAAAAAAAACAGTAATGAGAATCAGAGATTGTTTTTGGAATCTGAATTCCAATACTCTCCTTTTAATTCGTTCATATAATTTATACAGACCTGATGACAATGTCAAACAAAAGAATGTAGATTTTAGAAATAGGAATCAGCTATTTATGCATGAACTATTGAACTTACACTTATTAAATTATAATTAAAATAAAATAAAAGCCAAGTACGTAAGTAAGCAGGGAGATCCAAGTCAATGGCAACTTATTAAATTGAATCCTAAATTCCTAATTATAATTAATAAAAGAAACTCATAGTGAAGTGCAGTATAGCTATATGGGGATCGCAATTAATCCATATAGTAAGCTGATTAATTAAGGCCCTTTAAATTTGGGTCCAAGAGTAAACGAAACATAAAGTGGGCTTCTGGGCCCCAGAGAGAAGTGATAATCCTGCTTAATTAATTAGTGTTCCATCAGCCTAAGGGCATTTTAGACCCAAAAAAAAATAGTGTTCCATCAATTCAATTAGCTATATATTAGCATACTTTAATTAATTAGTAATTTGTTAAGGAACTTCAAAATAAGAGAAGCATATATTGCTATTTAAATCAAAAGTTTAAATAGCGTTTATCGCGTTAAGCGGAACAGCTGAAAAAACGGCGCTATATGGCCATAGCGTCATAGCTTTTTTGGTCTGAAAACGCTATAGCGCGCTATTTAGAACATTGATTTAAATCATAAAATATAGAATACAAAGAAAACAAGTGCAAATAAGATGAGCCATAAAAGATGTTCCATGTACCCTACATGTATGTTTAAATAGACTTCTTAATTTAAACAAATATGAAAGAATGGAAACATAAAAAAAAGCATTCATTTTTATATATATAATAAGCTAAGTAACTCGCTAGCTGGTAGAGATTAACTGCAGTGTTCTCTGAATCACCCGATCAACAGCAATATCAAAAGCATCTCTTACACCTTGTACCTTGTATCTCGGATTGTTATACACTATTGTAGGTATCATCTTTATTAGCTCTTCTCTCATCTCTTTAATTTGCTCGACAGTGTACCGGAGCAGCACGTCTTGTATTTTGACCGCTCCTTTGAGTACTTCGTCTTCCGGGATGTACACTGAATATTTCTCATAGTCCCTCGGTAGATGCCATCTATACTGCTCGTATGCCGAACGAGGGATGAAGAACACCGGTATGCACCCGGCAAGCATCGAATCGAACAGTGATCTGCGTGTGAGCGTGTCACCTTTTGGTTGCACACAAAACATTGAGCTCATGAACAAGCCAATTATGTTACTAGGGGAGTGGCACTTCATTATCTTATGCTCAGTGTGAGACCCACAATCTAGCAACTTACACCCCGGCGACTCAATACACTGCTCAATGACTTGGTTCCTGATCTCTGATGCAGCATGGTTTTTTCGCCTGGCACCGGCAAAAGAGAAGAGGTACGGCCTTGTCGCGTGTTGTACCTTGTCTTGCCAAGCAATTATATCAGCCTCCTTAGAAGGATGAAAGTAAGTCGGGTACGGTATAGCGAACTCGCTGGACACCCATTTGTTAGACTCAATATCAAGCACAGTCATGTTTCTAGTCTCCGGTAAGAGCATGAACTTGGTACCCCAATCCGAATCTTCGTCCGTAGCACGCCAGCTGTCCCATGTGGGGCGACCCGACACGATAAAATGGTCCCGTCCGTCTCTTGCCTCCCACTCGGGAGTAGTTCTCACCCAATGTAGCACTTCCTTCATCATAGAATCACGCACTGCCGCTGACCGTCTGCCCCAGAGGTGCCGCCCAATGTCGATACCCGCATAGTACGGCACGTATATTGCTGTGGCTTCGGACGAGTTTTCAGTGAGGCAATCATACTGTTTCATGCGGTTGTGAAATATGACATCTAGCATGAATTGATTGGTGTCGTACCTGTTTCAAATCCCAATTAATAATTAATTAATAACAAAAATCGGAGAGAGATAGCCATGGGGACAAATTGAAGTGGAGACACCTTAATGTTAGTTAAGAGAAAATTAATACTTTTGTTAGTTTAGACATCCAATTGAATTCTAATTAATGTGAAGTTATTCCTTAATTTGGTTAACTGAATATATTATAAGAATGAGAAAGTCGATCGATTGCATGACTTGATAAACCGACAAAAGGAAGCAATGTTATGAGATAATATATTGAAAACTAGTTGTTCATACTTGAAGTAAATTGTTTTTAAATTAGAATTTAGAAATGATCATATTTATTGATAATATAGAAAGAAGTAGAGTACCATGCAGTTGTAGGAATCAACGTGCCGTCAGTATCATTGAGTAGCTGCCCAATGCCGGAATTAGAGACATACCGGCACATGTTCATCCATGCCGAAAGATTATGGCACTGGCGGAGCAGACCCGTGTTGAACCGCTCTGGTATTTTGTGCATATAGATGTAGCGGCCGGTGCATGATGGCTCGGTGGTAGTGAAACTCGGTGGTGCGACGGTAATGCCAGAGGCCAGCAAAGGCTCGGTGGTAGTGAAACTCGGTGGTGCAGCGGTAACGCCAGAGGTCAGCAAAGTCTTGGTGGTAGTGAAACTCGGTGATGCAGCGGTAACGCCAGAGGGCAGCAAAGTGGTGAAGAGGAGGTGATTAGAGGATCGGAAATCATTGAAAAGGAGGAAGCCTATGAAAAGAGAGAGGGGAAGAACAAAGGAGAAGAAAGTCTTCATTATGCGCTCCTTGCTCTTGCCCATACTCTTGCTCTTGCTCATCTCCACTTAATTAGTCAAAATAAAACTTTGTTCTGTTCTGACTTCTGAGCAACAAAAATGAGTCCGGGCTTGGGAATTACTTCAAACTCGATCGAATCCGATCTAATAATATTTTTATCATACCTTGATATCATGCGATTGATTACTTTGAATATATGAGGGTCAGGGAATCCCAATTAAATTTGCATTGAACTAATTAAATTGCTAAGTTTACTTCTCTGTCAGTTGCAAATTCCATGCGGCAACTTGTGTACCGGGTATGTACTGTCGGCAGTTTACTTTGAATATATTTAATTTAGTGGAAGGACACTGATGAAAATAAAAGAAAAAGAAAATAATATGAATAAAACATAGTACAAAATGTATACATGTGTTCATATGTTCTGACTACTGACTTGTTCATTAATTTCCTTCAACATCACAAATTCACAGCACAGTTTGTTGTACTATAATAATCACAGAAGATTACTGATGTAATTTATTAGGCATCGTGACCCGGGTCTTACCTTGAACTTGAAGTGAACGTCCGTAATCAAATACTTTGTTCAAAAAATAAAAAATAGCTATAGTGTGGCATATTTTTTTAATTGTAGCCTGTTGTTTAGTTGTAATTGTTACGGGTGTTACATAACAGGTGTAAAATTTGAGGATATAACTAGAAATTTTATTGTACAGAGAATATAAGAAGGTGGTAAGAAGATGCTTAATTGTTGATGCATATGGAAGCAAAATCAAGATTAATATGACATTAATTTTCACTTTTAATTTTTATTTCTCCTGCTATTGTGGCAATTCAGAGGTGGATATGTTCATTGATAGAGGTACTGAGTTACTTTTTGAAATTTTAAAATTATAATTAAGTATATTGAATTAGTTCAATTTTATTTTATTAGGTTTTATATACTCTAGTCCTCTTATAAAATATTGAATGTTTACTTGTAATTAGTGATTAAAACTCTATTTTGTGATTGTGAAAACTTGAGTTCAAATTTCATCTATCATATATTGTGCATTTTAAGTTTCAGCCTCCCTACTAAATTTTCTAGCTTCACTCTTAGTGATATTGATGATATTTCAGTCTAAATACTACCAACTCTAAAACCTATTGAATCGGTTTCAAACGACGAATCCAAACCGTTCAAACTGATCTACTTCATTAGTGATATGTTTACAAGCAAAATTTATAATTTTTTGAATTTATTAATTAGTATTTAAGTCAGGCTGTCAAATGTGAGATTTTTTTTAATTAATTTTAATACATTCATATTCAATCATTTTTTGTTCACTTGACTTGGTAGTTGGTACTAAAATAATTCAATCATTTATGAAGAGGTTGTCCAATTAATAAAAGAATGTATTGCAGAATACCACAACTCGCCCATTATCAGCTCGTGACTCGCTCATTATCAACTCGTGACTCGCTCATTAAGCTAATGAGCCGAGCATGAGCATACCCCAACTCGCTCATTAATCACCCCTAATCCAGTATACGAATACAGATAATTATTTGTATTTATATTTTTTAAAATTGGATATTTTTGTGTGTGGATACGTATACATATCCGGTTTTTATCATTCTTCTTTAAATTGGAAATGGATACGAATATGAATATGAATAATTATCTTTATATGTATTTTCTAATTTTTCAAATATCATTTGTTTTAGAATCATATATGTTTAGAGAGAATATTTCTATGTTATTATCTTTTGATTAAAATATGGTTATATTAGTGATTAATTTTAATTGACGAAATATATATTTTGTAATGACATAACAAATTTATAACATGAAAAAATATTTTATTTACCATAATGATCCAATATCTTAAATATATTCGTATTTTATGTTATTTTTATTTTCTAATGAGAAAATAATTTATTAAATAATATATTAATACTGTTCAATATTTAAATTAAGAATCCAAATTATATCCATATTTGTTTGTATCGGATTAATATCCAATTCGCATTTGGATCCGTTTAACATCTGACTCCATATCAAAAAATAAAAATAGATACAAATATGATTTAATCATTTATTGATCCGTATTCCATCTGTTGGCACCCTATATATCTTGCCCCCTTATATCTGCCCCTACATTTAACCATACAAAACGAATTATATGCTGCATAGAGTGAATATTAAATCAAACAAATAAGATGACTGATAAAAAGTTAATTTTGAGTCACATAAATTAAACTCTAAGGTACATAATTTTAGAAAACGGTTGGATTATAGAACACAAAATCATTATATAAGACTAATAGTGGGTGGGCATCTCTCACATTCCTCTTTGTAATCATAAAAAATTAATTAAATCTAGCAAATAACAAAACTTCCCATAAAGAACATTATTAATAAAGAGTAGGGTTAAAATACTTTATTGGTTTGGTGCCCTATCATGCTCCAATATCATTATCTCTATTTTCAAAATCTAAATAATCGATCCGAACCGTTCAACATGATCTTCGTACTAAAATGTGCTTGGATAACAAATTTTGTAATTTTTATTTTACTAATTGTTAGAGAGGTACAAAGTCACTATTTTTAAGTCCAGGATCTTTTAAAAACAGTGACTTTGTACCTATCTTAAAAAATAGCAAAAAAATTTAAAAATATATAAAATTTTGTATCCAAGCACATTTTAATATGAAAATCATCTTTAATGGTGTAAAACATCAGAGCATGTTGGAAACTATTTTTTTTTTTAGTAAAGTCGGGAAGGGGTGGAACTAGAAAATTAAAATTAGAAAGAAATCGTTTATACTTTAATAATGTATCTTGCAAACCAATAACTAGTAGCTGCCAATATAGTTGTTTTGGCTTCTTATTGGTGTAAATATAGAGATGATAATATGTACTTTAAACTTACTTTAATCTTCCATGTGATGTTAAGGAGATAATTCCAGTTTTAGATATGTTGGACAAGGGAGATGCTACAGTCATGGCAACAAATTAATTGGAGTAAAATCGGATGAGGACTTTGCTTAACATGTAGCTATAGTCTATCTTTATGTTGTGTGGCATTACTGATTTATTTTGTTATTAACTTTCTAGTCTTTGTATGAAAGTCATACAAACTATTATTGTTTTTTCTAAATAAAAAGAGGTTAATTAGATGCCCATTTCATTTTACTGAAACCTAATAATTACAAAAATTAGTTCCTCAGAGTAACTTATGTACTCTGGACTGGGGGAACAGTTTGGGTCCGATGTTCACCGGACTCAAAGTGAGTTTGATGGGTTCGATGACCGTCCGATCTGCTTTAAGATTCGCACCCGTAACTTTCGAGTCTCTTTAAAATTTGTATGCACGAATCTTAAAGTGGATCGGACGACCCATAAACCCATCAGACCCAAATTTGAGTTCGATGGACATCGGACCCAAGCTGTTCCCCTAGACTGGACACTCATATGTGCAAGTATCCTCCACAAAAGTTATTACTAAAAAACATACACACCAAGTTCTAGATAGCTAAGTTCCAAAATTAATCTAAGTTTGCTAGTACTAAGCCACATAACCAAGGACTTAGGGTTAATACAAAAACAAAATATTGTTGATGGTATTTCTTCATTGGACTAGGTTGTCACAGGTGGTTTGATACACCACAATCTCGAGAAGCATGTACTGATCAAGTGGAATTGCATCTTCAATGATTGGGAGCCACCCTTCAGCTGCAATCTTGGTTTTTTTGTTCATGTTATCTGCCCAATAAAAGATTAAAGATTTGATTAACATTATAACTGTTTTGAGCTGTTTTCACACTAAAATCATTAAAACACAATTCATTTCTATGTTTTCAAATAGTCCAGCAAATAACACTAAAGACTACTAATAAACCAGTTTGTTCATGTTGAGATAATGTTGTGGCATAATCAACTATGTCTTGACATTGCTCCCATAAATGAATAATCCCAACCAGAACCAAATATGTTGAGCAAATGAACATGTAAGAAAAAGATAATTAATGGTTTCTTGTTCATTGCAAAATTGACATGTTTGGTCTCATGTCCAACTCCTAAGAGTTAAGTTGTCCTTAGTAAAAATTTTATTATGCATAGCAAGTCACATAAATACTTTTATTTTTGAGGTATTGGAAGGTTCCACCAGATCATTGCTCTACTTGATTGCACCCCCCTAAAGTTCAAAAATTGTAAATGGAATGAGTTGAAAACTTTCCTGATATTTCCTACCTCCACTCAATTCTATTCTGGGGAAGGGTGAAAGAAGTTGTACTGATAATGTGTAAAAGTCCAGTCCATTCAGTGAAATTGGCCCCTACCAATAGGGGTGTCAATGGTACCTTTTTAGTCGTTTACCCGACCCGTATCGTATTCGATAAGGTGGGTATGGGTAAGGTTTTTTTTTGTTAGCTTATTGGGTATGGGTATGGATAAGAATTTTTTTTCGTTAACCAAATGGGTAAGGGTAATGACTATTTCGTACCCGTTACCCTATAGGGTAATTATAAAATCTAAATATATATTCAATTCAATTTCCAGCTCACCTAAATATATATTTGTGTTTTTAAAATTTCTTGCTTTATAAAAAACAATTTAGTTGGAATTGATTGCACATTTATTTTTATTAGAAAAGCAATTATATATGTGTGAAATGAATGAGTTTTTGATGTTTAATTTGTAAAATATAATAAAACTAATTATTATATTAGTATTATCCGTTATTCACCCGCTACCGTTTCGTTACCCGATAATATTAACGGGTAAGAATAGAGTAGGGTAAGGTCAATTTTTAATGGGTATGGGTAGGGTATGAATAAAGTTAATTTTAATGGGTATGAGTATGAAAATGTCTCCACCCGACCCGTACCGTACCCATTGACACCCCTACCTACCAATGTTCTTGTAAATTTCAAACTTACCCCCACATTTACCACCAATATATCTTTCTTAGTACAAACATGGAACAAGTATGGGTATCTAACTGCTAAAGTACAATATTGGTACCAAAGATTTGTCCAGAATTTAAGTTGGAATTCAATACCTGGTTCATATAGCACACTTATATTGCCTAAAGTTTCTAGCTTTACTATAGCAGACCAAAGTGGAATGGAGATAGTTTACAATTTTGGTACAAACTATTATTGTTGTGTTAAATGTACGTTGGTTTTCTGAGGTTTATTTTTAGTTTCCAGCAAGGGACTTTTGAATATTATTAGTATGTAATAGATTTAATTTTGAGAACTTGATACCAAAAGTTTGCTATCTTGTTCTCTAACTTCTTGTTTCAATAAGAGATCAGTGGGGATACCACTTTTGTCAAAAAAAAAAAAAAAAATAGAGGGTTGAAAAATTAAATGTAGTGTAATTTTATTTTATAAGAGGGGCTATATAAATTTCAAAGCTTAATGGATCAAATTACAAATTTTCAATTTACAGGAGGGGGTGCTTAGCACTATTTCACCATCATTACCTAGGAGGGATTCCCAACCAGATTTCGAATATTTCTTTAATTTATTTAGATATGCAAATTTTATAAACTAATCTTCAGATTTGATTTATAAAATTCCATTTTTAGTTTCAATACCTCTTTATTTAATTTAATCGGAGGATTTACAACAGAATGATGGTAACGGGAGTACCTGTACCAAGATTTATGGCAATTTGAGATAATTAGGTTAGTAATACCAGAGGAGCAGAGTTCATCTAGTACGGTAGAATTAGTTATGTTTCTGACAAGTTAAATCTCGTAGCTTGGTTACTTTGTTTGATGGAACCGGTGCTATGTCAATTTATATAAATTAAGATTTGCAATCAGGGATGAAACTAATTAAGAATTGTATTGAGACAAGAAGGAAGAGCACATACATATATGCAATGTAATTTTTTTTTTTTTTTTTTTGATGGTTAGCGGCAAATATATGCAATGTAATTAAGTTTGCCGCTAACAAATATATGCAATGTAATTAAGCTATAATAACATTAATGACAATCATGCATGATTTGTATGGAGCTTTAATTTATACAGACCTGATGACAATGTCAAACAAAACAATGTAGATTTAGAAATAGGAATCAGCTATTTATGCATGAACTTGCACTTATTAAATTATAATTAAAATAAAATAAAAGCCAAGTACGTAAGTAAGCAGGGAGATCCAAGTCAATGGCAACTTATTAAATTGAATCCTAAATTCCTAATTATAATTAATAAAAGAAACTCATAGTGAAGTGCAGTATAGCTATATGGGGATCGCAATTAATCCATATAGTAAGCTGATTAATTAAGGCCCTTTAAATTTGGGTCCAAGAGTAAACGAAACATAAATGGGCTTCTGGGCCCCAGAGAGAAGTGAGAATCCTGCTTAATAATTAGTGTTCCATCAGCCTAAGGGCATTTTAGACCAAAAAAAAATAGTGTTCCATCAATTCAATTAGCTATATATTAGCATACTTTAATTAATTAGTAATTTGTTAAGGAACTTCAAAATAAGAGAAGCATCCATTGCTATTTAAATCATAAAATATAGAATACAAAGAAAAAAAGTGCAAATAAGATGAGCCATAAAAGATGTTCCATATACCCTACATATATGTTTAAATAGACTTCTTAAATTAAACAAATATGAAAGAATGGAAACATAAAAGATGAGCCATAAAAGATGAGCCTAAACCCTAAACCCTAAACCCTAAATAACTTGCTAGCTGGTAGCTATTAACTGCAGTGTTCTCTGAATCACCCCATCAACAGCAATATCAAAAGCATCTCTTACACCTTGTACCTTGTATCTCGGATTGTTATACACTATTGTGGGTATCATCTTTATTAGCTCTTCTCTCATCTCTTTAATTTGCTCGACAGTGTACCGGAGCAGCACGTCTTGTATTTTGACCGCTCCTTTGAGTACTTCGTCTTCCGGGATGTACACTGAATATTTCTCATAGTCCCTCGGTAGATGCCATCTATACTGCTCGTATGCTGAACCAGGGATGAAGAACACCGGTATGCACCCGGCAAGCATCGAATCGAACAGTGATCTGCGTGTGAGCGTGTCACCTTTTGGTTGCACACAAAACATTGAGCTCATGAACAAGCCCATTATTTTACTAGGGGAGTGGCACTTCATTATCTTATGCTCAGTGTGAGACCCACAATCTAGCAACTTACACCCCGGCGACTCAATACACTGCTCAATGACTTGGTTCCTGATCTCTGATGCATCATGGTTTTTTCGCCTGGCACCGGCAAAAGAGAAGAGGTACGGCCTTGTCGCATGTTGTACCTTGTCTTGCCAAGCGATTATATCAGCCTCCTTAGAAGGATGAAAGTAAGTCGGGTACGGTATAGCGAACTCGCTGGACACCCATTTGTTAGACTCAACATCAAGCACAGTCATGTTTCTAGTCTCCGGTAAGAGCATGAACTTGGTACCCCAATCCGAAACTTCGTCCGTACTACGCCGGCAGTCCCATGTGGTGCGACCCGACACGATAAAATGGTCCCGTCCGTCTCTTGCCTCCCACTCGGGAGTAGTTCTCACCCAATGTAGCACTTCCTTCATCATAGAATCACGCACTGCCACTGACCGTCTGCCCCAGAGGTGCCGCCCTATGTCGATACCCGCATAGTACGGCACGTATATTGCTGTGGCTTCGGACGAGTTTTCAGTCAGGCAATCATACTGTTTCATGCGGTTGTGAAATATGACATCTACTATGAATTGATGGGTGTCGTACCTGTTTTAATTTCCAATTAATAATTAATTAATAACAAAAATCGGAGAGAGATAGCCATGGGGACAAATTGAAGTGGAGACACCTTAATGTCAGTTAAGAGAAAATTAATACTTTTGTTAGTTTAGACATCCAATTGAATTCTAATTAATGTGAAGTTATTCCTTTGGTTAACTGAATATATTATAAGAATGAGAAAGTCGATCGATTGCATGACTTGATAAACCGACAAAAGGAAGCAATGTTATGAGATAATATATTGAAAACTAGTTGTTCATACTTGAAGTAAATTGTTTATAAATTAGAATTTAGAAATGATCATACTTATTGATAATATAAAAAGAAGTAGAGTACCATGCAGTTGTAGGAATCAACGTGCCGTCAGTATCATTGAGTAGCTGCCCAATGCCGGAATTAGAGACATACCGGCACATGTTCAGCCATGCCGAAAGATTATGGCACTGGCGGAGCAGACCCGTGTTGAACCGCTCTGGTATTTTGTGCATATAGATGTAGCGGCCGGTGCATGACGGCTCGGTGGTAGTGAAACTCGGTGGTGCAACGGTAACGCCAGAGGGCAGCAAAGGCTCAGTGGTAGTGAAACTCGGTGGTGCAGCGGTAACGCCAGAGGTCAGCAAAGTCTCGGTGGTAGTGAAACTCGGTGATGCAGCGGTAACGCCAGAGGGCAGCAAAGTGGTGAAGAGGAGGTGATTAGAGGACCGGAAATCATTGAAAAGGAGGAAGCCTATGAAAAGAGAGAGGGGAAGAACAAAGGAGAAGAAAGTCTTCATTATGCGCTCCTTGCTCTTGCCCATACTCTTGCTCTTGCTCATCTCCACTTAATTAGTCAAAATAAAACTTTGTTGTGTTCTGACTTCTGAGCAAGAAAAATGAGTCCGGGCTTGGGAATTACTTCAAACTCGATCGAATCCGATCTAATAATATTTTTATCATGTTGACCTTGATATCATGCGATTGATTACTTTGAATATATGAGGGTCAGGGAATCCCAATTAAATTTGCATTGAACTAATTAAATTGCTAAGTTTACTTCTCTGTCAGTTGCAAATTCCATGCGGCAACTTGTGTACCGGGTATGTACTGTCGGCAGTTTACTTTGAATATATTTAATTTAGTGGAAGGACACTGATGAAAATAAAAGAAAAAGAAAATAATATGAATAAATTAAACATAGTACAAAATGTATACATGTGTTCATATGTTCTGACTACTGACTTGTTCATTAATTTCCTTCAACATCACAAATTCACAGCACAGTTTGTTGTACTATAATAATCACAGAAGATTACTGATGTAATTTATTAGGCATCGTGACCCGGGTCTTACCTTGAACTTGAAGTGAACGTCCGTAATCAAATACTTTGTTCAAAAAATAAAAAATAGTTATAGTGTGTCGACATATTTTTTTAATTGTAGCCTGATGTTTAGTTGTAATTGTTACGGGTGTTACATAACAGGTGTAAAATTTGAGGATATAAAAACTAGAAATTTTATTGTACAGAGAATATAAGAAGGTGGTAAGAAGATGCTTAATTGTTGATGCATATGGAAGCAAAATCAAGATTAATATGACATTAATTTTCACTTTTAATTTTTATTTCTCCTGCTATTGTGGCAATTCAGAGGTGGATATGTTCATTGATAGAGGTACTGAGTTACTTTTTGAAATTTTAAAATTATAATTAAGTATATTGAAATTTAGTTCAATTTTATTTTATTAGGTTTTATATACTCTAATCCTCTTATAAAATATTTAATGTTTACTTGTAATCTAGTGATTAAAACTCTATTTTGTGATTGTGAAAACTTGAGTTCAAATTTCATCAATTATATATTGTGCATTTTAAGTTTCAGCCTCCCTACTAAAATTTTCTAGTTTCACTCTTACTGATATTGATGATATTTCAGTCTAAATACTACCAACTCTAAAACCTATTGAATCGGTTTCAAACGACAAATCCAAACCTTTCAAACTGATCTACTTCATTAGTGATGTGTTTACAAGCAAAATTTATAATTTTTTGAATTTATTAATTAGTATTTAAGTCAGGCTGTCAAATGTGAGATTTTTTTAATTAATTTTAATACATTCATATTCAATCATTTTTTGTTCACTTGACTTGGTAGTTGGTACTAAAATAATTTGAAAAATTATAAATTTTGCATGTAAATAGTAAATACATAGCTCATAAAGTAGATCAGTTTAAACGGTTTGAATTCGTCGTTTGAAACATGTCCGATAAATTTTGAAATTGGTGATGAGTATCACCAATATCACATTAGTTGGACCCATCAATAATATATATAGAGAGAGAGAGGGTGTTGAGCTATTATACTTTCAGAAGTAAAGTGTTTGTTTTACTTTCCACCCATATTTTCATTTTTAAAGTTCAAACGTTCGATCTGAAAAGTTTAACATATTCTCCATATTAAAATGTACTTGGAGACCAAATTTTACATTTTTTAAAATAACTTGTAATTTTTTTAGAATTTTTTAAAATTGTTGTTTTAACATAATAAAAAAATAGTAAAAATTGTCAAAAAAACTATTTTAAAAAAAATTAAAAAAATAGTAATTTTTTTCTAAAAATGTAAAATTTGGTCTTCAAGCACTTTTCAATATTAAGATCATGTTGAATTTTTTGGATCGAATGTTTGAACTTTGAAAATGAAGATATGAACGAAAAATATAATGAGCACTTTACTTCCCAAAGCATGATAGTCCAACTATATATGTATATATATATATATCAAAACGTTTGTTCCGGAGCCGTGGTGCAACCAATTTGTTTTCCAATTTTCAAATTCCAAACTGTCGATCCAAACCGTTAGATGTGATCTATATATTAAATTGTGCTTGGAGGCCAAACTTTATAGTTTTTAGAATTTTTTCACTATTTATTAAGCTAGTTTTAAGATCACTGATTTTAATAAACAGTGAAAAATTTATTGATCATTGAAAACAACGATTTTAAAACTGACTTAATAAATAGTAAAAAGATTCCCAAAAATGTAAAATTTGTTCTCCAAGCACATTTTAATATAGATTGAATGTTAAACTGTTTGGATCGACTGTTTGTTTGGATATTGAAAATGTAAAATACGAAGTGTTTGTTCCAAAACCTAGGAACAAATGTTTTGATATAAGCCAACATTGGCTAATATCAAAACGTTTGTTCCGGAACCGTGGTGCAACCAATTGGTTTTCTTCTCTTCAAAGTTCAAACGGTCGATCTAATATTATAATGTGCTTGGAGACCAAATTTTATATTTTTTGGAACTTTTTTACTATTTATTAAGCCAGTTTTAAAATCGCTGATTTTAATAAACAATGAAAATTTTCTAGATCATTGAAAACAACTATTTTAAAACTGGTTTAATAAATAGTAAAAAAAGTTTCAAAAAATGTAAAATTTAGTCTTCAAGCATATTTTATTATAGATTGAATGTTGAATGGTTTGGATCGAGTTTTTGGACTTTGAAAATGTAAAAACTGAAGCATTTGTTCCACGGCCTAGGAACAAACATTTTGATATTAGCCAACCTATATATATATATAGAGGAGAGTACAACTAACGCGCTTCCTCTAGTATTTCAACAATATTCTTCTGGCCTCCAAAACCTATTGAATCGGTTTCAAACGACAAATTCAAACCTTCAAACCAATCTCCATAATAAAAGCTTCGTTTCCATATAATTTTTTTTAATTTTTGAACTTATTTACTATCAAGTCAAGCAGTCAAAAAAATAAAAGATTATGTACACATTTTAATGCACTATATCCTTTATTTTTTTGGCTGCTTGACTTGATAGTAAATAAATTCGAAAATTAAAAAATATTATATGGAAACGAAGCTTTCCTTAAAGAGATTAGTTTGAACGGTTTGAATTTATCGTTTGAAGCCAATTCGATAGGTTCTAGAGGCCGAAAATATATTGTTAAAATACTAGAGGAAACGTGTTAGCCGTACTCTCTCTCTCTATATATATATGTACATATATATATGTGTGTGTGTGTGTGTGTCTCTCTCTCTCTCTATATATATATATAGAGGTTGGCTAATATACCAACGTTGGCACAGAGCACTTCGTTATATCAAGTGGGTTTTTGCGATTTCAAAGTTCAAATAGCCAATATGAAGTGCTCAATGTGTTCTCCATATTAAAGTGCTTAGAAACCAAATTTTACATTTTTTGAAAAAAATTTACTATTTTTTTCGGATTTTTTTAAAATCATTATTTTCATTTTCTTTAAATCTAAAAACAGTGATTTTAAAAAATCCGAAAAAAATAGTAAAAATTTTCCAAAAAATGTAAAATTTTGTCTCCAAACACATTTTAATATGGAGAACATGTTGAGCACTTCAGATTGACTATTTGAACTTCAAAATCACAAAATCCATGTAGTATAACGAAATACTTTGTGCCAACGTTGATATATTAGCCAACTTCTAGATATGTACATACATATGTATATACATGTATGTACATGTATATAGAGTATGGCTAACATGCTTCCTCTAGAACTTCGGCGTCGTGCTTCCGGGGACATATCTTAGTGTTTGATGTTCAAACAACAAATTCAAACCGTTAGATATTCAATCTATATTAAAATGTACTTGGAGACCAAATTTTACATTTTTTGGAATTTTTTTTACTATTTATTAAGCCACTTTGAAAATTCCAGATCCGGGTGAACAGTAAAAATAGTCTGGACCATATGATCTAAAATTTTCAAAGTGGCTTAATAAATAGTAAAAAAATTCCAAAAAATGTAAAATTTAGTCTCCAAGCACATTTCAATATTTAGAACATGTTGAACGGTTCAGATCGGTTGTTTGGATTTTTAAAATAAAAATATGGCTCGAAGTAAAGAGGGTGTTTTACTTTGCAAAGCACCGTAGCCCATCTCTATAGTTGGACTATGGTGCATTGAAATGTATAGGCCCTCTTGTACATTGGACTATACATCGTTGGTTTAGAGTTCAAAACAACCGATCCAAACCGTTCAATTTGATATCCATATTAAAATGTATTTGGAGCTTAAATTTTACATTTTTTGGAAATTGTTTGCTATTTTCTTAGAATTTTTTAAATTCACTATTTTTCTATAGTCCAGAAATTTCTGAAAAATGTCGATTTTCAAAAAATTTTAAAAAATAGTAAAAAATTTCCAAAAAATATAAAATTTGGTCTCCAAGCACATATTGATATGGAGAACATGTTGAGCCATTTAGGTCGACTATTTGAACTTCAAATTCAACGGTTTGCAGTCCAATATACAAGAGGTCATATACATTGCAATGCACCAATAGCTCAACTATATATATATAGATGGATCTAGCAACCGTGACATCGGTAGGAATCAGTCTGATGTCAGTATCAGCGAGTAGTGGTCCGATGCTAAAATTGGAAACATACCGGCACATGTTTGTCCATATCGAAAGATTACGACAATGATGGAGCGGATCCGTGTTGAACCGCTATGGTATTTTGTGGATATAGATGTAGTGCCCGGTGCATGACTGCTCGGTGGTAGTGATGTTGGGATAAATTTTCAGAATATTTGGATAGTTAGAAATTAATTAAAATAAATTAAATTGAAATAGAGTTATCCGGATCGTGCGAAACACTGTACTTAAGCGTATTCTGTTTCATCGTGCAAGATAGAACCGCATCTAAGATAATCCAAGGTAGTCAACTTCTTAGGCACGCTATAGAAACGACTGACGATAACACCGTAATATCCAGCATAGATCAAACTTTAATCAATTGAAATAAAATGAGAGGATTATACTGTGGGAGTGAATCAATAGCTTAATATTCTCTTTTTCTTGTCACGGATATGAACAGAGGATAATACAAAATATGTTGCCTCTTCGGATACAAAAACAAAATGAGATAAGAAACAGTTGATCCCAAGGGAAAAGATGTTAAACTCTTTTTAGTTTTTATAACAGATAAGAAGAGAGAGAGTATAAATTTTAATAGGTGCGTGATTATGAGATTTAAAAGAGAATTTAAGGTGTCCATAGATAACGTCTTATAGACTTATGTGGTTTAGAGATAACGCCTTTTATGCTTAATTGGTTTTTTAGGCTTAATTGGTTTATCTCCAATTCAAAACTGATAATGGAATTAAGTGAGTGAATTCATTAGAATTCAAAGGGAATATATTACTTGGGCCTTTTACGAATAACTTCAAAGATTATAAAATGAAATATTCAAATAAACCCACAAATTTCAAATATTGCAAATGATAAAGAAATTTTTGAGTTTTCAAAATTTAGGTTTCAACAAGTGAAACTCGGTGGTGCAATGGTAGTGGCAGAGGGCAGCTAAGTGGTGAGGAAAAAGAGGTGATGAGAGGAAAAATGAGTACGGACTTGGGAATTAATTACTTGAATTCGAATCCGATCTAATAATATTTTTTATCATGTTGACCTTGATATGATGCGAGTACTTTGAATATATGAGGGTGAGGGAAATGAGAAATCCCAATGAAATTTGCATTAACTAAATTGCTAGGTTTACTTCTCTTTCAGTTGCAAGTTGGATGCGGCAGCTTGTGTAAGGACACTGATGAAAATAAATTAAAACATAGGAAAAATGTTTACACTTGATCCATGGGTTCTGACTACTACTGAATTGTTCATTAATTTAATTTATTCAACATAAGAGAATCAGTTTTTGATCAAGTGGCAAAGATAATGCTCTCTATGTGAGAAGTCATAGGTTCGAAATCCGAAAGAGACAATTTTTTATGAATATTAAATAGTTGAGTGACTTGATCTCTAATTTTCAACATAAGAGATTCACAGCACGCACAGTCCGTTGTACTATAATGATCAAAGAAGATTACAGCCCTAATTTATTAGGCTTCGTGACCCGGGCTTACCTTGAACGTCGATAGTCGAATTACTTTCTTCAAAAAAATATAAAATAGTTAAAAGTGTGATATACTTTCTACATTATAATTTTTTAATTGTAGTGTGTTTTAGTTGTAATTGTTACAGGCGTATAATTTGAGGATATATTAGAAATTTTATTGTACAGAGAATATGAGATAGTGGTAGAAGATGCTTAATTGTAGATGCATATGAAAGTAATATGGTAAGAATTATACATAAACGCCATCTACTTGTAATCAAACGCAAGTTCAATACGAGATTCATTTTCACTGTTAATTTTCTATTTCTTTCTCAAGAATCAAGAAATGAAAGGACTCATTCTTTAAAAAATATTCAAAGCGAGATTCATTTTCACTGCTAATTGATTCCATTTATTATCCAATTAATTTATCAGGTTAATCGCCTAAAGGTTTAGTTGCTAGTGTAAACAACTTTCTAAAAGGACTCATTCTTAAAAAAAAAAAACAATGAATAAAAGAACTCAAAGCATTTTAAAGGAATCAATTAAGTAGATTTTTTCTAGGTTCAAATATGGGCCTAATCGAAGCCCAAAATATACTACACATTTGATGACAGATATAATTTCTTATAGGTGATTGAGTTGGGCAACACAAGGCCATCTTCCTAAAAAATTTGGCACTATTTATGACAAGGAGCAGGAATCCCAATTGGACTTATTGCAAGTCATTATCCCTATATATCTATTGCAACACTTTGACCCCATTTCTTTTGCTTGAGCAATCATCACATGTTGCCAAAACGCCATTGGAACAGAAAATATTGTTACCAAAATTACCAATTAATGTCTTAACTTAACCCTCTCAAGAACCCCATCAATGGCCACATCAAAAGCATCCCTCACACTCCCTATCTTGTGACTCGGATCCTTGTATATCAAAGCAGGTATCAGGCTTATAACCTTCTCTCTCATCTCTCCAATCTGCTCCTCACTGTATTTCAACAGCACCTCTTCTATGCTAACCCTGCCATCTCTCACATCCTCCTCTGGTATATAAACCGAATACTCTGTATAGTTGGTCGGCAAATACCATTTGTACTGCGTGTAAGCCGAGTGCGGGTTAAAGAACACTGGAATGCATCCTGCCAACATTGCATCAAATACGGAGCGCCTCGTTGGTGAGTCACCGGGCGGTTCCAAACAGAAGTTAGAGCTCTGAAACAAACTCATTGTAGTAATAGGCGAGTTACAATCACTCTCTCGGGATGGTGATGCACAATCCAGCAATTTGCACTGCGTTGAATTCAAACATTGGTTGGCAACCTGATCTCTGATAGAGCGAACTTGCTTGGGCCGCCTAGCACCGGCAAAGGAAAAGAGCCACGGCCGGGTCGACGACCTAACCTTTTCTTGCCATGCAAGCGCTTGACTCTTCCTGGATGGGTGGAAGTTTGTAGGATATGGTATTGCGAATTCATTTTCACTTCCCCATGGACATGACTCTATCAGTAGCACCGTCATATTTTTCACCTCCGGTAAAGTCAGTAGTTTCCCGCCCCAAAGGTTGCCGTCATTGCCTTGCCGCCGAAAATCCCATGTGGTACGTCCCGAGAGTATGAAATGATCTCTTCCCCCTTTTGCCGACCATTCAGGTTTCGACCTTAAAAGATTAATAAGTTCCACCAATAGTGAATCTCGTACCGTCACATTGTGATTCCACAAATGCCGACCAGCATCCAGGCCAGCATAATAAGGTACAAATATGGCATTAGCTTGCGATGAATTGACAGTCAAGCACTCGTATTGCTTCATTCGGTTATGAAAGATGAAATCTAGAACCCATTGATTCGTGAAATGCCATCCGGTCTGAGTCAGCACGGACCCGGTGTAATTGACTCGGGGACCTAGGCCCATGTTTGAAACAAAAGGGCACATGTGATGCCATGGTAAGAGGTTACGGCAGTCACGTATGATGTCAGAGTTGAACTTGTCGGGAAGGTCATATACATAAATGTACCGGCCATTGCACGGCTTGCTGGTATCGGACAGAATTGACCGTGTGAAGGAGGAATAGGGAAGATGGATGTATGATGATTTGGAGAGAAAGAGGAGAAAGCATACAACAAACAACACAAACAAAGACAAAAGAGGAAAAAAGTGCCTGTCTGTCCTTGTAAATACAGATGTTTTCAGCATCAAATTTCCCATTGATCTATTGATTGTTACATGCGTATATATGCAGTAGTGTAGGCAATCGATCGGATCGAGATCGATTCGATCAAGGTCTTGTCTGGGTTTAATCTGCCGGCCGTGTGGTGTCGATTACGAGGTCTGGAGAAGCAGGAAGGAGTTGCAAATTCTCTGTGTCAGGGAAAAAAAACGCGGAATAGAGGAGGTGGAGCATTATATATTTTCTTTGTTTAGACAGTTTGGCCATCTCTAAAAATTGATGAACCTTCAATTTCACAGAGCATTTTTCTTTATTTAGACTAACAATATTCAACACAGCATCCCTCCAAGCCGACGTTTCCATTTAAGGAATTCTCTCGTATTGAAATCTATAGAATTCTAGAAATTACCTTTTTCGATAGATGATTTTCTAAAAACTGTGCTGCTCCAGCTAAATTTCTGGGATCCAAATCTGCTGAAATCCAAAATCACGAACAGTAACGCTGAATTTCTGAATCCAGCCGTTGAATTGTTTCGAGATACGTGCACAGAAAAAGTTGAACGACTGGATTTAGAATTTCAAGAATTCCAGGGATACTGTTCATGTATCTCGGATTTCAGCTGATTTGAATCCAAATTTCTGCAGCCTCTGGAATCAAACCTATAGAATTCTAGAGGTTTCAGCAATTTACTGGTACGCTCTCTATTGCTTAATAGCACTGGTATACTTGCTGGTACGCCTCCATATAATGCTGCTCTCCTCTTTTACTGTTTTTAAATTGGAGGTAATTAATTTACGCATACATTTAACATTTTTCTATTTAGAGTGAACGTAAATAAGTAACTGAATTGTATTACTTTATTTAATCAACATTTACACATATTACAAAGGTATCTATACACAAGATTACAATATCTGCTGATTGATATTACAGCATCAGCTGATTGATCTGAACAGATTCGACAGCTGTAAATTGATAATCTAAACATAGAGAAGGTTTAAACGGTAAACTATGCTGGGGCTGCAATGTATCCCAACACATTTATATAATATATATGTAAAAAATATTCTTCAAATTAAATATTAAAAATTGTAAATATGTTCTCAACTATTTTATTTAAATATAGCATGTTATAAATTCAAGATGATTTAAAATTTGATTGGTCATTCATCATAAAATTATTAAATTTCCACCCTTACAAATTTAAAGTTGTTTGACGTAAGGTTAAAAGTTTTTTAAATTGACTCAAATTTGATACATGTCCTTACTAATTTATAATTTTATTTTTTTTAATTTCAATTATAAATTTTAAATATATGCTGTCATATGAGTCATATGAGTTAGATGTGTGCTACTATGTCTCTGTATCTGTGTTGGCTGATCGTATAGGATGTTAATTTATTATTTGATTTAAATTAGTAACTGGTGAATTACTTAACGTTGAGGGTCTTGAGGTTACAATCTGCTGTGGTGCTTACTCATATTGGGCCGGTGATGGCACAACACGAGTTCTCCACAGGCCCAATCTATGAGTCCTAAGAAAGTCAGAGGTGTTTGGGCTTATCTTATAGCCCAAAGCCCCAAACAAAACCCCCACAAAACAAATTCATGTGCACATAAAGAAACGGAAATATATCACATGTGTGTGTATTTCAGTTTCCAATTTAGTACATGCGTTTGAATAAAAAAAAAAAAAAAAGTTAGTATATGTGTAGGAAAGAAGTATGGGGGTCTACGGGTACGGTAAGAGGTGGGTGAAAGCATTTTCTTATCCGTATCTGTTACAAATTGTCTTTATTCGTATTCTATTTTTATCCGCTACGAATTATCTTACTCGTATTCTACCCTTACCTGTTATAGTTGTCGGATAACGAAACGTTAGCGGACAAATAACAGGTAATGCTATTATAATACAAATAAAATATTATTTAATAAATAATACATTAAAACACATTCATTTTACAAATATATATATACGTGTTTTAAAGGTCTAAACTTTATTGGAATTTGCTGAAATTTATTTACGTGTTTTAATAGTTAATTAAGCATAACACAACTATGTTGGAAAAATTAATATTCATTGCTCATTAATAAATATAATATATATAATTTTTTTTTATAATTACCTGATCGGATAACGGGTACGGAATAGGCTTTACCCGTACCCATACCAATTTAGATAACGAAAAAAAAAATATTTATCCATGCTCATATCTTATCGAATACGGTACGTATCAGATAAACAGATAAAAAGGTACCATTAACACCCTAGAAAGAAGCACTTTTGATCAGGTCAAATAAGTAAAATGGACCGTAAATGTAAAGCAAATTAGAGTACCAAAGAAAAGTTGGCTCACTCATCTCCAAACGAACTTAATTTTGACTAATTATTATACTATATAATTTTTCTGTCGATTTTTAATTTTCGAGTACACACCATTTTTGTCAATTTCTGAATGATATCTAACATCCATATCAGCCACGTATATTATGCTCAATGGTACAATCGAATTGCTTCTTAAATATGTCTCTAATAAATTGACTGGACAATATATACTAATACAAGAGTGTATAAAGGATAAAATCGTCAATGTAATTTTTAGCAACACAGTATTTTGAATAGAGCATGTATTCCAATTTACCAGTACATGTCATAAGAAAGTATAATACATGCTCTTTTCTCATTCAACATCCACACAAGGGTTCTTTTCTCATCCTTTTTTTTAATTAATAAAGCATGAGTATTGACATACTGATCTGCCCCCCTTCCAATAAACAAAAGAATAAAATTAAACCCGGATATACAAGTTATTACCCTTTATACGTATAATAATGCCTACAAACTAATACAATGAATTTAATTGAATAAGAACAAATCAACCCAGCAAATCAAACACTAATTAATTAACTAACTATATGCTGTTGACCCTCTGAAGCACAGCATGAATAGCCAGATCAAAAGCATCTCTCACACTTTCTAACTTGTGACTTGGGTCCTTGTATATCAACCCTGGTATCAAGCTTATTACCTTATCTCTCATCTCTCCAATCTGCTCCGCACTGTACCTCAACAGCACCTCTTCTATGCTAATCCTGCCATCTCTCACATCATCCTCCGGTATATAAACCGAATACTCAGTGTAGTTGGCCGGCAAATACCATTTGTACTGCGTGTAAGCCGAGTGCGGGTTAAAGAACACCGGAATGCACCCCGCCAGCATCGAGTCGAATGCTGAACGCCTGGTCGGCGTATCGCCGGGGGGTTGCAAACAGAAATTAGAACTCTGAAACAAATTCATTGTAGAAACCGGTGAGTCACAATTATTCTCTGGCAATGCACAATCCAAGAGTTTGCACCTGGTCGATTTCAGACACTGATCAGATACTTGGTCTCTGATTGAGCCAGTCTGACCCGGTCGCCTGGCACCAGCAAAGGAAAAGAGCCACGGTCGATTTGTCGACCTAACCTTCCCTTGCCATGCAATCACTTGACTCTCATTGGATGGGTGGAAGTTCGTAGGGTAAGGTATCGCAAATTCATTTTCACTTGCCCACGGACACGACTCAATCAAGAGCACGGTCATGTTTTTAACCTCAGGCAAGGTTAACAATTTACCACCCCATTGGCTATCATCATCACCCTCACGCCGTAAGTCCCACGCGGTCCGTCCGGCTAATATGAAGTGATCTCTTCCCCCTTTGACTGACCATTCGGGCCTTGACTTCAACAACTGAATAAGTTGTACCAGCAAGGAGTCCCGTACGGACACGTTTTTAACCCATAGATGTCTACCGGTATCTATACCGACATAGAAAGGAACGAAAAGAGCATCAGCTTGCGAAGAATTGGTGGTCAAGCACTCGTACTGCCTCATACGATTATGAAAGATCACTTCGAGAACCCATTGGTTGGTGACGTGCCATCCGGTCTCAGTGAGCACAGACCCAGTTTCCGTGACTTGAGGGCCGAGGCCCATGTTTGAAACAAAAGGGCACATGTCGAACCAGGGAAAGATGGTGTGGCAATCGCGCAATATATCAGAATTGAATTTGTGGGGAAGGTCATAGACATAAACATACCTGCCGTAGCAAGGGTCACTTGGGTCGGCATTCACAGGCGAGAGGGAGAAAGAGGAGGACGAGGGTGAAAGGAGGATGTGATCAGAGGAATGGTAGAGGAAGAGAAGGCGGGAGAGGTGGAGGAAGAGAGACAGAGAGAGGAGAGGGAAGAGGAGGTGCTTACTTTTCAGAGGAGGCATTATTATTTTGAGAATTGACTTCTCCTTTTCCATTATTGCGTGCGTCAAGCAGCTGCTTAGCTCCGGAGAGGAGATGACAATGTTTTATGTTTCGAGTGGTGATCAAAAATCAGAAATCAGAAATCAGAAGTTTCGTTTTGAAAGAACCGGTGGGCCTTATAAGTCGAGTGACTGTTTGAAATTTCAGATCCTGTAATGTAGCTATTCCTACAATGAGTCAATCGGTCAAGCGGTCAACTTTGACTTGCAATATGTTCGAACTTTTTTTTGGTGACGTTTGCTTCGCTTTTTCACGCGCTTTATTAATTCACAAGTATTATTTAGTTTGTTGGTTCTTATAAAATAACATCGTAAAACTGTTTAAAAATCGACGAAAATTTTTGTCAATAAAATTCATTGAAAATATAAGTACTAAAATATGAATGTTAGAGTTTTCTATTTTATAATTTGTAATAGTATTAATGGAATTTCATAAGATCCGAATAAGCACGAGCCATATTAATTAAAGAAAAATTATTAAGATGGAGAGATAAAGAAAAAAAAGTTACTAACTGTGTGAATCTCAACATAATTTAGCTTCGTTGGATCAAACATTTTGACCATGTTATTACACTGCATACAATCCATATCTGTAAAGAAAATATGATTTTGATGATCCGCTACATGAAAACCCGTACTAGCTCGCCATTGCATTGACATATAAAATCAGAAGGTAGCCTATGGCGCGTCTATGTTGAAGGTTAGTTGTGATATTGAAAACTGTACTACAATCATTACCTGCTACCACTTACATGCATTACCCGTTTACTACAAGGCTACCACTTACATGTCATTACTAACTTATAATTTTATTTTTTTATTTCAATTATAAATTTTTAATATATGTTGTCATATGAGTTAGATGTATGCTACTATTATCGTTACTTTAAAACCATAACATGTATGCTACTATGTCTATGTATCTGCGTTGGCTGATCGTATCGGATGTTAATTTATTATTTTATTTAAATTAGTAACTGGTGAATTGCTTAACGTTGAGGGCCTTGAGGTTACAATCGGCTGTGGTGCTTACTCATATTGGGCCGGTGATGGCACAACACGAGTTCTCCACAGGCCCAATCTATGAGTCCTAAGAAAGTCAGAGGTGTTTGGGCTTATCTTATAGCCCAAAGCCCCAAACAAAACCCCCACACAACAAATTCGTGTGCACATAAAGAAACGGAAATATATGTGTGTATTTCAGTGTCCAATTTAGTATATGCGTAGGAAAGAAGTAGGGGTGTCACGGTAAGAGTCGGGTGGAAGCATTTTCATACCCGTATCCATTATAAATTGTCTTTATTCGTATTCTATTTTTATCCGCTACGAATTATCTTACTCGTATCCTACCCTTACCCGTTATAGTTGTCGGATAACGAAACGTTAGCGGGCAAATAACGGGTAATACTATTATAATAAAAATAAAATATTATTTATTAAATAATACATTAAAACACATTCATTTTACAAATATATATAAGTGTTTTAAAGGTCTAAACTTTATTGAAATTTGCTAAAATTTATTTACGTGTTTTAATAGTTAATTAAGCATAACACAACTATATTGGAGAATTAATATTCATTGTTCATTAATATATATAATATATATAATTCTTTTTATAATTACCTGATCGGATAACGGGTACGGAATATGATTTACCCGTACCCTTATCAGTTTAGATAACGAAAAAAAATATTTACCCGTACCCATACCTAATTAAGTTTACGAAAAAAAATCTTACCCATCTCATCGAATATGGTACAGATCAGATAAATGGATAAAAGGGTGCCATTAACACCCCTAGAAAGAAGCACTTTTGATCAGGTCAAATAAGTAAAATGGACTGTATATGTAAAGCAAAGAGTACCAAAGAAAAATTGGCTCACTCAACTCCAAACGAACTTAATTTTGACCAATTATTTTTTGAGTAAGAAATAGGAGTCAAGCTCCTATTTTATTAACCGCAATTGGTTACAATCGTTCAAAGGGTTTTGAGAATGAACTCAAGTGTGGATTTACAGATGGATAAAAACCAAAAAAATAGGGAAACAAACAAGAAAACAAAAAAAAGAAAAGAGTAAAGAAAGCGGAAAATAACAAAGTACATGAAACAACGAATGAAAAGGTTAATTTCTTCTTGCATATAATTCTTCAATCTTCAATCTTCATTCTTCATTATTCAGAAATTGCCACTGAGATCTAACTTCTTCAACCAAATCGTTGATTGTTTTATATTGCTCTCTAAACAATCGAGCACACCGTTCTCTCCAAAGGACGAATTGCGAGATGAGAATCAATGCTTTGTCTTCTTCCGGTATTGACCTGTTTATCAATTTTGCTATGATATCGTTTCCAGAAGTCAAGAAACTGTGGTGATTTGGCAACAACCTGGTCTCCACCAATTGATAGACTTCCCTTGAAACCATGCACTCGTTAAAGATGTGAGATGTTGTTTCAATATTCGCGCGACACAAGTAACATATACTAACGTAATTAACCAGACTAAAACCTCTTTTGTTTAGGTTTTCAATCATCAAGATCCTGTTTAATAGTAGCAACCATCCAAAGATTCTGAAACGAGGTGGGGCTTTGAGCTTCCAAATCGGTGGGAGAACTGATTTGATTCTAGGACCATTTTTCAGTGCAAAGTAGGCTGATTTTACGGAGAAAATACCCACTGATTGAGCTGTCCATATTGCATCATCCCAGTCGTCATTTCTTAACATTTGTCTTATGCCTTGGACTTTCCCGTACATAGCTGATAGTTGTTGTCGTGCTGTCCTTGATAAAGTTGGTCTCAGTAGATCAGACAGATCGGGCTGCAGCAAAATTTCTTCCAAAGTGACATCATTTGACCATACAAACGTGTACAGCTCATAATATTTTTGCTCCATTATGCCACAGCCTCAATTATCATGCCAAAAATCAATTTCTTTACCATTACCCACAGCTCTGTGTATAAATGCGTGAGGAAAAGGTAATAATGTTTTCAATTGATTATTAAATAAATATGAGTGGTTGATATTTCCCCCTGGTACTGGGTACAGCTCTTGAAAATTGATTTCCATAGTTTCTGATGCTTTGAAGCCCATTGCCATATCCATTTGACTAATCATGCCAAGCTTAACATTTTGAGATCGAGTATGCCTAAACCTCCAAGTTCCTTAGGTGTACAAACTAAATCCCAATTGACTAGATGAATTTTCTTTTGACCTTCTTGAACACCATGCCAAAGGAACCGCTTTCTGATTTTGTCGATTTCAGAGATAACCCATAAAGGCAATTTGAATACCGACATAAAATAAATCGGTATAGAGGACAAAACCATATTTGTAAGTAGAACCATGCCCGCTATCGAGATAAATTTAGCAGCCCAACCTGACAATCTGTTTGCAATCTTTTAGATTAAAGGTAAGAAAGCCGTCTTTGGCAGTCGACTATTTGTCAGTGGTAGACCCAAATAACAGAAGGGAAATGTGCCTCTTTTGCAACCCATGATTGTAGTTAATGTTTGAGATAGTTGCTCTGTTACTCCCGATATCAATATCTCAGATTTCATCATGTTAACATGCAGACCCGAGATTGAGGCAAATGTCAGAAGCACAACTTTTAGTAATTTGATTTGTTGAACTTCAGGTTTCACAAAAAATAACACATCATCCGCATAAAGCAGACACGACTGCATCCATTGTATAGGTAATCTCATTGCACCCAGAACCTGAAGCCTCAATAGCCACCTCGGAAGGAAATCAATTGCCATGATAAACAAAAAAAGGCGAGAGAGGATCACCTTGACGGACACCCCTCTTGAGAATGATTTTTTGTCCAAGTAATCCATTTACCAAGACTTGAGATGATCCAATTAGAACCAATTGTCGGATCCATCTTTGCCAAATTTCTTTGAAGCCTAAACCTGCCAATATTTTTTCAAGAAAATTCCAATTCACCGTATCAAAGGCTTTGTGAACATCTGCCTTAAACATTGCTAATGGTACATCGTTCCCATTTGCAAAATGAAGCATCTCTTGCGCATATACAAATCCTTCTGTAATTTGTCTCCCCTTTAAAAATCCAGTTTGTGACTGTAAGGCGCAAAAAGTTGCACAAGAGGGAAGGTGTGTGCATATGTGTACAATGTTTCAGAATTCAATGCTCTCTGTTTTCAAGTCATGGAGAGAACATCGAACATGAGACATTTATTTTCTTCCTGTTATTCCTTCTGGTTCACCCCCAATAGACCTACTGTTCATGATCAGTCTATCGAGAGAGTTTAATGATTGTGGGAACGTTTAACTCCCGACGGGCGCAAGCTGTTAGTAAGTAATAATCTAGAAGTCAATAATACGATAATTTAATTATATAAAGCTTTGTTCATGAATTGAATGATTAATAAAATATCATTTTGTTCTTTGAGTTTTATCGAATTATGGATCATTTCGGCATTCGGATTCGAAATGAGTAGAACTTCATAATATAGATGATAAATACTCTTAATAGTCACTGACCGAGGTAATTAGCAAAGAACACTAATTACCCAATTAAAGGTTAGTATGTGGATTAAATGATGGTTAAGTTTTACTGACCATAGACAAGGAGTTGTCAATTTAATCACATAGATACATGTTAGAGAACATGATATTTGACAGACCCCGAATGAAACATTATACGGAATTGTGTTCGTGTCATTAATGCTTTCATTCAGTGTTAAGTTCTACAGTATGAGGTATTCATCTTTCCTAACTAAGAGATGTGTATGTGTGATTGTTACCTAACGCTATCTGTAAAAGTAGCTATAACGGTAGCTCTTCGGTATACATAACTTAGCTGAGGTAGTGATGGTCTACCAAAAGTACTATTGTCCCTCGTATTTATTATACGAGTTATAGTGTCACTGGGCCCCTTGATAGAGTAAGAATATCTGCTAGCAGTATGAATACAAGAGTAATCATATTTGATAATCTGCTCAAGATCAAGAAAAAGATTAATTTGCAAGGATGACACAAACCTACCTTGAAATTAATCTGACAGCTATGAGACAAAAGAATTAAACACGAGTAAAATAGTTTACTGGATCGTGATATTGTTCTGTACAGCATCATCTGTGTAATTGGATGGTCATGATGCGTTTTGCCAGATGCCTCTCATGATTATAGAAGTTAAAACGGTTTTAATTCTATTTACCAACATAACACAGATCATATCGGGTCACACCTATAGGAGTTAATCGGAGAATCTTATTGATTGATTATAAATTGGTTATGATCAATAATAAGATGGTTTATAATTAATTATACTTGATATAATTATATTATAAATGTCATGTAAAATGACAAACAAAAACATTGGTTAATTTATAAACGTGTATGACACGTTGTATAAAAGTTAACCGGTTAGTTTATAAACGTGCAGGACACGTTGTATAAATTACCGAAATCAACAACCGCAAGAAATATAATTATTCAGAATAATTATACATATATTAATTGTGTTCGGAGCGAAGGCATTCTGGTCTTTTCAGATTCGTCCTTATCCGCATGACATGTCATCAATCCTATCCACATAAGCACCTCTGCTGCAAGCAGCTTACAAGCACGTCCTTGTAAGCAGCTTGCAGCTAAGCACCTCTGCTGCAAGCACGTCCTTGTAAGCAGCTTGCAGCTAAGCACCTCTGCTGCAAGCAGCTTACAAGCACCTCCCTAACCCTATAAATAGAGGGGTAGGGGTAAGAAAATTCAGAAGTTGAAAAGTTCGAAAAGTCTGAGTTCGATTCGAATTGGCTCGGTTAGCGTTCTCTTTCTCGTTTTCTCTCCCAAATAGTGTTGCGGTTTAAACGAAAGTTATACGTAACAGTTACGTATTATCTTTCGAGTTGTTGAATAGTGTTTGCGGGATTTCAGTGAATAGTGTTTTCCCGAAAGTCGCGATATTTCTGTTTTGCCTTTTAGTAAAATTAGAATAACTGCGGGTCGGGAATTCTGCTATTTCGTCTTTTTCTCGTGAATAGTGTTTTTGCGTAAGACCGCGGTTTACAGTATTTCTGGCAAAAGAAATAAACCGCTCTCTGGTTAGTCCTGGTGGATAACCTATAGAGGCACCATATGTTTGGTGCTCCGAGAGAAGTCATTGCTCCGAAAGAAGACATTGCTCAGATCCGGTCTTCTCGCTCGGTCTGCATTCCAATTGTAATTTGGAAACAAGGTATAAATGTTATATAAATTTATTTACTTGGTAGATAGATTTAAGTTTTAGAAATCAATTACGGGAATAGATCCTTAAAGGATTAAAAGAACGATACCACCTTTTAATCCTATGCTTGAGTTAGACGTAGAAATTTTTGTTCTACGGTCTTTCCGCAGCTTGAGCCTAAAAGTTAATCACCTGGGTTTGAACAGTCAAAAACCCTATACAAGCCCCCGCCGTTAATTACATCAGCAGACCCTTCCAAGTCAAACTGAATTCCTCGTTCATTATAGGATTTGTGCCTATTTTTGTAAACTGAATAATGGGGCTAAAAGAGGGGGCTCATGTACTGATTTTTGGATTTGATTTGGTTCTCTCTATTTGAATATGTATGTGTATGTGCATGTATGATTGATGTGATTTCATGTTAAAATAATGTTTATTGTATCTTGAAAATGGATTTTGATGTTTGAGAAGTGTACATACATTCTTTATTTATATTTAATTCATGACATGTTTTACTTATATTTTATTCATGAAGAAAATCATTTAAATTTGAGGAAAGGAGTATTTTGGTCATTTCAAGACTTGGCTGATGCTTGAACATATTCAATTTTGGTTTAGAAGGTATGAAAGATTTAATTTAGGTTCATTTGGGACTAGTTTGAGTCAATTTGGACTTGAAATGGAGAGGTTATGGCCAAAAAAGGACTAAAAGGGGGCTTTTCTGTGAAGTTTTATACTTTTCAGGGGCCTATTTGTAAAGCTGGAGGGACTGAATTTTGTAATTTGGGCTTTTAGCAGGGTTTAGAGAGCAATTTGGGCTTCCAGGGACTGATTTGTAAATATCCAAGGACTGCGCTTGTGATTTCTTTTGGTCAAAAGGGTCTGTTTATAAAAATGTTCTAATTCTTTATCAATCTGGGCTCTGAGATTTGCATTGGGCCTTCAAGATCTAGGCTGAGGGCCTCTAGCTACTGCTGCCTTCATGTTCTTCGTGGTTTTTACTTGATTTTTTTGCGAATTGGATTTGTAGAAGAGGAACTCCTGTCAGCTTTCAACACTGCTTTAAATCAACAGTAACGGCTCCTTTTTCATGGGATTTGATCATATGATGGTATGATTTTAACCTGCAAGCATGAAACGTTAGATCTGGAGGGCATATGGGAACTTTACCACATTTTTACATATTTATTTGGCATTTATTTCAAGGGTGTGCATGTACACAGACATATGTGCATTTATCATTTTTGCCCAACTTTGGACCTTATTCTGGACAATCCAGTGAACAGAAATTTTGGTACTTTATATGGTTTTGAAGAGGGTGGTGCAAACTATCATCCCGCAAAGTTTTATAATTATTGAGACATTATTTCTATGTCTTAAGATTGCACAAAGACACGGGTAAAGTGGAAGCTGTTACTTTTGCATGTGCAGTTTTTTACCCGTTTGGTCAATTTTTGAGACTTGATATCTTTCAGTTCACTTGATGATTTTAAATGAAATTTTTCTGCCTTGTACTATGATGTCAAGACTACAAGTCAGCCAATTTTCATTATTTTTCATGGTGTTTAGTTATGTCAAACAGAAGTGCTAAGTGGTGACCTGAGCAGTAACCATGTTTCAGTTTTGTCCCTTAATTGTGACTTATTCTCTTAATTTTGAACTTCAAGAGTATGATTAAACTTTACAGGAACCTTCTAAGATGTATCAAGGTTCCTATTGAATTTTATCAACTCTTCATGAATTTTCTTTCATGGATTTTCAATCAATTTTGTATCAACATCCCTGTTGTTTCAGCAATTTCAGAATTTGTGCAGGGTACTATCTTGTGATTTGGATTTCTCTTCGTTGGTTTACCATTTCATGATGAAATTTGTCCAGGTTGTTCCTTATTGTTTGTTCTATAAGCCATAAAAATTTGAGAATTTAAGGTATAACATACCGGGCTCCATTAATGTTTTAAAACAGCATTTTTCTGGGAAACAACAGTTTTCTGTTTTTCTGAACTGCCGAACTTTGAAGGTCAATTACTGCAAATTGGCTACCCCAAATTTTGTATTCTTTATATGAAAATGTTCATTTAGTCATGATCTATATGCATGTGCAACAGTTTTGCTAAACTCAATTTAGAGCTATGTCAAATATCTGTTTTCATGCAAAGGTACTTGCTGGTTCTGTTTTTCTGAACTGCCGGACTTTGAAAGTCAATTCCCGCCAATTGGCTACACCAAATTTTGTATTCTTTATAAGAAAATGTTCGTCTAGTGATGATCTATATGCTTGTGTAACAGTTTTTCTAAACTCAATTCAGAGTTATGCCAAATGTGTGTTTTCGTGCCAAGATACTTGCTGGTAAATGGAGCAGCAGTTTCCTGTTTTTCTGAACTTTGGAGACCATTTTCCGACAATTGGTTACACCAAAAATTGTGTTCTTTATATGGATTTAAAGAGGAGAGTTCTTTATATGGAGCAGCAGTGAACTTGAGTTGTGCTGTTTTTATTTTCAGAAAGTATTTACTTTAGAAAATCATCCTGAGAGATCTGCTAAACCAAATATGATGTTCTTTATATGAAAATTCTCAGGAAATGATGCTCTACACACTGGTAAAATTTCATGAATTTTTGGGCTTTCTAGTTGTACCAGAAAGGAGTCTAAACATAGGGGTAAACTGAAAAACTGTGCTGGTCTTTTGCTGGTTTTTTTCATATTTCAAAGGCTGAACTTTAGAAAATCATAGAAAATGCATAGAAAATGCTATAAATGTAAAATTTGGGTCTAAATTGTGTGTTTTGAAGTCCTCTTTGAGCTAGTGTGATTTATTTTTCATTTTGGTCCCCGTACCAGTTTGTAATGACTGATTTACCAGAACAGGTCAGTTTTTTTTTTTTTGTTTTGAAGGCTTTACATGATTTAAGTGTTCTGTTTTCTTGATTAAAAGGGGCAAATCATTGAGGCATCATTGGATTAACATGACAAATGGCAAGGTTCAACATAATTAATCCCTTTAATAAAATAACTAAAGTAGATCCAATATAGAAGGAAGCTAGCTAGCTCAACTTCTATACTTTCACTATTCAATTATTTTAGAAGGAGCTAAAGAGGTCACTTAGAAGTAACAAAAGAACAAAGAAAGGAAGAGATTTTTGGTTGAGTTATGCAAGAAAGTGATATAAAAAAGATGAATAAAGTTCATGATTTATATAGAGATGTAGTTAAACATCAATCTCTAACAAACCACTCTTTTTACCCTTCTTTTCAATATATTGTCATGAAATTCACATTTTTATTATTTTCATATTAAAAGGGAGTATATAAAGAAATTGTCAAATAAGGAGATGTAGTTAAACATCAACTCTCAAAGTCATTTCTTTTTATATCCCTTGAAATATAAAATAGTCACTTTATTACTTATATTTTTATCTTTCATATGTGCTTAAGTGTTTTTTGATTCTTTTGATAGAAAAGAAAGAAAAAAAGATTCTTGGTAGAATCATAGGTTTTTTTTTTTTGTTTTTATCAACTATTAAGTTGAGTTATGCATCATCTTTACTATTATCTCTATTATTGCATTGATTACAACAAAGAGAGCTTTATTTCATTAGAAGAACTCAAACCCGAAATCATGATTGCGGTCAAGATATGAGTCTCTTCTTTACACATCATTCAAAAGGAGAAAAGAAGAAAAAAAGAGATTCAACCAAGCAAAATAAGAAAAATCAAAAGGATGAGCATCAAAAGAAAATTAATAGATTTCAAGCTCCAAGTAAGAAGCATGATTTATTGATTCATAGCCCCATTTACATATACATCAAGGCCTTCAAGGCATTACATCTCAAAAGAGTTGGATTTCTATCTATTTCTATGTGGTTTTTGGATGAGAAGAAGAGAGTTTTTAGGGAAGAAGCTTCAAAAGCTTTGCTCTATGTGTTGTGTGTGTGATTTAGGCTTGTGTATAAAGGTGCAAGATATGGTGACTGCTGCCCTCTTTTTGTTTATGTAGGGTTTCGGCCTTGTAGAGTTGCCTCTCTTCATCTTCAAATGAGGGGTTTATATAGCCCTCTTGGTAGTATAGGCTAGAGTTTAGAGGAACCTTGTTGGCATTGATCTTCACCACTCCTTTGTATTAAATTTCATCCATATATGCATTCAAATGGTCATGCTTCTCCCACAAGCTTGGAGAGAATATCCTTCTATTTTGGCATCTTCATTGATTATGTGACATGTGTCTGTGGGAACTAAAATATCTAGAGCATATTTATTTTTTTTGCTTTGCAATAGTTCGGCCCAGCAGCTTCAATCTTTTGGTTAACAGTAGCTCAAATTATTTCATTTCAATTAAATTCGGCCTATGTAGCAGCTGAAGCTCAACCTTTGATTTTGAATCAATTTAAGCAGCTGCCAAGTTTCGGCCATTTAATTTTTGGTTCGGCCATTTGATTATCTCACCGAACAAATAGCAGCAGCTTGATTTCCTTTCTTCGGCCAAGCTACTCATTTATTTGATTCGGCCCTATAGCAGCTTAATTCATTCTAATTTTTTTGTTCGGCCTATGTAGCAGCCAACATAATTTCTTCCTTTTAATTCGGGCCTCTTTACACCTGGCAGCCACTGCCTGGATTTTCAAAAAAAAATTCGGGCCTCTTTAGTTCTTTCTTTAATTTGGTCCCAATCATCTTATTATATTTGTTTATAAAAATAATGTATAATTGAGCATTCTATTTAATCTCATTATAAGACAAGCCCATCTCCATTTTAATCTTTTGAATGGACACCTCCACTTTCTCTATTTTTTTATTTTTTTATTTTTTTATTATTATTTTTTTATTTGTAATTCCTGACTTTTTAGGATCAAACAGTGACGCACTTAACAATTCTTGTATGCCTTCTTGTATTTTGTTAGCCAAGATTTTTCAAAAAAAATTCTGGATACCGTGCACTAAGCTAATCGGACGAAAGTCTTGAGGCGCTGAGCAGTTTTCCTTCTTCGGAATCAGTGTGATGTATGAGGAGTTTAAAGGTGTGAGATCATAGAATTCGCTGAAAACCAGCATAATGTCAGGAAGAAGCATACGTGCAAATGTCTTGTAGAACTAACCCGTCAGTCCCTCAGGTCCCGGACTCTTATTATTTGGCCATTTGGCAATGACCTGCAACACCTCCTCTTGTTCTATGGGTCTTAACATTATCTCTAAATTTGCTGGTTGCGGATATAAGATCCACATTGATAATGTCCTGCTGCTCTTTACCCATTAGATTGACATAAAAGTCAAAAAATGCATCGGCTTTCATTTTTTGAGTTGCGCATAATGTGCCATTGTGCTGAATTAGACCAATGAAATTGTTTCTTCTCATGGCCGAATTGGACCAATGAAATTGTTTCTTCTCATGTTCTGAATTGGACCAATGAAATTTTGACTAATTATTATAGTACATAATTTTTCTGTCGATTTTTAATTTTCAAGTACACGTCACCATTTTTGTCAATTTCTGAATGATATCTAACATCCATATCAGCCACGTATATTATGCTCAATGATACAATCAAATTGCTTCTTAAATATGTCTCTAATAAATTGACTGGACAATATATACTAATACAAGAGTGTATAAAGGATAAAAATCGTCAATGTAATTTTTAGCAACACAGTATTTTGAATAGAGCATGTATTCCAATTTACCAGTACTTGTCATAGTAATATCAAGTACATGTCAGAAGAAAGTATAATACATGCTCCTTTTCTCATTCAACATCCACACAAGGGTTCTTTTCTCATCCTTTTTTTAATTAATAAAGCATGAGTATTGACATACTGATCTGCCCCCCTTCCAATAAACAAAAGAATAAAATTAAACCCGGATATACAAGTTATTACCCTTTAATTATATACATGTACGTATAATAATCAAAGTTCTAAATAGCGATTATAGCGGCATAGCGGGGAGAAAAAAAAAAAGCTATTGCGAATAGCGTAGCTATAGTGAAAGCTATCATACATAGCGTTTTTTTCGTTTCAAAATTTATATTCTATATTTCTACTAATTATCAACATGATCAATATTAGAGAATTGAGGTAACAATCAAATGATAACTAATCTAAGTCTATACTTTTTTCAATCATGCAAATAAAAAGAAAAAAAAAAGGATCTACAAGGTAACATTATTTAATAGTTCATACTTGATAGTATTACAAATTATAATAGACAAAGAGCAATTAATTTTACAAGTGAAATGAAGTATACTTATTTGAACATTTTATATATTATAATAACCAAAATTAGCTTTCAATTGAAACGAACGGCAATAATTTTACAAGTGAATACTAGACAAAGAGCAAGCAAAAGAAAGAATTAATATTTGAATATTTTCTGATATAGAATGAGAGACTAAACCACAAATAGGAACATAAGCACATAGTTTGGTTTAGAATACTTATCATAACAGACCTTGTAGCATCATAAATAAGAACAAAAGCCCATGTAAATCGCAAAAAAAAGCTCATGTAGCATAGCGGTAGCAATAGCGCATAGCAGTAATAGCGGTAAGCTATTACAGCTATAGCGGTTGTAGCTGAGTTAGCGCACTTTTATCTCATAGCTTAGCTTTTATGGTCCGAAAAAACTATAGCGCTGCTATAGCTAGCTATTTAGAACACTGATAATAATGCATACAAACTACCAAACAATGAATTGAATTGAATAAGAACAAATCAACCCAGCAAATCAAATACTAATTAATCCCCAAATAATTAATTATATGCTCTTGACCCTCTGAAGCACAGCATCAATAGCCAGATCAAAAGCATCTCTCACACTTTCTAACTTGTGACTTGGGTCCTTGTATATCAAAGCAGGCATCAGGCTTATTACCTTTTCTCTCATCTCACCAATCTGCTCCGCACTGTACTTCAACAGTACCTCTTCTATGCTAACCCTGCCTTCTCTCAAATCATCCTCCGGTATATAAACCGAATACTCTGTATAGTTTGCCGGCAAATACCATTTGTACTGCGTGTAAGCTGAGTGCGGATTAAAGAACACCGGAATGCACCCGGCCAGCAGCGAGTCAAATGCTGAACGCCTGGTCGGCGTGTCACCCGGTGGTTGCAAACAGAAATTAGAACTCTGAAACAAACTCATTGTAGATATCGGCAATTCGCAATTGTTCTCTGGCATTGCACAATCCAAGAGATTGCAACGGGTCGATTTCAGACACTGATCAGATACTTGGTCTCTGATTGAGCCAGTCTGACCCGGTCGCCTGGCACCAGCAAAGGAAAAGAGCCACGGTCGATTTGTCGATCTAACCTTTTCTTGCCATTCAACCACCTGACTCTCATTGGACGGGTGGAAGTTGGTAGGGTACGGTATCCCAAATTCATTTTCACTATCCCACGGAGACCACTCGATCAATAGCACGGTCATGTTTTTAACCTCAGGCAAGGTTAACAATTTACCACCCCATTGGCTATCATCATCACCCTCACGCCGTAAGTCCCATGCGGTCCGTCCGGCTAATATGAAGTGATCTCTTCCCCCTTTGACTGACCATTCGGGCCTTGACTTCAACAACTGAATAAGTTGTACCAGCAAGGAGTCCCGTACGGACACGTTTTTAACCCATAGATGTCTACCGGTATCTATACCGACATAGAAAGGAACGAAAAGAGCATCAGCTTGCGAAGAATTGGTGGTCAAGCACTCGTACTGCCTCATACGATTATGAAAGATCACTTCGAGAACCCATTGGTTGGTGACGTGCCATCCGGTCTCAGTGAGCACAGACCCAGTTTCCGTGACTTGAGGGCCGAGGCCCATGTTTGAAACAAAAGGGCACATGTCGAACCAGGGAAAGATGGTGTGGCAATCGCGCAATATATCAGAATTGAATTTGTGGGGAAGGTCATAGACATAAACATACCTGCCGTAGCAAGGGTCACTTGGGTCGGCATTCACAGGCGAGAGGGAGAAAGAGGAGGACGAGGGTGAAAGGAGGATGTGATCAGAGGAATGGTAGAGGAAGAGAAGGCGGGAGAGGTGGAGGAAGAGAGACAGAGAGAGGAGAGGGAAGAGGAGGTGCTTACTTTTCAGAGGAGGCATTTTGAGAATTGACTTCTCCTTTTCCATTATTGCGTGCGTCAAGCAGCTGCTTAGCTCCGGAGAGGAGATGACAATGTTTTATGTTTCGAGTGGTGATCAAAAATCACAAATCAGAAATCAGAAAAGCTGCGTGTCATTTTGAAAGAACCGGTGGGCCTTATAAGTCGAGTGACTGTTTGAAATTTCAGATCCTGTAATGTAGCTATTCCTACAATGAGTCATTTGGTAAGGCGGTCAACTTTGACTTGCAATATGTTCGAACTTCTTTTTGGTGACGTTTGCTTCGCTTTTTCACGCGCTTTATTAATTCACAAGTATTATTTAGTTTGTTGGTTCTTATAAAATAACATCGTAAAACTGTTTAAAAATCGACGAAAATTTTTGTCAATAAAATTCATTGAAAATATAAGTACTAAAATATGAATGTTAGAGTTTTCTATTTTATAATTTGTAATAGTATTAATGGAATTTCATAAGATCCGAATAAGCACGAGCCATATTAATTAAAGAAAAATTATTAAGATGGAGAGATAAAGAAAAAAAAGTTACTAACTGTGTGAATCTCAACATAATTTAGCTTCGTTGGATCAAACATTTTGACCATGTTATTACACTGCATACAATCCATATCTGTAAAGAAAATATGATTTTGATGATCCGCTACATGAAAACCCGTACTAGCTCGCCATTGCATTGACATATAAAATCAGAAGGTAGCCTATGGCGCGTCTATGTTGAAGGTTAGTTGTGATATTGAAAACTGTACTACAATCATTACCTGCTACCACTTACATGCATTACCCGTTTACTACAAGGCTACCACTTACATGTCATTACTAACTTATAATTTTATTTTTTTTATTTCAATTATAAATTTTTAATATATGTTGTCATATGAGTTAGATGTATGCTACTATTATCGTTACTTTAAAACCATAACATGTATGCTACTATGTCTATGTATCTGCGTTGGCTGATCGTATCGGATGTTAATTTATTATTTTATTTAAATTAGTAACTGGTGAATTGCTTAACGTTGAGGGCCTTGAGGTTACAATCGGCTGTGGTGCTTACTCATATTGGGCCGGTGATGGCACAACACGAGTTCTCCACAGGCTCAATCTATGAGTCCTAAGAAAGTCAGAGGTGTTTGGGCTTATCTTATAGCCAAAGCCCCAAACAAAATCCCCACACAACAAATTCGTGTGCACATAAAGAAACGGAAATATATGTGTGTATTTCAGTGTCCAATTTAGTATATGCGTAGGAAAGAAGTAGGGGTGTCACGGTAAGAGTCGGGTGGAAGCATTTTCATACCCGTATCTATTATAAATTGTCTTTATTCGTATTATATTTTTATCCGCTACGAATTATCTTACTCGTATCCTACCCTTACCCGTTATAGTTGTCGGATAACGAAACGTTAGCGGGCAAATAACGGGTAATACTATTATAATAAAAATAAAATATTATTTATTAAATAATACATTAAAACACATTCATTTTACAAATATATATACGTGTTTTAAAGGTCTAAACTTTATTGAAATTTGCTGAAATTTATTTACGTGATTTAATAGTTAATTAAGCATAACACAACTAAATTGGAGAAGTAATATTCATTGCTCATTAATATATATAATATATATAATTCTTTTTATAATTACCTGATTGGATATCGGGTACGAGTAGGCTTTACCCGTACCTTTACCAGTTTAGATAACGAAAAAAAATATTTACCCGTACCCCTACCTAATAAGTTTACAAAAAAAAATCTTATCCATCTTATCGAATATGGTACGGATCAGATAAACGGATAAAAGGGTGCCATTAACACCCCTAGAAAGAAGCACTTTTGATCAGGTCAAATAAGTAAAATGGACTATACAAGTAAAGCAAAGAGTACCAAAGAAAAATTGGCTCACTCAACTCCAAACGAACTTAGTTTTGACCAATTATTTTTTGAGTAAGAAATAGGAGTCAAGCTCATATTTTATTGACCGCAATTGGTTACAATCGTTCAAAGGGTTTTGAGAAGGAACGCAAGTGTGGATTTACAGATGGATGAAAACCAAAAAAATAGGAAAACAAACAAGAAAAAAAAAAAAAAAGAGTAAAGAAAGCGAAAAATAACAAAGTACATGAAACAACAAATGAAAAGGTTAATTTCTTCTTGCATATAATTCTTCAATCTTCAATCTTTAATCTTCATTATTCAGAAATTACCACTGAGATCTAACTTCTTCAACCAAATCGTTGACTATTTTATATTGCTCTCTAAACAATCGAGCACACCGTTCTCTCCAAAGGACGAAATGCGAGATGAGAATCAATGCTTTGTCTTCTTCCGGTATTGACCTGTTTACCAATTTTGCTATGATATCGTTTCCAGAAGTCAAGAAACTGTGGTGATTTGGCAACAACCTGGTCTCCACCAATTGATAAACTTCCCTTGAAACCATGCACTCGTTAAAGATGTGAGTTGTTGTTTCAATATTTGCGCAACACAAGTAACATATACTGACGTAACTGACCAGACTAAAACCTCTTTTGTTTAGGTTTTCAGTCGTCAAGATCATGTTTAATAGTAGCAACCATCCAAAGATTCTGAAACGAGGTGGGGCTTTGAGCTTCCAAATCGGTGGAAGAACCAATTTGATTCTAGGACCATTTTTTAGTGCAAAGTAGGTTGATTTAACAGAGAAAATACCACTGATTGAGCTGTCCATATTGCATCATCCCAGTCGTCATTTCTTAACATCTGTCTTATGCCTTGGATTTCCCCGCACATAGCTGATAGCTGTTGTCGTGTTGTCCTTGATAAAGTTGGTCTCAATAGATCAGACAAATTGGGCTGCAGTAAAATTTCTTCCAAAGTGACATCCTTTGACCATACAAACGTGTATAGCTCATAATATTTTTGCTCCATTATGCCACAACCCCAATTCTCATGCCAAAAATCAATTTCTTTACCATTACCCATTGCTCTGTGTATAAATGTGTGAGAAAAAGATAGTAATGTTTTCAATTGATTATTGAATAAATATGAGTGGTTGATATTTCCCCCTGGTACTGTGTACAGCTCTTGAAAAATTGATTTCCATAGTTTCTAATGTTTTGAAGCCCATTGTCATATCCATTTGACTAATAATGGCAAGTTTAACATTTTGAGATCGAGTACGCCTAAACCTTCAAGTTCCTTAGGTGTACAAACTAAATCCCAATTGACTAGATGAATTTTCTTTTGACCTTCTTAAACACCATACCAAAGGAACCGCTTTCTGATTTTGTCGATTTCAGAGATAACCCATTAAGGCAATTTGAATACCGCTATAAAATAAATTGGTATAGAGGACAAAACCATATTTGTAAGTAGAACCCTGCCTGCTATCGAGATAAATTTCGCAGCCCAACTTGACAATATGTTTGCAATCTTTTGGATTAAAGGTAAGAAAGCCGTCTTTGGCAGTCGACCGTGTTATAACCCGTAAATTTAAAACCAAATTAATTAGTCTAAATGATGGAGTTTTGCAACTAATTAAAACTTGGGTTAATTAATTAACCCAGAGCAAAAAAAAAAAAATTTAAAATAATTAATCTAATGATGAAGATTTTATAAATTGACTATTCAAATCAATTTGTAGTTCTATCAATTTTATAATTAAATTTAAAACTAAACAAAGTCGAAATTTGATACTTAAATAAAATAGTTACACTATATAGCTATGTCGTTAATCTAACGTGCAATTCGTATAATATACAAATTAAACTATATTAATTTGTATATTAAACCAATTTATGATTTACGAATTGTAAATCAATTTTTGCAAACGCAATTTTTTTTAATTGAGGATACCCGTATTAGTGAACATTAAAACTAAGATATTAAAAAGAATTAGATGAAATTATAAAATAGTATCAACGAATGATTGTAGGAATTTTTAAACGTAATTCTCGTTGAAATTTACTTGATTGATAAAAAATTGTTGGTTTCGTTTAATCATGAAATTAAATTTTTGAATTCGGGATTTTCTGACTAGTTGAGGATATAATTTCATTTTATAATTTTAATTTATAAATTAGCACGACTACTTTCGATAAATCCGCGTAGATCTCTAAACCCGAATCTTGTAGGATTTAACTAGTTTAACTCATTGTTCTGGAATTTTTCTCAACCGTTCAAATATATTCTGCACGGATCTCAGAGCAAACCCCTCCCCTTTTATGATCTTTCCCTCCCCCCTCTGTCTTTTACCGCTGCCTCCTGGACCCCTCCGTTCCTTCCCTCTTGGTGAAAACCCTAGCCCCTCTCTCTCTCGCTGCCAAGAGAACCCCACTCTCTTCCCCTCTGTCGCTGGCCACCGAGCCCCACTGCCCCGATCTCTCTGTTTTGTTGTTCCCTGGAGAAGAAAACAGACCCGATTAAATTGTTCCCACGCCCGCTGCGCTCAAAATTCTTTGCTGTCTTCTCCCTCGTCAGGGAAATCGTACCTGCGACGACTAAGTCGCGCTTAAGCGCATGGGTTGCGCACCTGCTCTCTGAGAGCGTTGATTTTTGTGATCTCTCTCTCTCTCGGGTTATATAACCTCTTACCTTTCTCTCTCTATTGTTTTTCGGTTCTTGCTTTGTTTAACTCTCATGTGCTGAGGCTTTTACCATTTCTCCCTCTTTTCCGTTTTCCACTGTGATTGTTGATTATCAAAGCCAAAAAGGCTTTGATTGTGCTTGGGTTACGATTTTCTCTCGGGCGCCTTCCTTGTGCTGTCTCGGTGCTAGGTGGTGCCTTTCTTTTGGTGAAATTGCAGATTTGAGAAGGCCGAGAGGCGAGCCATTCGCTTGGTACCGGCCAAAATAAGAGCCCCGCTTGTTTACGGTAATTGTCCCTTCTCAATTAATCGATTCTTGTTCCGTGGAATTTGTGAAATATCGCAAGTGTGGGTAGAACTTGAATTGATAAATATTGGGTGCGGGTTGTTGATTTTCCCGACCTAATTGATTGCTTGAATTTTGGCGTTTACGAGTAATTGCGATTGGATTTTTTCTGTTAAGTGTCATTCGGCCTTATTTTGCCTTGCTGTTCTCTGGGTTCTGTCTCTGTACCGGCCTTGTGCATGGTACCTTGTTGGTGCTGATTTTGCTAGTTCGGTACCATGCTTTCCTTGTTCCAGTGTTGGCCTCTGTTGTTGCCTTCACTGATTCTGACTTGTGCCTTTGTTTGTATTCTGTGTGCTTGTTCCAGAATTTGTGTGACTTGCTTGCTTGTGAAACTTGAACATTGGGTGTTGAACTTTTATGGCACTCGGTACCAGTCGTACCAGCCCGGTGTTGTTTACTGATACCAATCCTTCTTTCCATTTGTGCTCTGTTGTTTGTTGTGCGTTCAAATCACTGGTAATCGGTACCAAGTGACCTCTGTTGATTGTTCTCTGTTGATTGTTGTTAATTGGAAAAAGATGAAATATTAAGAGAAGGGTTCGGCCCAAATGAAATTAATTAAAATATAGGCCTTTTTAAATTGCTGTTGGGTCATATAAATTTTGAATGTTAATGGGCCATTGATTTTTTTTAAAATGGATGTATGATTTGATTGGGACTTTCGGACTCAATCAAAGAAACAAATTTAAATAAAAAGGAGTATATAGTGCCCAAATCCTAATTCAATATGTAAGCTTAATTAAAAAGCTTTTGTGACTACTTAGTTAAGCATGCCATAAATAAAAATAAAACGTGGATAGCATTACAATGCATAATTAACATGAAAGAAATTTAATTAGTATAACTAGTATATTGTAATGATAATATAATTTATCTTATCTACTAAGTATCGGCTATGATTAAGTTATCTCATAATATAGTATTTTAATGTGTTAATATCTATCCTAAGAACACATAAACACAAATATATTATGTAATCTAATGGTTTTGGAAATCCAATTAGGCTTTGGTAATTTAAATAATAGGCTTGACCCAAGTCGAATTTAAAAGAGAAAGAAAATTAAAATAATGTAATTTCAACACATTATAGATTAATTAGGATTTTAATTAATTAACAAATTAAGTAATTATGTTTTTAAATTAAGTAATTAGAAATTTATAAATTAAGTAAATAGAATTTGTAATTAAATAAAATGATTTCCAAATAAAATATGTTGTTAATTAATAAAGGACAATTAATTAACAACATATTAATATTTTCGAATCATTACGATTACAAAACTTTAGTTAATAGAATAATTAAATAATCACGTATTATTTGCATTTATAAATTGAACAACCTGTACAATTCTTTAAATTAATTTGTACGACTTTAAAAGCGTTAGAATAATTAAGTAATTAATATATTTTAATTAATTACGTGCTTAAGATTTAATTTATTTGTAATTAAGTTAATTAGGAAACTCATTTATATTACAAGTATTTAATTAGGAATTTAGTAGTAGCAATTTAAATTACGTAGATTTTATCTTACGTATTTTTATCGCAAAAATACATAATAACCTTATTTAATTATTACGATTAATTAGCTAAACAATTTATCTTCAAATTAAAATATTACAAAGATTTAAATTGCGTTAGTTTAGTTTAAACTAAGTTATACCAAATTTCACGCTCAATTGGGACCGAGTCAAACTGATTCGAACCGATTGAGCGTAACTTCAAACCATGGTTAGTTAATTAAAGTAACACACTAGTTAAGAATAATTAAATGGGAAAAAGGGATAGGAACGATTAGTTTAGTATTTAATTAAGTTACGTCTAAATTTACAGGTCAACAGACCTACGTTGATTCTGACCCGTGGTACGATCCCGCTGAGGCTATACCGGAGCAGGTGAGGATCGAGCGGATTGCGGAGATTACTAGCTTGCGCACGACTACTACTTGCTATCAGGTGTGGGATATCTGAATTATCTTTTCGTGGCGTACTCTTACCAGTCGACCACTTGACCTGTCATCCGTACTTTAAGTTTTGTAGTTGCATTAGAGCATGTTTAATCCTTTCTGAACTGTAATTAGGAAATTGCATAACCCCTTCTAAATCAGAATTTACTGTTTTGTAGGAGTAGAGTAAATTAATTAATATATATTAATTTAGGATATTAGTTGTCCTCTTCTCGTAGATGACAACATATTATCGTAGTTAAGCATGTGCATAGGTGAGTGTGAGATAGAAGATCGAATGACTACTTTCTATTCTCTTAGCCATGGGATGCGAGGCGGCTTGTGGGTCATTGGGCTGAGGGATTACTTGATCCCTCATAGGTCTTATTAGGATTGTATTATTATATGCATTGAGTTGTTATTATATTATTCTCGATCATTTTACCATTACGTGCGGACTGCGTGTCCAGAGGCATGGAGACGATTCGGGAGCTATCCCCCCTACATTAGGAGCTACTTGCCATATACGGATTTTTGTTTTAAAAGAAAAGAGACTGCGTGTCTCAGATGTGTGATATGAGACTGCGTGTCTCAGGTGTGTGATACGGGGCTGCGCGTCCCATGTTTTTGATACGAGGCTGCGTGTCTCATGTGTGTGTCCCATTAGTCTGGCCGGACGGTGGAGTTCCATCTCTGCTCATGAGGAAACGGATTGACTTATTCTTACGTCTTGCTTGTAGTTTTCTCCTATTTTATATGTTTGGATGATGAATCGTCTTCGAGTAAGGAAAATACACAAATTTTTGGATTAACCATCGGCTAGCGTGCACCAACCTACGGGTTGAAGTCTTTGGGGCAAAGCTCGATGCTATTAGGCATTGGGTTTCTTTGCACCCCCTGATCGCAGTCCTTGTGTTATGTCGCATTTGAGATATAAATTCAATTTGGTTGAATTTGGCACGGCACGGGGTGACAAAAATTATCCGTATTATTACTATATCAAATTGTACACACGGTACCTATTGTACTGGACTCCGATTGAGTATAATATTCATCCTCTTGTTTTATTTTGAGAAATTTTGGCATTTTGGCATAATAGGAAATATCACATCATGTCATCTATTATATGTATATTTTTCTTTTGTAGTACTATGATAGGTTTAAATTTTCGCAGCATATGCATTAAAAGTGAATTACCGACTTTACGTAGATTTCAAATTAAAATGTGCTTTGACTTAAGAGGATCCTTGAAGGGATAATACTGGGTCACATACTGGGCGATCATTCGCTCACCCACTTCCTTTTGATGTGGGCAGGTACATAGTCTGACGGTCCGCAGCAGGAGGCGTCAGGAGCTGTCCCCGACGGCCATATCGCCTGATATAGATTATGGACCTTTGTTTAGGGTTTTGCGAGTCCGATGTTTTTGTTATACACATTGGACTCGATAGATTATGTATCCCTTTGACTAGTTTGTGTTTATTCTATCCCGATGTGGATTGTATGGATATTATGTATGTATGTATGTTTATTTGATATTTATGACTTTTGCTTGATCATTTTATTATTGCTTCCGCTGTGTGATTATTATTCTTGTTTAGCCTTGCGTGTCATTTCTTTTGATCAAAAGGGTCTGTTTATAAAAAGGTTCTAATTCTTTATCAATCTGGGCTTTGAGATTTGCATTGGGCCTTCAAGATCTGGCTGAGGGCCTCTAGCTACTGCTGCCTTCATGTTCTTCGTGGTTTTTACTTGATTTTTTTGCGAATTGGGTTTGTAGAAGAGGAACTCCTGTCAGCTTTCAACACTGCTTTAAATCAACAATAACGGTTCTTTTTTAATGGGATTTGATGATATGATGGTATGATTTTAACATGCAAGTATGAAACGTTAGATTTGGAGGGCATATGACAATTTTATCACATTTTTACATATTTATTTGGCATTTATTTCAAGGGTGTGCATGTACACAGACATATGTGCATTTATCATTTTTGCCCAACTTAGGGATCTAATTCTGGACAATCCAGTGAACAAAAATTTTGGTACTTTATATGGTTTTGAAGAGGGTGGTGCAAACTACCATCCCGCAAAGTTTCATAATTTTTGAGACATTATTTTTATGTCTTAAGATTGGACAAAGACACGGGTAAAGTGGAAGTTGCTACTTTTGCATGTGCAGTTTTTTACCCGTTTGGTCAATTTTTGAGACTTGATATTTTTCAGTTCACTTAATGATTTTAAATGAAATTTTGTCACCTTGTACTATGATGTCAAGACTACAAGTCAACCAATTTTCATGATTTTTCATGATGTTTAGTTATGTCAAACAGAAGTGCTAAGTGGTGACCTGAGCAGTAACCATGTTTCAGTTTTATCCCTTAATTGTGACTTATTCTCTTAATTTTGAACTTCAAGAGTATGATTAAACTTTACAGGAACCTTCTAAGATGTATTAAGGTTAAAACTGAATTTTATCAACTCTTCATGAATTTTCTTTCATGAATTTTCAATCAATTTTGTATCAACATCCTTGTTGTTTCAGCAATTTCAGAATTTGTGCAGGGTACAACCTTGTGATTTAGATTTCTCTTCATCAGTTTACCATTTCAAGCTGAAATTTGTCCAGGTTGTTCTTTATTGTTTGTTCTATAAGCCATAAAAATTTGAGAATTTAAGGTATAACATACCGGGCTCCATTAATGTTTTAAAACAGCATTTTTCTGGTAAACAGCAGTTTTCTGTTTTTCTGAACTGCCGAAATTTGAAGGTCAATTCCCGCCAATTGGCTACACCAAATTTTGTATTCTTTATAAGAAAATGTTCATTTAGTCATGATCTATGTGCCTGTGCAACAGTTTTGCTAAACTCAATTCAGAGCTATGCCAAATGTGTGTTTTCGTGCAAAGGTACTTGCTGGTTCTGTTTTTCTGAACTGCCGAACTTTGAAGGTCAATTCCCACCAATTGGCTATACCAAATTTTGTATTCTTTATATGAAAATGTTCGTCTAATCATGATCTATATGTATGTGCAACAATTTTTCTAAACTCAATTCAGAGCTATGCCAAATGTGTGTTTTCGTGTCAAGATACTTGCTGGTAAATGGAGCAGTAGTTTTCTGTTTTTCTGAACGTTGGAGACCATTTCCCGACAATTGGCTACACCAAAAATTGTGTTCTTTATATGGATTTAAAGAGAATATTTCAAACTATAACTCTGTCAATTTTCATGAATTTTGAAGATTTATTTCTGTGCCTAAAGACCATGTAAAGTCAGAAGCAAAAAGAAAGCAGCAGTGAACTTGAGTTGTGCAGTTTTTATTTTCAGAAAGTGTTAACTTTGGAAAATCATCCTGAGAAATCTGCTGAACCAAATTTGATGTTCTTTATATGTAAATTCTAGGAAATGATGCTCTACACACTGGTAAAATTTCATGAATTTTGGGGCTTCTTAGCTGTACCATAAAGGGGTCTAAACACAGGGGTAAACTGGGAAACTGTGTTGGTATTTTGCTGGGTTTTTTCATATTTCGAAGGCTGAACTTTAGAAAATCATAGAAAATGCTATAAATGTAAAATTTGGGTCTAAATTGTGTGTTTTGAAGTCCTCTTTAAGCCAGTGTGATTTATTTTTCATTTTGGTCCCCGTACCAGTCTGTACTGACTGGTTTACCAGAACAAGTCAGTTCTTTTTGCTGTTTTGAAGGCTTTACATGATTTAAGTGTTCTTTTTTCTTAATTAAAAGGACAAATCATTGAGGCATCATTGGATTAACATGACAAATGGCAAGGTTCAACATAATTGATGCCTATTTGCAGTTTAGTCATTTTCCTTTCACTATTTGCAAGTATGTCATTTAATCTTTCAATTTTCATGTAAATTCATACATGAACATTGATCAATTAACATCCATATTTGCAAAATAGGCCCATTGAAGGAATTTGATAGGGAAGCTAGCTAGCTCAACCTTATCAACCCTTGTATGTGTATTTTATTTATATTCACTTTTATTTCTCTTTAATCCCTTTAATAAAATAACTAAAATATATCCAATATAGAAGGAAGCTAGGTAGCTCAACTTTTATACTTTCACTATTCAATTATTTTAGAAGGAGCAAAAGAGGTCACTTGGAAGCAACAAAAGAACAAAGAAAGGAAGAGATTTTTGGTTGAGTTATGCAAGAAAGTGATATAAAAAAAAGATGAATAAAGTTCATGATTTATATAGAGAGATGTAGTTAAACATCAATCTCTAGCAAACCACTCTTTTTACCCTTCCTTTCAATATATTGTCATGAAATTTACATTTTTATTAATTTCATATTAAAAGGAAGTATATAAAGAAATTGTCAAATAAGAGGATGTAGTTAAACATCAACTCTCAAAGTCATTTCTTTTTATACCCCTTGAAATATAAAATAGTCACTTTATTACTTATATTTTTATCTTTCATATGTGCTTATGTGTTTTTTTATTCTTTTGATAGAAAAGAAGAGATTCTTGATAGAATCATAGACTTTTTTTTTTTATCAACTATTAAGTTGAGTTATGCCTCATCTTTACTATTCTCTCTATTATTGCATTGATTACAACAAAGAGAGAGTTTTATTTCATTAGAATAACTCAAACCCGAAACCATGATTGGGGTCAAGATATGAGTCTCTTCTTTACACATCATTCAAAAGGAGAAAAGAAGAAAAGAAGAGATTCAACCAAGCAAAAAAAGAAAGATCGATCAAAAGGATGAGCATCAAAAGAAAAGTAATAGATTTCAAGCTCCAAGTAAGAAGCATGATTTATTGATTCATAGCCCCACTTACATATACATCAAGGCCTTCAAGGCATTACATCTCAAAAGAGTTGGATTTCTATCTATTTCTATGTGGTTTTTGGATGAGAAGAAGATGATTTTTAGTGAAGAAACTTCAAAAGTTTTGCTTTATGTGTTGTGTGTGTGATTTTGGCCTTGTGTGGCTTGTGTATGAAGGTGCAAGATATGGTGGCTACTGCCCTCTTTTTGTTTTTGTAGGGTTTCGGCCTTGTAGAGTTGTCTCTCTTCATCTTCAAATTAGGGGTTTATATAGCCCCCTTGGTAGTAGAGGCTAGGGTTTAGAGGAGCCTTGTTGACATTGATCTTCACCACTCCTGTGTATTAAATTTCATCCATAGATGCATTCAAAGGGTCATGTTTCTCCCACAAGCTTGGAGGAAATATTTTTCTATTTTGGTATTTTCATTAGTCATGTACTTTGAGAACAAAAATATCTAGAACATATTCTAGAGCATATTTATTTTTTTTGTTTTGCAATAATTTGGCCCAGCAGCTTCAATCTTTTGGTTCGGACTTGCAACAGTAGCTCAAATTATTTCACTTCAATTGAATTCGGCCTATGTAGCAGCTCAAGCTCAACCTTTGATTTTGGATCAATTTAAGCAGCTGCCAAGTTTTGGCCATTTAATTTTTGGTTCGGCCATTTGATTATCTCACCGAACAAATAGCAGCAGCTTGATTTCCTTTCTTCGGCCAAGCTACTGATTTATTTGATTCGGCCCTATAGCAGCTTAATTCATTCTAATTTTTTTGTTCGGCCTATGTAGCAGCCTAGTAATTTCTTCCTTTTAATTCGGGCCTCTTTAATTCTTTCTTTAATTCAAACCGTGAGCATTCTATTTAATCTCATTATAAGACAAGCCCATCTTCTCCATTTTAATCTTTTGAATGGACACCTCCACTTTCTCCATTTTTTTATTTTTATTTTTTTATTATTATTTTTTTATTTTTAAATCCCGACTTTTTAGGGTCAAACAGTGACGCACTTAACAATTCTTGTATGCCTTCTTGTATTCTGTTAGCCAACATTTTTGAAAAAAATTTCTGGATACCGTGCACTAAGCTGATCTGACGAAAGTCTTGAGGCGCTGAGCAGTTTTCCTTTTTTGGAATCAGTGTGATGTATGAGGAGTTTAAAGGTGTGAGATCATAGAATTCAGTTGTCACCTTGCTGAAAATCAACATAATGTCAGAAAGAAGCATACGTGAAAATGTCTTGTAGAACTAACCCGTCAGTCCCTCAGGTCCCGGACTCTTATTATTTGGCCATTTGGCAATGACCTGCAACACCTCCTCTTGTTCTATGGATCTTAACATTATCTCTAAATTTGCTGGTTGCGGATATAAGATCCACATTGATAATGTCCTGCTGCTCTTTACCCATTAGATTGACATAAAAGTCAAAAAATGCATCGGCTTTCATTTTTTGAGTTGCGCATAATGTGCCATTGTGCTGAATTGGACCAATGAAATTATTTCTTCTCATGGCCGAATTGGACCAATGAAATTGTTTCTTCTCATGTTCTGAATTGGACCAATGAAATTTTGACCAATTATTATACTACATAATTTTTCTGTCGATTTTTAATTTTCAAGTAGACGTCACCATTTTTGTCAATTTCTGAATGATATCTAGCATCCATATCAGCCACGTATATTATGCTCAATGATACAATCAAATTGCTTCTTAAATATGTCTCTAATAAATTGACTAGACAATATATACTAATACAAGAGTGTATAAAGGACAAAATCGTCAATGTAATTTTTAGCAACACAGTATTTTGAATAGAGCATGTATTCCAATTTACCAGTACTTGTCATAGTAATATCAAGTACATGTCAGAAGAAAGTATAATACATGCTCTTTTTCTCATTCAACATCCACACAAGGGTTCTTTTCTCATCCTTTTTTTAATTAATAAAGCATGAGTATTGACATACTGATCTGCCCCCCTTCCAATAAACAAAAGAATAAAATTAAACCCGGATATACAAGTTATTACCCTTTAATTATATACATGTACGTATAATAATCAAGGTTCTAAATAGCGATTATAGCGGCATAGCGGGGAGACAAAAAAAAAAGCTATAGCGAAAGCTATCATACATAGCGTTTTTTTCGTTTCAAAATTTATATTCTATATTTCTACTAATTATCAACATGATCAATATTAGAGAATTGGGGTAACAATCAAATGATAACTAATCTAAGTCTATATTTTTTTCAATCATGCAAATAAGAAGAAGAAAAAAAGGATCTACAAGGTAACATTATTTAATAGTTCATACTTGATAGTATTATAAATTATAATAGACAAAGAGCAATTAATTTTACAAGTGAAATGAAGTATACTTATTTGAACATTTTATATATTATAATAACCAAAATTAGCTTTCAATTGAAACGAACGGCAATAATTTTACATGTGAATACTAGACAAAGAGCAAGCAAAAGAAAGAATTAATATTTGAATATTTTCTGATATAGAATGAGAGACTAAACCACAAATAGGAACATAAGCACATAGTTTGGTTTAGAATACTTATCATAACAGACCTTGTAGCATCATAAATAAGAACAAAAGCCCATGTAAATCGCAAAAAAAAGCTCATGTAGCAATAGCGCATAGCGGTAATAGCGGTAAGCTATTACAGCTATAGCGGTCGTAGCTGAGTTAGCGCACTTTTATCTCATAGCTTAGCTTTTATGGTCCGAAAAAGCTATAGCGTAGCTATAGCGCTGCTATAGCTAGCTATTTAGAACACTGATAATAATGCATACAAACTACCAAACAATGAATTGAATTGAATAAGAACAAATCAACCCAGCAAATCAAATACTAATTAATCCCCAAATAATTAATTATATGCTCTTGACCCTCTGAAGCACAGCATCAATAGCCAGATCAAAAGCATCTCTCACACTTTCTAACTTGTGACTTGGGTCCTTGTATATCAAAGCAGGCATCAGGCTTATTACCTTTTCTCTCATCTCACCAATCTGCTCCGCACTGTACTTCAACAGTACCTCTTCTACGCTAACCCTGCCTTCTCTCACATCATCCTCCGGTATATAAACCGAATACTCTGTATAGTTTGCCGGCAAATACCATTTGTACTGCGTGTAAGCTGAGTCCGGATCAAAGAACACCGGAATGCACCCGGCCAGCATCGAGTCAAATGCTGAACGCCTGGTCGGCGTGTCGCCCGGTGGTTGCAAACAGAAATTAGAACTCTGAAACAAACTCATTGTGGATATCGGCAAGTCGCAATCGTTCTCTGGCGATGCACAATCCAAGAGATTGCAACGGGTCGATTTCAGACACTGATCAGATACTTGGTCTCTGATTGAGCCAGTCTGACCCGGTCGCCTGGCACCGGCAAAGGAAAAGAGCCACGGTCGATTTGTCGATCTAACCTTTTCTTGCCATTCAACCACCTGACTCTCATTGGACGGGTGGAAGCTGGTAGGGTACGGTATCGCAAATTCATTTTCACTTTCCAACGGACTCGACTCGATCAATAGCACGGTCATGTTTTTAACCTCAGGCAAGGTTAACAATTTACCACCCCATTGGCTATCATCATCAGCCTCACGCCGTAAGTCCCACGTGGCCCGTCCAGATAATATGAAGTGATCTCTTCCCCCTTTGACTGACCATTCGGGCCTGGACTTCAACAACTGAATAAGTTGTACCAGCAAGGAGTCCCGTACGGACACGTCTTTAACCCATAGATGTCGACCGGTATCTATACCGACATAGAAAGGAACGAAAAGAGCATCAGCTTGCGAAGAATTGGTGGTCAAGCACTCGTACTGCCTCATACGATTATGAAAGATCACTTCGAGAACCCATTGGTTGGTGACGTGCCATCCGGTCTCAGTGAGCACAGACCCAGTTTCCGTGAGTTGAGGGCCAAGGCCCATGTTTGAAACAAAAGGGCACATGTCGATCCAGGGCAAGATGGTGTGGCAATCGCGCAATATATCAGAATTGAATTTGTGGGGAAGGTCATAGACATAAACATACCTGCCGGAGCAAGGGTCACTTGGGTCGGCATTCACAGGCGGGAGGGAGAAAGAGGAGGACGAGGGTGAAAGGAGGATGTGATCAGAGGAATGGGAGAGGAAGAGAAGGCGGGAGAGGAGGAGGAAGAGAGATAGAGAGAGGAGAAGGAAGAGGAGGTGCTTACTTTTCAGAGGAGGCATTTTGAGAATTGACTTCTCCTTTTCCATTATTGCGTGCGTCAAGCAGCTGCTTAGCTCGGGAGAGGAGATGGCAATGTTTTATGTTTCGAGTGGCGATCAAAAATCACAAACAGAAATCAGAAAGCTGTGTGTCATTCGATTGCTGTTTGAAATTTCAGATCCTATAATGTAGCTATTCGTACAATGAGTGGTCTGGCGGTCAACTTTGACTTGCAATATGTTCGAACTTCTTTTTGGTGACGTTTGCTTCGCTTTTTCATGCGCTTTATTAATTCACAAGTATTATTTAGTTTGTTGGGTCATATAAAATAACATTGTAAAACTATTTAAAAATCGAAGAAAATTTTTGTTAATAAAATTCATTCAAAATACAAGTACTAAATTACAAATGTTAGAGTTTTCTATTTTATAATTTGTAATAGTATTAATGGAATTTCATAAGATCCGAATAAGCACGAGTCATATTAAATAAAGAAAAATTATTAAGATGGAGAGAGAAAGAAAAAAAAAGTTACTAACTGTGTGAATCTCAACATAATTTAGCTTCGTTGGATCAAACGTTTGACCATGTTATTACACTGCATACAATCCATATCTGTAAAGAAAATATGATTTTGCTGATCCGCTACATGAAAACCCTACTAGCTCGCCATTGCATTGACATATCAAATCAAAAGGTAGCCGATGGCGCGTCTACGTTGAAGGTTAGTTGTGATGTTGAAATGAAGATTCTTTGATGCGGCTTCCTCTCTGAATTAATACTAGTTTCTCAGCACATGTATTTATTCTTCCAAAAAAAAAATTAATGTAATTCAAACGTAGGGTATTAGAATAAGCAAGCCCAGTTTAATTATTTCATAAGCTGTACTTGAAAACACAAAAAGAAACAAGAAGAAAAAGGCCGAGACAGCTAATTCATCTATCTTACGATCGAGAATGAACCAGTTCTATTAAATTATTGTAATGTATAGGTAGCGTATGTATTGATGTGTATATGGTTAGTTAATAATTAAAAAGAAAGGCAACAGGCTCAGTACAATCATTAATTTTGCATTACACCTTGCGTTGTAAGCTTATTTGTTTACAAACTTTTTGTACTCGAGGAAACTGTGCGAAGATTTATTTTCTTTTTTACTTTCCTTAAGTTGATTTTCTTGTAAGGTGATGTCATTATATTTTATTTTTTCCTTTCTTATGAGTTATGATATTCTTACGAATTTACATGATTATTTTTTTTCTTTTGAGGAGTTAAGATCTTTAATATCTCATAACTTCAAGGGGGGTTGAATTTCAAATAATTTTTCTCAAATTTGTTTCTCATATATGTAATTTTTAATATGGAGAAACATTGATTTATACGTAGTTTTCATGATAATTTGAATTTTATTTAGGAGTATCAATCACCCCTTAAACAATATATAATGTAAGAAAGGATGCAGTAATTTAGCAGTCAGGTAAAGGAATTTATGGACGCTATTGGTCTTCTTAATTGTGCTTTATCTTTTTTAGTCATACTCAGCAACCTCCTGAATAAAATGAACGTCTCCATTTTGAAGTAACTGGACAATCAATTCTATATATATATATTTTTTTAATGGTACGCTTTTATTACTAAAATTTATTCAACTTAAAAAAAGAGAGGTATAAGGAAATTAATTACATGGACAAGGAAGAGAAAATGAAAATGAAAATGAAAAACAAAATTTGCTCGACCCCCTACAGTGTTGAATCTATTAGACCCGTTTCTTCAAAACGACCCGTAACAAATAATCTACCAGACCTGTTTCATCAAAACCATGCGACACATTTCGTCAATCATAAGCCTTGACCCACCACGTCATGTGGCTGCAGAAAAGAAATTGTATAATAGCCAGGGCTGCACAAAATTTCGTAGTTCGTAATTCGATTCGAATTTGATTCGAAAAAGTTCGTAAAAAATTCGATTCGAAATTGAGTTCGTTTGAAATTAATTCAAACCAAACTTAGTTCGAAATTAATTCAAACCAAACTCAAATTGGACCTAGTTCGTTCGAAATAGGTTCGCAAACCAAACTTAGTTCAAAATTAACTCAAACGTGAACTGTTAATTTCCGCTGATAATAAACTTTAATGTTTTATTTAGGATAATATTTGGGTTTGTAATAATTCTAAGACTTTGGTGATTGTTCTGTACTTCTATTGATATTTAAATTGTATTTTGAATACTTTGGATATCTGAAAACTTTGGTGATGTTGCTCTTGTTGGCTATTTGAAAAACTTTGGATTATGTGATTGTACTGAACTTTGATTGATTGTACTAAACTTTGGTGTTTGATATAAATTTTGGTATTTGTAATGAACTTTGATATAAACTTTGGTATACTGTGTAATTAGAATTCAGAATGTCTGAGTTTTTATTGAAGTGCTGTAATTTCGAACTATGGCTCAGCCATAAGTCATAACTCGTAAGTCGTAACAAAGTTTGTAAAAGTTCGAAATTGAGTTCGTAAAAAATTCGAATCGAAATTGAGTTCGTTCGAAATTAATTCAAACCAAACTCAAACTGGAGATAAATTCGATTCAGTTCGGTTCATTTGCAGCCCTATTAATAGCACAACATGACCCGCCGCATGGTGTGTCAGATAATAATAAGTTAAGAGGAGAAGAAGTATTCGGCAACTGAAGTCTGAAGAGGATTAGAGGAATAATGATTTTGGGCCATTTTCGTAGAGAGAGGTTATTTATTATTTTTTTAAATAAAAAAATTTAAGGAATTTGTTTGATCAATTCTTTATATGATTTTTGTAAAGATCGAAATATATAGAAGCATTCTATATTATTCATCAAGATTGACAGAATTTATTTTGCACTATTGAAATTTCGTAGAAAAGTAGGTTTGGAATATGAACGGTGCGCGTGGACTGTGATTAAAAATACAAGGTGTTGCAATGAAGACTTGATTTGAGCTGTTGGAGTTGGTTGGGCAGTCAATTCGACTGCCGCAAGTAATACAGAGAATTTGGTAGTGTGAAAAATTCAACAATTTTATATAAATATAATTGCACGAGGAAAGAAAGAAAGAGAAGCAATCAAGCAAGTAGGTTTGTTTTTTTATGTTAGAAATGGTTTAGATGAGAAGAGTTAGAGAATGAGATTGGGGTCCCGCTGTCCTGGTCGTGTAATATAGATGACCGCCCCCACAGAAATGTGATGCATATATATTATAACACAATTTCTACTTTATTCGACTTTTTGGCACGGAGGCATTCGCCTACTACCCTTGACCCCTTCCCGGTTTTTTTTTAATGCCCTAAAAAAAATAAAAAAAATACCATCTGAATATCTGATTCTAAAAAAGTGGAACAGTTCTCTCTCTCTCTTTCTTGAAAAATCTCCAAGCAAAAAAAGTAAACAAAATTTTTGATAAAACACTAAACTAAATCTCATCGATTCTTTTTTTTAATAACATATCTTAGATCTGAATACCAAAAACACTAAACTAAATTTCAAAATGAAAACATTTGAACTAAAAAAATAAAAATACAAAAAATAACACTAGATTTGATACTTTATACACTTAAATGAACAATGTCTAAGAAAAAATATCACATATTATACCACACATTATAAGTTACTTAAATAACATTCTAACTAAAAAAATTAAAAATATAACAAACAAAATCCTAGATCTGAGACTTCATACATTTACATGAACAATGCCTGAGAAGAAGTATGGTAAAAGACAAAAAATCGAAAATTAGAAATGAAAAACTTAATCGGAAACTTCAACTCAAGTTTTGAGACTGTTCCATTTGTTTATTTGCTATTCTGAATTTTGGAAAACAACGTAGCAGTCACCAATGCATGAATCTTCTCGCAAGCTAAAGTGGTCATTTGCTGAAATCGGACACTCGAGTGCCGTTTTGTGGTCGTTTTAAGTTTCGTCGTCATATTTCACTCTTCAGTGGAAATATCGTCTTTCTTACCTTATCCCTTGCTCTAGTCTCGCATGTTTAAGAGAGATACATTACATAAATACATGTATAACCTACAGGTGCTTTAGAAATGAGAAAAATAACTTACAAAAATAGATAGAGATGCATTATAATATAAAGACACAAATCGATGACTTGAGAAAATATTATATTTCTTTTATCACACATGGATCATACAATAAAACCGTGTATAATTGTTGGAGTATTCATATACATCCGTCTGAAAGAAGGATGTTACTCGTTTTATTAATTGAACTAATACAATATTTGTGTTTTATTTTGTCATTTAGTCAGAGTTTTATATTATCAATTTGATATTAATCATTAAAAAATTAATGAACAATTTCATTACTCAAGTACTCCTTAATTTTAGTAAAAAAAGAAAAAGAGAAAACCGCCTCACTGTGAGGCAGTTGTTTATAGGAGTGGACCGCCCTACTGTGGAGCGGTCACCTATGGAAGTTGACCGCCTTACAGAGAGCATTTTTGTTAAGTTTTTTAGGGCAATAAAAGAAAATCGAGACCCCTTCATGCCACGGAATTCACATCCCCTCAGGTTACTGGACTGAGTACAATTGAATCGGACAGCTCAAAATATTTTTTTTAACTTGACACGAATCTTAAAGCACAAATAATACTGTCCCTGCGCCATCCGAGCAAGCACCGGCTGAGAATAAATTTAGACGTCCGTTTCAATTGTGTTGAGTACCTGACTGGGAGGATACGGATCCTCATGCCACATCGATATTTATTAAATTACAATTTCATTCACAGCTTGCGAGTCCGTGACTTTGTATCATCGCGGTACCTGAGGTGCAATATAAATAAACAGACGGTCCAGATTAACTCAATTCGGTATCCACGGAACCTAGGGTCTGCTTTAAGATTCGTGCCAAGTTAAAAGAACTGTCCGGATTTACTTATTGCACCTCGGGCCTGCGGGATCCGAATTCCCTACTTGCTACCAACTGGGCAATTCCTGCAGTACTAATTCCGATTTTGTGATTTGCGTGTGGGTCCAGTGGTAAAACCTAGAGGTGCTATCGGGTCGGGTAGGGTCCGGATACTATTATATTTGGACCCGTATCATAAAAATGTTCGGGTCCGAATTTCGATCCATATACTTATTTGTTTCAAGTTGGGTCAGGTCCGGATCCGGATACCTATCTACCCGTAGATATTTCGGGTCCAGTCTTTCAGTTTCGGTATATACCCATAACTTGTTTATGAATTATCGGATCCGAAGCGGGTACATGTTGCAACTCACAAGTATTTGAGAAATCCTTTACGTTTAAATATAATTACAATTTCTTAAACATCTCACATAATATATCATTATAATATAAATTAAAATCTGCTCCAAAATATTGAAGGTGAGATAATTTTAGAAAGTAAAATATTGGAGATGGTGATTTCATTATATGGTTCCAAAAATTCAGAAATAGAATATTAATACCAATTTGTTTCAATCAGCCAATAATCCGTGCAGAAAGTTAGATACATGGTAGATAAAGAGATCAAGAAAGAAATTAATTAGCTTCGAAAATTTATATGCAAAAGGTAAACGTGACAATTGATTTCAATTATCTGTGTGAAAAGAGCAATAAATTTCATTCAAGAAATTAAAAAATACTACAAATGATTGTCTTTTCATAGTTATTAATATATGTGTTTATATTAAATAATTATAAAGAAATGGTATTATCATTTTATCGGGTATTTATACGGGTATCTGATCGGGTTCGGTTATGGGTCGGATAATTAAATGAAACCCATATCCTATTTATTACAGTATCGGTTTCGGTTCGGATCCGGGTCGGATATTAAATTATTAATTTTGTAACCGTACCTATAATTTAATCGGTTATATTTTTTAAACCATATCCTATTCAAATTAATCGGATCCGGGTCAGTTCCGGTTCGGATCCGGTTTGGTTCCGGATCGGATCCGGGTAATCGGATAAAAGTAGCACCTCTAGTAAAACCTTTCTTATTTCTTATCAAGGAAATGAGTAATTAATTAATTCATTCATCAGTACGTGTTTAATTCGTCAGTTAATTATTTAATTGTACATAAGCATCATGTATGCCTTTTATCAAAAAAAAAAAAAAAAATGAGCAAGCAAAAAAATAATAAGAAGAAAGAAGAAATCAACAGAGTCAGCAGCCTTACCTTCTTCTCGGTTGCCTAAGTCTCCTCTCCTTCCTATATTGCCTCTTTGCCTTGCTCTCACGCAAATTCAACCCAACCCAAGCTTTATTCTTTCTCTCCAACCCCAACTAAGTACTAACTGCTCTTAGTTAATTAGTTAAGTTTCGCTGCTCCACCCAAAACCAGAAAACAAAAGGTACCAAAGCAATGAGAAAGCACAGCACCAATGGAACTTATGGAACAGGGGGAGGAGGAGCAGGAGCCAGAGGAGAGATCGAGATCAACGTGCAGCCGCCCGTGGGGGACACCTCAGCGGCGGTGCACCCAACTCCTTCTCCGTCTGTTCCGCCTCGAGGGGTAAAAGGGAGGGGGAGGCAGTACAAGAGCCACTCGCCGTGGCTGGTGCCGGTGATGGTGGTGGCGAACATCGTTCTCTTTCTCATAACGATGTACGTCAACGACTGCCCCAAGCACTCTGTTACCGGAGGCTCCCCCTGCGTTGCCAGATTCCTCGGCAGATTTTCCTTCCAGCCAACCAAGGAGAACCCCCTCCTCGGCCCCTCTTCTTCCACGTAAGCATCTAACATCATCTCTCTCTCTCCATCCTTCCTCCCAATTTGAGCTCTCACTTAGATTCAACTCAAGCTCAATACTTCAACTTAAAGGACCAAATTTACCAGTAAAACAGGTGTCAGAATATTAATTTTATGTGAGAAATGAATGCAGATTGCAGAAGATGGGGGCCCTGGATGTAGATAAAGTGGTGCACGGTCACCAAGGTTGGCGCCTCATTTCATGCATTTGGCTTCATGCCGGCCTCGTTCATATCCTCGCCAACATGCTCTGCCTTCTTCTCATCGGCATCCGCCTTGAGCAAGAATTTGGTTTCTGTACGCCTCACTCACTAACATGCTCATTCTCTTCTTTTGATTGAATTGAGGTTTAAATAATTTGATTCTCAATTGCAGTCAAGGTCGGTCTGGTTTATATGATATCGGGCTTAGGAGGAAGTGTTCTGTCGGCGCTGTTTATTCAATCAAGCATCTCCGTCGGTGCATCCGGTGCTCTTTTTGGCTTACTCGGTGCCATGCTTTCTGAGCTTCTTACAAATTGGACTATCTATGCCAACAAGGTCTCTCTCTCTCTCTCTCATATAATTTCAATTTCATGTGTGCTCAAACAATTGTATGTCGTAATTACAATTTTTCACCCCTCTTAGAAAGAACAATTGTCTTCAGATATCTCCAAATTATTGTTTTTTTCCTTCAATATTTCCCATATAAGCAATAAACAGCAAGGAACGGTAATATGGTATAGTATGGACGTTATTAACTTTAATATTTCCTTCATTATTTCCTTCAATATTTCCTCCAAATTATTGTCTTTTGTCAGGCGATGCATACTTGACAGGGATATTAACTTTACGAGACACAATTTTCTTTTCATTTGCAGTGTGCAGCGCTTATGACTCTAATCTTCGTGATAGTACTAAACTTGGCTATCGGAATTTTACCCCGTGTGGACAATTTTGCCCATCTTGGAGGATTCATTTCAGGGTTCCTTCTAGGGTTTGTGGTGCTGATCCGGCCCCAGTTCGGCTGGGTGAACCAAAAATATCAATACACCCGACCCGGTTCTCTACCTGGACCCGCTTCAACCAGATCCAAACACAATGCTTGTCAGTATGTTCTCTGGATTGCGGCTGCTGTCGTTCTCATTATTGGGTAAGTTATTTTTGCTATACCTTGTAATTATATATTGTACTTATATATTTGTTTATTTTTTCATGGACAAAAGTACAAAATTGCCCTTAATTTATGCAAAATTACAAGAATACTAGCAAAAGGAAACTGACAATAAGAATTGATAACGACAGTTTTGTGGTGGCAATGGTGATGCTGTTTAGAGGGGTAAATGGAAATGATCATTGCTCATGGTGCCATTATCTCAGCTGCGTACCGACTTCCAAATGGAAATGCAACTCTAGCCCTGTTTATTGTGAGGTATTATTTTTTTCTCAATAATTCCCTCTCTGCCATTGACCTTATCAAGCATGGAATACCATGGCAGTAGTATTCTTCTAATAAGGTCTGAACCTGGTTTAATTGAAGAAGAGAAATATTCCATATGCTCTTGCTAAACATATATGTAGAGCTACAGAGCTATGCACCATAAACAAGTAACTTACATAATAAATGACATTCGTGAATTGTGTTTTTGTTTCTGTGGTGCAGTCATCTCAAGATGGAGATATATTGAGCTTGATATGTCAGGGCAACGGCAGGGCCCGCAATTATACAATGCCTAATGCCACGGATTCTCAGATTCGAGGCCTCTGCACACAGCTATGCACTTGATTATTTATTTATTTCCCTTTTTTGTTCTTCTATGTACATGGAAAAACTTAGTTGGTCTATGTATGTTAGATTGAAGTGAGATGATGTGTAGATTCGGTCACTACTTGTCATTTATTGTAAATGGCACACCGTTCAGATACTAGATTTAATTATTCTCATTGACAGATACTTGCTTATTATTTCTTCAGGTGATAGCAAGTAATATATGTGAATAGTGACTTTGAATTGTTTTGTTATACACTCCCAGAAAATTAAAGAGTCTCTTCAAGGAACTTTGCTTGCTAAAATGCTCTTCATGCAAAATGTCTTGCAGCACATACCAGAGCCATATCTATTCGCTTGGAAATTGGGCCTTCAATTAAGTATGAAGTTTTGTTTGCTCTCTCTATCTGTAGTATGGGCGTGTGTGTGTAGGGTTTTAGTTGATATGATAGAAGGAGAAAGAATTGAGGCCTTCTTTATGAACCCATAATATAATTTCCTTATACCAAAAGCCCATAAATAAGTATTTACCTAAGCCCATGGGCCGTAATTTAATAAATTATTCATTTAAGTTTACTTCAAAGGATGGACTTGATTTTGTGTACTATTTGTTCGTTTCCTATGTAGATTGCTAAACAAGAAAATGATGTGTTGGAATCTCAGAATTGAGTAGTTTGATTTCTTTCAAGAAATTAGGATTAATGATTATTCGATTCCACTGCAGTATGTAGTTGGCACTGCAAATCTCTGCAATTAATAGGGTAAAAATTAAAAGACGAAGAAGAATGAAAAGAAAGTAATCAACTGAGATTATATATATATATTTGAGTGAGGCTACGGTACTATGCATAGCACGGTTTGGTCCGTGCTACGGCTCAATATTTGAATTTTCAAAATTCTAACGGTCGATCCGAACCGTTCAACATGATTATAAAATGAATATGTACTTGCAAACCAAATTTTACATTTTTTTCGATTTTTTTTACTATTTTTTTAGATAGGTAGAAAATCACTTGATCTGAAAATTCTGGACCATCCAAAAACAGTGATTTTCTACCTATCTAAAAAAATAGTAAAAAAAATCAAAAAAATATAAAATTTGGTTTGCAAGTACATATTCATTTTATAATCATGTTGAACGGTTTGGATCGACCGTTAGGATTTTGAAAACTCAAATATTGAGCCGTAGCACGGACCAATCCGTGCTATGCATAGTACCGTAGCCTCACTCTATATATTTTGGGCGTTGCATACTTGCATGCATTGAGCAATGAAGAAACCTTTTACCCTGCAACAAACTTCCAACAGTAATCATCTCTTGTCTCGGGAAGTGTGACACAGATGATGATGGTGATTTTCTCTCTCTAACCAAAAACCTATCTAGCTCAATTCATCAATTTATGGTGCATGTGGTGTGGCTTGAAAATAACAAATTAAAAAAAGGTGTAGCTTGAAGTTGAATGTCTTTAGAGTTACACAACCATCAACTATGTCCGTAAATGCTGTTGTTATTATTATTATTATTATTATAATCCAACCGAGGGCTTTGTGGTGACCATATGTTATTATGATTATAATCCAACTTCATCATGCATAGACCATAGTACGTATCATATGCAACATCATTTTGCTTGTCTGGGACCTGGCATTCATTCATTGCTCCTCTTCTCTTTTCTTTAATTAATTACCCCTCAAAATATGAAATGCCCGAATGGGTAAGGCAACAGTCAACAATGGCGTTCTATCTATCCAAATTAATTCTAAGCCTTGCGTTGCGTGCCTAGGATTGAAGTATTGAACCAATTCAAGGAATTGAACAAATGTAACCAAAACAAAATTGAAAAATAGAAGACAAAAGGAAGATAAAAAGATAAAAAGCAAAGCAGACTGATGTTGATAGGCCTGTCGATTAATATGTTCTCTGCACATCTTTTGTGGCCACTGCGCAAATAAGCAGTAGTAATGTTTGAAAAGGTTGCATCGCATTTGCATTGCATAAGTGGGAAAAGTGCGACAAATGAGGCAACACCATCTCTGACATTCTGACATTTTGTAGCATTGCCAATAGTAAGCGGCAACACACACAGGGACAGGCCTTCTTCTTTTTACCTCTTTACCCCGCCTTTTTGTTTTCTTTTTTACAGTAATATAATTTGTTTAGTCTAGCCGACATTTTTATTAATATTCAAAGCTAATTAGAAAATATTAATTATACCCAGCTCAGCTAGGTTTTTTTTTTTAAATGGTCAAACTTGTCATTTAATGGCTGGTCCACTATTTTTCTCAACCTCAATTTTGTTGTTGTTGTTTCAGATCTTATAAGTACTCATCTTTCTCTCTCCTCCCTCTCACAATTCATTCAACTCACATAAGAAAAAGAGAGAAAGTGAAAGAGGAAGGAGAGATGGAGAAGAGAGAAAGATGAATATTCATACTCAATTACGCACTCATTAAACTTTATTGAAGTTCTATTTACAACCTATGGTCAGTTATGCATGTATTAAAATTTAAAATACATTGACAAACATGTTGTTCCTGTTGTATATTAATTGTCTGTCAAATTTAAAGGAATATATCTATATTTGTGACTTTTAAATTTAAAAGAGTAAATATGATATTATGAACTTTAGAGAAGAAAATATGTAATTCGACGGTTTTAAAGGGTATTCATGAAATTCACCCTAAATATATTATAGATTAGATCGCGAATGTAGGCAACAAAATTAAAATCCATTTTTGGTCGATTGTCAGAAATTATCAGTTAATTTGTTGCGAATAAATCACCACCTCTTTTACGTGCCAAGTGTATGATTAGAGTTATTTAGATGAACAAATTAATAATCCTGTCGTGCATTCAAATTTCATATATATTATGTTTTAACATACATTCGGAGGCTAAAATTTAAATTCGAGAAGCAAAATTATTTTTTATTTGAAAAAGTGTATATATATTTGTAAGTTTTATTTTATTAGTAGATAAAAAATAAATAGTTTGAATTATGTGCATATATCTAGAGATTAAAGATTGTCAAACACTTTTTCTAATATATATAAAAGATACTCAATTTGATCTATTATTTAAAATTATTTATCTATTTATAAAAACTCATTAATCACAATAATTTAAAGCGTATATATCAAGTCAACGAACGTGCTCAAATTACCCAAATTATTCTTGATGGTTCTTCCTATATAAAAATTTATGAATGACACAATTTATTATTGACCACTATATAATTATTCACATTAGATTTAAGTATTAAAAATCAAAGTATTGTAATTAATTTTATACAATAGAAATAAGTGATCTTATTTTTTGGATCACAATATTTTTTAAACAATATTAGAACACATGACTTCTTAATTAAACAAAATAATTATGAAAAACTCATGAATCACAATATTTTTGTTTAAATTCTTAGGATTATATGGAAATACACAATAGAAATAAAAAAGAAAAAGAAAAATGAATTAGAACACATGACTTCTTAATCAAAATAATTATGATACATCACACAATATAAGTGATCTTATTGTGTAAGTTTGTTTACATTGAAATTTTATAAGATCGTAACAACAACAATTAAATTCAAAGTTTCACCGCGTGCTCAGATATATATTACAAAATATTGGAGGAGATCAAAATATGTGTATCTTTGGTTCTAAATTTGCAATATTTTTTTTGGATTAATTTTTTGAAAGTTGATAATAGCCTTCCTAGCAAAATTCCATACAAGTCATCTAAAGTCTAACTATCTGGGATTGCACTCTAACTATCGTGGACAGTGACCGAAACCATGACCACAAGCGCAATCGCAAGTGGAAGCCCTAGCGTTAGCCCTGGCCGTGTAATCCTTATTTGAATGTATATTAAAATCTAAAACTGTATTTCTACCTCTGTATTAAAGTATAAATATTTTTCTTTTGTCAAGTATTTTTAATTAACATGTTCTATCAAATGTAATTTTTTTTTACAAATGGCTCTCGTTAGCGCTTGTATGTATTAATATAGAATACTGCAATTACTTATAGCTCGTCATTTAAGTATGAATAGTTTACTTGTTAGGTATTATTAACTAACATATCCTACCAATTTTTTTACAAATGGCTATGCTGACGCTTGAACGTATTAATATAGAATACTACAAGTATTTATAGCTCGTTAATAAAATGTAAAGAGTGCATTTGTCAACTATTTTTAAGTAAATTTTATTTTTTACATATCATAGCTTGCAAGTATTCTCTATCATTTCAAAGTATTAATATCAGAGTTTGCAAGTATTTATATCTATTATGAGGAGGGATCCGATTACAACACTTTTGAGTTACTACAAAGTTACTACAACCATTTTTTTCATTTTCAAAGTCCAAATCGTCAATCCAAACCGTTCAACATGATCTTCACAATAAAATGTGCTTGCAGATCAAATTTTACATTTTTTTTGAATTTTTTTACTATTTATTAAGATGGGTACAAAATTCAATGGTATGAATTTGACTAGTTTTTGTAAAATACTTAATCAAATGGTAAAAAAAATTCAAAAAAATGTAAAATTTGATCTGCAAGCACATTTTATTGTGGAGATCATGTTGAACGGTTTGGATCGACGATTTGGACTTTGAAAATGAAAAAAATCGTTGTGGTAACTCAAAAGTATTGTAATCGAATCCCTCCTCATCTATTATATGTAATACTAATTCTTAACATATCAACTGTTTTTAAATAAATTTTAATTTTTATTATATAACAAAGCTGGTAAGTATTCTCTGTTGCTTTCAAATCCCATTCATACAAAATTATGTTGTCGACTGTTCCATGAACTGCTTCGTTTGCACAATGCACATCTTCAAAATATCGATAAAGATTCACTTCATCAACTTCTCTATTATTATCTTATATCTATATGTCACCTCCAAAATATTCATTAAGATCAAAAGCCATCATGATATTTCACAAAAAACATAAATCTGATCGCAAAAAAAATGAAATATAAATATTCTTTTGAATATGTTATTATATTGTAAATAATAAGTACTCATACCTAAACAGAACAAGTATTTATGCATGCCTATCAGATAAAGTCTTATGCCATATCAGATGCTTTGTATTGAAAAATATTTATATACACAACAGATAAAAACATTCATACCATGTCTATCAAGTAATTATATCTGACAAATCAAACATGTACACGTAAAACATAAACTCTTATGTCTACCAAATCAAGGATATATATATAAAGTCAGGTATTTATGTACGTAAAATTTTATGCCTACCAAATCAGTTATTCATATAAAAGACGGATACTCATATTTGCTATTGTTATATGAAAATTCAAATTAATTGGAACTAATTCAAGCAAATGTTAATAGCAAGTAGAAATATCTACTAGAAAATTAAATGATACGATCTATCATCTCATATCTCCTGTACAAAAATCAACTAGAAAAGCAAAAATCAGAGAGGCGAGATCATTGATCAGAGATGAGAAATCAGAGGAGTAGAGAAGAATATGCACGTAGAGTTGAGAAGAGAGAGCGCCAGAGCCAGACATGAGAGATCGGGGAAGAAATCACCTCAAATTCAAAATATGAAGGAGCGCGGAGAAAGAAATGTTCAAATTTAGTAGTTAGGCGGAGGTTAATTAGTTACACGGAACTAATTAGTTGGTAGTTACGCGTGTTAACCGGATGACGTGAGAAATTTAGGGACTGGAGGTAGAACTGTAGGAGATGGTATAATTATTCTATTTTTTTTATAGGACTCGTCTTATAGTCATGTTCTTATTTCTCATTAAACAGTTAATTATATTTTATATACTTCTTAAGTTTAAAAATCCAACCGAGAAAGTTGTTGAACAAAATTTTTGTATACTTGTTTTTTTAATAAGAAATTAATATAAAGTAACAAATATCAAGTAAGAAAACTTCCCTATAATATTATCATTACTATTACAATGGTATTACAAAGTTATTACAAGAAATGAAAACAAAAAACAAACAGTGAGAGGTGAAAGCCGGTGAAGATTTACTAATTTTTAGCGAACATATATATGATTTTATACTATTTATGCTAGAAGAACAAAATACAAATAAATAAGTAATTAGCTATTCCCGTTGGGTAGAGTATCTGATTAATACTAATTTTCGTGGATAACGGAACAGGGGATAGAGTTGGCAAGAACATTAATTTCTATGTGTTTCTGTGTTAGAGCAACGGAAGCTCATTGAGAGAGAGAGAAGTTGAAAAAAAAAAAAATGAGAACAAAAAGGGAGGTAGGGGTAACTCTGTTATTGTTTTCTTAATTAATAATAGATCATTGATTTAACTTGTATTAATGTAGCAATAATTATTTGAAGGATAATTAAGAAAGAGATAAAATAGTTGAGAGGCAACTGTTGTGGTAGAAATAAGAAAATGACAGCTAACTGAAGAGATCCATGAAATTAAGTCTCTTTTTTTAAACTAGCCTTATTATTTTGTTGGATCACAAATGTTGGTTGAAAATAGTAGATGGAATTGAAGTCTCAAAAACAATATTTTAATTATATAAAAATAGGATAAATTACAGAAATTTATAAAGCAAACACATTATTTTGAGAAAAACTAGAAAATTAACTTTGGAGAAAGCTTAAAAACGGTTGAGAAAGATTATAAACTTATCTCAGACTTCTCAGTCCACGTAGAGCTTAAAGCTCTAAATCTTAAAATACAAAAACTTTATATCTTTTACGACAAATATGATATAAAAGTGACGTAATTATTAATTATAGAAATAAGAATTTGAAGCATATCTGATAGATTTTGTTGGCTGGTAGTACTTAGGAGTGATCATCCTCTAAGGTACCTGACTGTGTAGAATACTCACAACCAGAACAAAATTAATTTAGTGCCTATTTGAAATTTAGAAGCTTGCTTCAAGACTTGTGTCAAATTAAAACGTATACCTGGTATCTCATTCTACACGGTCAAGTATTGCACTGAATCTGAGCTCAACACTTAAATTGAAATGCTACCGATAACACAGTAGTCAGACTCTGATAATAATAAACGTATGCTAAGACATAATATAAATTATAAGTTCATATGCACTGAAATTAGTGATCAGATAATTAAGTCTGGGAATCCCTCATATTGAACAAATAACAAGGATGTGCCTTGCGTATGGTTAAATTCTTGAAAAGGATGAAAAATCATGCATAGAGGTTGTAAAATAGCACACCACATTCCCACACAGTTGGCAACTCGATCTCTGTAACTCAAATCCCGGCAACCATACCTTTACTTGTTTTGCAAACCAGGTATATACTGACAAAAGGTACCAGGTTTAATTAATAACAAGAAAAAGGGCAATGTAGGGTTTTAGGTAGTATCAGTGGCGAGCCTAGAATTTGAGCTAGAGGTAGGCAAAAATCAAATTCGGGTTCGAATAAATTAACGGGTTTGGATTCGGGTTCGGATTCAAGACACAATTCAAAAAATAGCAAGAAATTAACGGGTTCGGGTTCGGATTTGAGTTGCTGTCTCCGCATCTGCTTGGGCTTTGGGAATTTTGGTTATGGGCTTCGGAGTTCGGACCTCAAAGAAATCACGCTGTATCATTGGGCTCTGGGGTAGGCAAGGTCAACCAACAGGGGTAGGCAAGGTCAAAGAAACCCGGTTCTTAAAAAAAAAAAAAATTCAGGGTAGACAAGTGCCTACCCCAGAGACTATGTAGTCTCGCCTCTGGGTAGTATAGGCCTTGAAGAATAAAAATTTGCTGGGTGGAAAGAATAGAAAGGAAAAAAGAAATAACCTTTTTTTTTTGCAAATAATTAATGCCTGAATTTCCAAGTCATTATATATGTTTAGTGAAACGGCGGCACTCTTCTTGTGTAATTAAATATCATGCCAAGTAAAATAAATAAGAATGGGAGCGTACAGAGTTAATTACAGGCTTACAATTAGTAAGGTACATACCCTGCAAAAATATTTCTAATTAAACAAATATAGCAGCACATTAATACATTATTAATTTATATATTGTGTATATAATAATAGTCTATATAGATTAGATTTGTCGCGGATAACACCTTTCGATGGAGGAAGAATCTGACAAATCATAGGGAGGAAGCAGATAGTGATAAGTGATTAGCGAGACTGTGAATTGAGATTGGATAGATACTGTAACTAATGCTTGGCTAGTTGGCTGCATCTATATAAATGATTAGTGAGACTGAGAATAAAATAAATATATGAGGAGGGTTCCAATGCACCATTATTTGGTGCACCTAACGTGCACCCAAAACGATTATGGTGCATTTTCAAAGTTCAAATAGTCGATTTGAACCTTCCAACGTGTTCTTCATATTAAAATGTGCTTGGAGACCAAATTTTACATTTTTTGGAAATTTTTTACTATTTTTTCAGAATTTTTGAAAGTACTAAATTTGTTGAATTTTTTACTATTCATCAAATTATTGTTTAGTACTTTCAAAAATTCTGAAAAAATAGTAAAAAATTTCCAAAAAATGTAAAATTTGGTCTCCAAGCACATTTTAATATGAAGAACACGTTGGAAGGTTCGAATCGACTATTTGAACTTTGAAAATGCACCATAATCGTTTTGGGTGCACGTTAAGTGCACCAAATAATGGTGCATTGGAACCCTCCTCTAAATATATATATACACACAAGATGCAGCCAAGCAGTAAAATCTGAAGCAAAGGAATCATGTGGAAAGCCTGTTACCTAGCTAGGTTGACCATTTCTCTAACTAGTTTTTTTTACTGCTGCCACAGCCCGGTCGCCTCTGTTTTACTCCAATCCAATCAATTTAATTCATTGTATATTTTTATATATATGAAATGCTCATCAATCTAGGCTAGCCCTAGGTTAACCCATTAAGAAAGCTTAATTTTCTTTTGTTTGTAACTAGTGTTTGTCCGCCTTTTGCTAGCTAACTTAACCATTATTAAATTAAACTTAAATAATAATATTTAATCTAATTTGGATCAATTAAAAGATGGTTGCGTGGCACCACTGTCCACCGCTACCTATTAATAAACCAAACATGGAGCTAGAAAGGAGTGGCCCCTTGGCTGACATGAGATGACCTAATCTAATTAGGCGGAGAATATGGATGTAGATGGGACGACATACATAGATGCATGCAATCCAAATATGCAAACAGAATACAAATATGAAATGCATAAATGGTCGATAACTAACGATAAGAGGGTCCATGTTCTATGTTCCATATTTTCAAACACATCACATGCCTTCCCCTTTTGTTCACCAAATAAGTCCAAACAATTCAACACATGCATAGATTTCATTTCGGTGATTTATCTAGCTACTCTTTTCACACAAAAGACAACAACAGAGGGAAATATACTTTTTTTTCTTTCAATTTTTCAATATTTGTTTGGTATTTAAATCGCCGTGGCGATTGCCAATTGGATGACTGAGCGTTGAATTGTGACTTTTGGCAATTCATGAGAAGGGCGTGAGTTGGGACTTTTGGCAACGAAAAGAAAAAAGGGGAGGGGCTGTAATTTATATTTTCACTGGTCAACCTGACCATGACCGAATTTTGACATAGTAAGTAAACCACACTTTTAGTAGCATTAAACGGACCAACACTTTTTTCTTTTATTGTCCGTGCAAACTAGTAACACATAGTAACTTTTTTTTTTTTTTTTTAAATGAAAGGCGGATGTCTAATTTATCAGTTTTTTTCAAACTTCTGTTTATATTACAGAGAATTTTCTCACTTTGTGGATTTCGAACCCACGATCTCCCACATGAAAGCCATGTGCCTTTACCACTAGACCAAAGACTGGTTCTCTATAATACCTTGTGTTTTAATAAAACATAATGTTGTTCTAAAGTGTTACTCATAGCTCGCTCGAAATTATTGTTCCTTCTTAAATAAAACACGAATAATAAATATATAATGAATAATGAAGAAATAAACAGTACAGATCACAAATGGTGTTGTTGTTATTTATTTATTATTATTATTATTATTATTATTATTATTATTATTATTATTATTATTTTCTGATGAGTGCTTGCGAGGTTATTAATTTGGGCAATATGTGAGAACCTGGAACGATGAATAACGAACTCGTGAGTCGTGAATAAATCTATTTTATAACAATACTTGAAAGAGAGTACAAATATACAAGTATAACAACACAAATTAAAATCGTCTTGAGGCATGAGGGATCCATATCCTCGACGGTACCGTAAAAGATTCCCTTTTACAATTAGCTATTTACGGTTGAGATTAACTCTCAGCCGGTTTGGGATTCGGGCTGACTGAGGAGGCAGTATTATCGGGCTTTGAGATTCGTGCCAAGTTAAACAGAACAGTCCAGATCAAGTAATTGTAAAAGATTCCCTTTTACGGTACCGTCGGTGATATGAATTCGAGGCATGAGCGGAGCCTAGACCTAGAGCCTAGAGACGCGCGATACGGTAGTACGGACTATTGTGATCATTTAATTAATGCTACTACATTAACTTATCGGGGTCGGGGTGTGTGTGTATAAAGTATAAACAGTTTGATGAAATAAGAAAAATCAAGGTAAGATATCCACTTATCTTCGGTACCGGAGAAAATAATGTAAAATAATGTATTGTATTAAACAATCAAATATTTTAAATACCATGCATTTTTCATCATTGAATTGCAAACGTGTTTTATTGTGGTGTGTCGTGTTTGTCAGACCGATAGTCGAATTGTGCTCATAAATATTGAGACCGGATACAATACGTCTATGGACACGTTTTAATGTGCTTAATTGTGTCATGTCGTGCTCTTGCGGACTATTCTTTTTTTTTCTCCTCTTAGGAGCGATACAACATAATCTCCAAATTCGTACTGACAGGCGATTGTGGGTTTGCCAATCGGTCGACCAACAAACGGATAATTGGAATGTGGATTTGATTGCGAACTACTTCGGATACACGGCGGCCATGCAAATTGTGTCCGGAATCAAGCCACCGGTTTCAAATGGGGGTCAGGACCGCCTCATCTTCTCCTTATCCACAAATGGCAGGTTTTCAGTCAAAACTGCCTATGAGGAGTTGGCTAAGCAGAACATTACACCACTGTAAGGCCTTACCGGCGGCACAACGGGGACTCACGAAACTGTGGCACCACATCTGGTATGAGGGGCAAGTTCCTCTGCGATTGCGCCTTTTTCTCTGAAAGCTGGCGCATGGTGCTCTTCCTCCCGATATTTTTATTAAAACCCCCAAAAAAAACAAATTATCAAATCTGCTCCCACTCCAAAGTTATAATTATTTCTACCCTAACCGCCCGTGGGCTGGGCGGTCCACTTTTTCCACCTGACCGCCCAGCAGCCGGGCGGTCCACTGTGCATAGCTGACCGCCCAGTCACTGGGCGGTCCAATTTCCATAGCTGACCGCCCAGCAGCCGGGCGGTCCACTGTGCATAGCTGACCGCCCAGCCACTGGGCGGTCCAATTTCCATAGCTGACCGCCCAGCAGCTGGGCGGTCCGCTAGTGTTTTTTTTTTTTTTTTTTTTTTAAGATTAGATTAGATTAGAGACAATATGAATATAAAGATGCTAATTCTTAATGCTAAAAGTTCGAATTTTTTTTGTAAATATTAGTTAGATTACTTCTGTGAAGCATATTTATCCTAAAATACGCTAAATTACTTGGAATTATGTTAAATTACGTTGAGTTACACTATATTAAGTTAAATTACACTAAATTATATTACATTACACTAAAATACGGTAAATTACATATGAATAGGGACGATATCTTCACTGAAAAGGCGAAAAACGACGACGAAACTTCAAACGGTCATAAAACGGCGCTCGAGTGTCCGATTTCAGCAAATGACCACTTTTCGGAAAGCTTGAGAAAATGCGCATGCGTCCGTGCCTGCGATGCTGGATTCCAAAATTCAGAATCACCAAAAAACAAAGGGAAGAGCCTCAAAACTTGAGTTGAAGTTTCCGATTAAGATTTTCATTTCTATTATTCAATCCAAGTAGTTCAGTAAATTAGTTACATAATGAACTTGTAGAATACCAATTTTTACTATTTTTGGAATTTTTTACTATTTTTTATGATTCATGAAAGATGGCACAGAATCGGTCTACTTTAGCGTAATTTTGCGTAGTTTAGCGTAATTTACCAAATTTCAGCATAATTAGCGAAGTTATTGTTATTTAGCGTAATTTAGTGTAATTCAACGTAATTTAACATAATTCCAAGTAATTTAGCGTATTGAGTAATTTAGCGTATTTTAGCGTATTTTAGCGTATTGAGTAATTTAGCGTATTTTAGCGTATTACGTAATTTAGCGTATTGAGTAATTTAGCGTATTTTAGCGTATTGAGTAATTTAGCGTATTTTAGCGTATTACGTAATTTAGCGTATTGAGTAATTTAGCGTATTTTAGCGTATTCAGTAATTTAGCGTATTTTAGCGTATTCAGTAATTTAGCGTATTGAGTAATTTAGCGTATTTTAGCGTATTGCGTAATTTAGTGTATTTTAGCATATTGAGTAATTTAGCGTATTGAGTAATTTAGCGTATTTTAGCGTATTCAGTAATTTAGCGTATTGAGTAATTTAGCGTATTTTAGCGTATTCCGTAATTTAGCGTATTGAGTAATTTAGCGTATTTTAGCATATTGAGTAATTTAGCGTATTGAGTAATTTAGCGTATTTTAGCGTATTGAGTAATTTAGCGTATTTTAGCGTATTCAGTAATTTAGCGTATTGAGTAATTTAGCGTATTTTAGCGTATTCCGTAATTTAGCGTATTGAGTAATTTAGCGTATTTTAGCATATTGAGTAATTTAGCGTATTGAGTAATTTAGCGTATTTTAGCGTATTCAGTAATTTAGCGTATTGAGTAGCGTATTTTAGCATATTTTAGCGTATTTTAGTGTCCGATTTCAGCAAATGAGCACTTTTCGGAAAGCTTGAGAATAACTCACTTAAGTAATTTAGCGTATTGAGTAATTTAGTATAACTCACTTAAGTAATTACATATTGAGTAAATTACTTAAGATTTTCATTTCGTCGTCGTTTTTCGCCTTTTCAGTGAAGATATCGTCCCTATTCATATGTAATTTAGCGTAATGTAATGTGATTTAGTGTAATTTAACTTAATATAGTGTAACTCAACGTAATTTAACATAATTCCAAGTAATTTAGCGTATTTTAGTATAAATATGCTTCACAGAAGTAATATAACTAATATTTACAAAAAAAATTCGAACTTTTAGCGTTAAGAATTCAGCATCTTTATATTCATATTGTCTCTAATCTAATCTTAAAAAAAAAAAAAAAAAAAAAACACACTAGCGGACCGCCCAGCAGCTGGGCGGTCAGCTATGGAAATTGGACCGCCCAGTCACTGGGCGGTCAGCTATGCACAGTGGACCGCCCGGCTGCTGGGCGGTCAGGTGAAAAAAGTGGACCGCCCAGCCCACGGGCGGTTAGGGTAGAAATAATTATAACTTTGGAGTGGGAGCAGATTTGATAATTTGTTTTTTTTTGGGGGTTTTAATAAAAATATCGGCTCTTCCTCTTGGGAAAGTCATGTACTCTAGGCTTGGCAAGGGTAACCCGACTTGTATGGTGTGTGGGGAAGCTGATGAGGATGAAATGTAATGGTGTCTCCTTCCAATGCTCTTTCACTAGAGCGGTGCTGGTTTGCAAGTAAACTGGCACTGAGAACGGACGGCTTACACTCTGTCATAAAATGATACTCTCCAATGGCTGATGGAAGATATTTCAACTGAAACCTGGCAAAACACAGTAAGTTCCCTATGGGCCCTCTGGCGATGCCGGAATGACTGTGCTTTCCAAGGAAAGCGCCCCTCTTTTCAAGATTTCTCCAGGTACATGACTAGTATCGAGATTGAAGTTATGCTCATAGACTCACTGGGAAAGCCGACTAAATGTTTACCAGGTGGCTCCCCAATTTTGGACCAATGTCAAGGTGACAATCTGGTTTGCCATGTTGATGGCTCCTGGGCGTTTGGGTGGATTGGAGGAGCGGGTTTCATATTCCCATCCAAAGATCTCCTTATTGCCTATTGTTCGGAGAGGGTCACTGCATATTGTGCCATCCAAGCTGAAGCGTGTGCTTTACAATGGGTGATTGATTATGCTATCAAGAATGGCCTCTACAATTGCCACTTTCTCTCTGATTGCCAGGTGCTGGTAAATGCATGTACAACTCAGCAACCGCCAGTTGATGTGGACTGGAAGGCCCACAAGGAAATGTACGACATTTGGAGGAAACTCAAAGTGTAATACGGGTCTATCTTGCAGTCATATTGGTAGAGGTCAGAATGAATTGGCTGATGCTTTGGCAAAGAAAGGCAGGCAATTGGGTGGTTCCTACGAAGGCTTCACTTTCCCAACTTTCCCTGTTTAGATAGCAGCTCTTTCATGTTTTTTTTTATCTGGTTGCTAAGCTTGTAAATTAAATCCCTCTCGGATGTAATAGAAAGTAAGGACTGATGTAAAGGAATGGCCTGCGGGCATGAATCAATCAAAAAAAAAACTACGTCTTGTGCCTACCCATCTCAATGAAGAAGGCTACCACTAAACAACTCATTTCTCTTTAGTGCCCCTAAGCCCGCTCTCTGTGCATCAAATTAGTGTCCCACTAAAAATGAATACAACACCTACAAGAATAACATAGACATGTCCATGTACTACAATATGCTTGATAGTTTGTGTTGTGTTCCTCTATGTCCTTAGGCACCGGACGTGTAGCCACATATGCCCGACACGTCATGTTTTTATAGTATACTACTTGTGGTGATTCATTATAACATGGTATTAAACTATTAATGGACACACAAATTAAAAAGATCTTTTTGTATACACTTCATACTTTTACTTGCAATTATTGCAAGTGATCATCTCACGAGTGTTAAAATTATAAATATTGTTAGATTATTAAACCCATGGTAAAAAATGACCATTTACTTGGAATTTCAACAAAAAATTGTATCAATGTCAAACTGGATCGTTGGTTTAGTATGTTCTACATTGGCAAAGCCAATTCTTAGATTCACATAAAACTTGGTCACTGCGTACTCCTGTGAAACCTGCAATCTATTTTTCGTTAAGTCTGTTTCGATTGAAATTTGAAATTCAGAAATTTGGAAATCACTGATACCTCCTACAACTCAAGAAATCACTATATCTGATACCCGCCTACAACCCGTTTGATTGAAATTCGGGTATTTCTGAAGTCGCAAGGAGAACTAATTGCCAAAGAAAATATAAACCCTTGAAGATATTGAGGCCTTGTTCGGATAATCGGATTATTACTTTCTTGTGAGAATTCATGAGACATATTACAAATATAGTTTATATTTCTCATAAGGTGTTGAGTTGCATCTGCATTTGTATGCGGAATATGATTTATTTACTATTTTTATGTGGAATATGATTTATTTGTAAGAAAATTCTATATAATTGATCTCTACGTGTGTCAGATTTTCATAGTTGAAAAGTTTGATAAACAACGATTATTTCTAGTATAGAAAATTATAAAAAAAAAAAAAATTCAAGGATATTAAACATCACTATACATTTTTTAATTATAGCTGGACTTAGATTATTTTGAAACGAATCCACTTTATTTGATTGCATTAATAGTTATCAATTAGAATAAATGTATTGATAAGAACTTCCCACAACTATACCTACGATATACCGAACATTCATTTCAGTATATTCTAATAATAATTCCCGTACATACTCATGGTGTGTGACAATCGAACAAGCCCTAAAAAAAAAAAAGTTTAGTTGTAGTAAAGTTTTAACTAGAGCTATTTTAGATACAGTAAATAGTGTATTGAAGGAAACTATTATTTTTTCCAATATTGTACCTTTCTTGTACCAAATGTCTCAATCGAATTCTTTCAAAATGATAACTTCGTTTTTTCTTCAATTTGTTCAAATATTATTAAAAAAAAAACTATACTGGGTGAACTATTATCAGAAGTAGATACGTTGAGAATGAAAAATGTTGCTTTGGTAAAAAATTTAAGGATCAAAATAATACTTTTAGGTGATAGCTTGTGAAATCTGAAGTATAAATTAAAATAATAAACAAGTGAAATTTAAGGATTTTGTGTGAATTACTATTGATTAGAATTTGATTATTATTCAATATGTAGAATGTCGCTGGACTTCAATAGATTTTTTTCCGATATTTTTATTAAAACCCCCAAAAAAAAACAAATTATCAAATCTGCTCCCACTCCAAAGTTATAATTATTTCTACCCTAACCGCCCGTGGGCTGGGCGGTCCACTTTTCTCACCTGACCGCCCAGCAGCCGGGCGGTTCACTGTGCATAGCTGACCGCCCAGCAACTGGGCGGTCCAATTTCCATAGCTGACCGCCCAGCAGCTGGGCGGTCCGCTAGTGTTTTTTTTTTTTTTTTTTTTTTTTTTTTTTTTTAAGATTAGATTAGAGACAATATAAATATAAAGATGCTGAATTCTTAACGCTAAAAGTTCGAATTTTTTTTGTAAATATTAGTTAGATTACTTCTGTGAAGCATATTTATACTAAAATACGCTAAATTACTTGGAATTATGTTAAATTACGTTGAGTTACACTATATTAAGTTAAATTACACTAAATCACATTACATTACGCTAAAATACGGTAAATTACATATGAATAGGGACGATATCTTCACTGAAAAGGCGAAAAACGACGACGAAACTTCAAACGGTCATAAAACGGTGCTCGAGTGTCCGATTTCAGCAAATGAGCACTTTTCGGAAAGCTTGCGAAAATGCGCATGCGTCTGAACCATCTACGACGGATTTCAAAATTCAGAATCGCCAGAAAACGAAGGGAAGAGCCTCAAAACTTGAGTTGAAGTTTCCGATTAAGATTTTCATTTCTATCATTCAATCCAAGTAGCTCAGTAAATTAGTTACATAATGAACTTGCAGATTACCAATTTTTACTATTTTTGGAATTTTTTTACTATTTTTTATGATTCATGAAAGATGGCACAGAATTGGTCTACTTTAGCGTAATTTTGCGTAGTTTAGCGTAATTTACCGTATTCAGCATAATTAGCGAAGTTATTGTTATTTAGCATAATTTAGTGTAATTCAACGTAATTTAGCGTATTGAGTAATTTAGCGTATTTTAGCGTATTGAGTTGTTTAGCGTATTGAGTAATTTAGCGTATTGAGTAGTTTAGCGTATTTTAGCGTATTGAGTAGTTTAGCGTATTTTAGCGTATTGAGTAGTTTAGCGTATTTTAGCGTATTGAGTAGTTTAGCGTATTTTAGCGTATTTTAGCGTATTTTAGCGTATTGAGTAATTTAGCGTATTGAGTAATTTAGCGTATTTTAGCGTATTGAGTAGTTTAGCGTATTGAGTAATTTAGCGTATTTTAGCGTATTGAGTAATTTAGCGTATTGAGTAATTTAGCGTATTTTAGCGTATTGAGTAATTTAGCGTATTTTAGCGTATTGAGTAATTTAGCGTATTGAGTAATTTAGCGTATTTTAGCGTATTGAGTAATTTAGCGTATTTTAGTGTCCGATTTCAGCAAATGAGCACTTTTCGGAAAGCTTGAGAATAACTCACTTAAGTAATTTAGCGTATTGAGTAATTTAGTATAACTTAAGATTTTCATTTCGTCGTCGTTTTTCGCCTTTTCAGTGAAGATATCGTCCCTATTCATATGTAATTTACCGTATTTTAGCGTAATGTAATGTGATTTAGTGTAATTTAACTTAATATAGTGTAACTCAACATAATTTAACATAATTCCAAGTAATTTAGCATATTTTAGTATAAATATGCTTCACAGAAGTAATCTAACTAATATTTACAAAAAAAATTCGAACTTTTAGCGTTAAGAATTCAGTATCTTGATATTCATATTGTCTCTAATCTAATCTTAAAAAAAAAAAAAAAAAAAAAAATGCACAGTGGACCGCCCGGCAGCTGGGCGGTCAGGTGGGAAAAGTGGACCGCCCAGCCCACGGGCGGTTAGGGTAGAAAAAAAAATAAAGTTGAAGTGGGAGCAGATTTGATAATTTGTTTTTTTTTGGGGGTTTTAATAAAAATATCGGGATTTTTTTTGGGGAAAAAAAAAGTATATTTTGCTAAAAATGCAACCCGTCTTAAATTGTAGAACGTGGCAGCATCTTAAATCACTTGTTACTATATGTCATAAAAATGATTGGTACGGAATGCTATTTATTTTCCGAAAATCATTTTAATTTTTGTACAGAAAAATAATTTTGAATTTGATTGTCATTAAATAAATTGATTTGGGCCTGGAAGGAAGCGACCGCTTTGACGAGCAACAGAGGTCGGGACCATAGAGCAGATGGAACAAGAATTCATATCACCGACGGGACCGTAAAAGGGAATCTTTTACAATTACTTGATCTGGACCGTTCTTTTTAACTTGGCACGAATCTCAAAGCCAAATAATACTGCCCCCTCAGTCAGCCCGAATCCCAAACCGGCTGAGAGTTAATCTCAACCGTAAATAGCTAACTGTAAAAGGGAATCTTTTACGGTACCGTCCAGGATATGGATCCATGGAACAAAGGGTTTGGTTTGTAGAAGAGATTTTGGATTTGATTTGAGTCGGACTTAATAGAGTCTGAGTCTGAGAGAGGGTCTGGTCGGACACGGATACTGACGGTGATATGTATCGTGTATTCAAGTAATGGGGCCCAGGAGATAGTGGTAAATGGTTAATGGCGCGATCGGCGGGGCGATGAATACGGACGAATTGCTGGGTCCCACCACCCCCCAATCCCATTCGCCCATTCCCCATTTTCCATTTCCCATTGATATCTCATTCCCCCGTTTTATTGCACAAACCTATAATTTATAATTAATTAAATTAATTAATTAAGCAACAAGGATGGACTTTACCTAGCAGTGCAGAAGTGCATATGCACAGGCAGAACAATAAATAAAAATGAAGATGAACAGGTTATTATAGATGGGGGAAGAGAAAGAGAGAGAGAGTGAATCAGAACCGTCGGTGGGGGTGGGGCACAACTTGCGACGGAAGCAAAGCATTTCATTTTGATCTTGATTAAAAGGAAGGCCCGTATTTAAGACATAATATTATATTATATTAAGGCACTGAGCATTTGAGCAGCATGCCTCCTTAGTCCTTGCCTTATCTTTTTGTCCCCACATTCTTGATTTTCCCCTATTTCATCTCTCTCTTCCCATTTTCAATCCTCAAGCAACCCCTTTTCTCATCAGACTCTTCCTTTCTGTGAGTGTAATTGGATCTAGATCTCTAAGATCTGCACTTGCCTCTTCCTTCATAATCATTCACCCAACCCTATGATCTGTATGGTCAAATTTATGTATAGAGGTTTTATATATGTATAACATAAATAAATAAATAATTAAATTTGAATATGGGATCCTATATAGGAACACATATAACTTGCATTTGGATCTTATGCAGTAATTAATCAAACTCTCATGATCTCATCTCAGTTTAGGCCAGTATAGAAACCAAATCCGGATTTTTTTTCTACCCCATTCAATTTGACCAATTTCTAGTTGATACATGGTATACCTTTTTAATTAAGGAACTTGATAATCGCCTCCAAATAAATTCCCGAGCGCGCCCGCAAGTATTTAATATCTAACTTTCATTTCTAGCACTTATATCTAAGTATTTAAAGCTTTATTTATAACCTTTTACAATACTACTTGTAAGCACTTAAACCTCTATCTGCAATCATTTAAATTCTAAATCTGAGTAGTTTTAACTCCTAACTACTTTTGTCTTCAAGCCAAAAAATAAAAAAGATTTCTTTCACCCACTTTTTTTTACCTGAAATCATTCTCGTTCATTTTTCCCACGATTCGTGATGAATTTTGCGAATCTAAAAATACAAACGTTTTTTACTCGACTTTCTCTTTCAAATGAAATCTATGAGAAAATACTTTTGAATTTTTTTTCAAATCGTTGTTTTTATTTTTTTTTAAAGTAAAGCCCATGAGCACTTTAAATTCTCAAGCTTTTAAACCTCAGTCTACGACCTTTTAAATCTGACATTGAAACTATTTAAAAGTTTGACACAACTACTTTTAACGGTTGTATACAGAGGTTTAAATGCCTGATACTATATGATCGACATCAGAGGTTTAAACGTTTGAACATAGTAGTTTAAATGATGACATCAGAGGTTTAAATGGTTGTAGACTGATGTTTAAAAGTTTGAAAATTTAAAGTGCTCATGAAATTTACTTAAAAAAAACAACTCAAAAGTATTTCTTCATGGATCTCATTTGAAAGAGAAAATCAAGTACAAAACGTTTGTATTTTTAGATTTGTAAAATTCATTACGGATCGTCAGGAAAATGAACGAAAATGCTCAGAGAAAAAAAGAGTGGGTAAAAATAAATCTTTCATTTTTTGACTTGAAGAAAAAATTAGTTAGGAGTTAAAACTACACAGATTTATAATTTAAATGCTTGCAAATAGAGGTTTAAATGTTTGCGAGTAACATTGTAAATTGTTATAAACAAAACTTTAAAAGCTTGAATATGAGCGCTGAAAATGGAAGTTAGACAAAATTAGAAGGCTTTCTCTGTTAAACTAGTTGGGGGCGCGCTCGGGTATGATGGCTTGGGGGCCAAAACATTTCTCTTTAATTAAATTATTTTTTAGTGGAAAGTTGTAGCTTGTATATTTTCTTTCCCCTGTCTCTTAACCTTCTAAATTCAGAAAAAGTGGGGATTTACTTGTCACTTTCATTCTTCATTTCTCCTGACAACCCATCCCATTTTTTTTTTTGATGAAAGCCCACATACTTGATTCAATATAAAACAATACATTACATCTTACATTCAGAAGAGGAAATGAAAAGCTTAACTTAATCAGTTACCTTTGCCAGACACCTGAAAATTAAAAGACTGAAATGAAAAGAACTTAATCAATTGCTACCTAGTGAAATTAAAATTCCAACTACATGAGATCTCGCACAGGACAGGACCTCACTGTGCTGGTCTCTCTTTTGCTAATCTCGTTTCTAGATTGAACAACCGCTCATCAATTATCTCTGTGATTTGCATTTGATGACTGAATTCTTGACAACCCATCCCATTTATCAGTAAACAGAAACTGCTCCTGATCTGTCTCGGTTTTTACCAGTAAATGGAGCAACGGAGCAACTTCGCTTTGAACTGTGCTACCATGGTACGAAAGATCAGTGCTATTGGTTTTCATATCCAATATAACTGTGCTACCATAGTAGGAAAGCATCAGTGTTATTCTACTTCCTAATAAACCAGTTTTCATCTAACATTGTTGCTAACTTCATATCAAGTAATTGTTTCAATGTCTTAAAAAAATGTGGAATTCTTGATTCTCCCTACTATAGTACTGACATTGGATGGCACCTTTCATCTCAGTCTTTAAAAAAACTGTGGAAATTGGTTAGGTGACTTATCACCTTGATTCCACCAAGATAAAAAGAAAAAAAAACAAGAGATTTTGTAACTTGATTAAACTCAAAAAGTTCTCATGACAAGAGATTGCTTAAGCTTTGAATTTTTTTTCTCACTACTGGTACAGAGAAAAGAAGAGGAATAAGGTGAAGAGATAGGGGAAAGAAAATGTGCAAGCTAAATTGAAGAAGGAAAGTTACAAATAAATCCCTATTTTTTCTGAATTTAGAAGGTGAAGAGACAAGGGGCAGAGGATTCGGTTCCGGGTTCCGGGTTCCGGCCAGTACATGCCCCTGATTGAATTGCATTGGGAGCCCCAATTCTCGAATTATTCTATCACTCTATAATGAACTCCATCTATATTTTCTTTTGGACGACATTTCATATTGACATGTGATGTAAAGCATGCCATAACAAATAGTGCTTGTTTTTTTTTTCAACCCCGAAAAACCATAAAAATTTATAATATTTAGAACAAAAAATTTCTCTTTTTATTTCAACCCCGAAAAACCATAAAATTTATAATTATGTAGCATGATTTTGATGTATATCGTATGTTGTTGCTTTTGGATGAATGATATAAATTTATTTAGACTTTTGCGTATATAAGAAATATATTATAGCGGGGCAAGAAACGTTGTGCCCTAATAAAATTTAAATTTTGGTTTGAGGTGTGATACGAGGTACATTTTAAGTTGATTTATAATCAAACTGAATCATCCTTTAAAAGTGAAATTGGGAACTAACTAATATATAAATTAATAAATTGGGAGGGGTTAACCTCTTCAGTTCCAGTCTCCAGTCTCCACCGAAAAAAAGTAAAAGGTTAATTAGAGGCCTGTAGCCCATTTAAACAGCAATTAATTGGAATTGGTGGCGTTCCCATTGTTGCGTGCGTTCCATCTCTAATGAATAAATAGGAGCCCCACCCTCCACCTTCTTTCTGCAACCATTTATTACTCTTTCCCTCCTTTCCCTCGTTCTACTCACACTTCTCACACTCACTCTTCCTCTTCCCCTCTCTACTCTACTCTACTCTACTCACTCTTTCTCTCCTCCAAATCTTAGTAGTAACAGAAATGGCATCTCTCCCTCTTTTTCTCACACTCACATTTCTTCTTACCCTCTCTTCTACGGTGCACGCCCGTATTCCCGGCGTATATTCCGGCGGCTCCTGGCAGAATGCTCACGCCACTTTCTACGGAGGCAGTGACGCCTCTGGCACCATGGGTACCTGCATTTTTTTTTTCTTTTCTCTCTTATTTTTATTTAAATGAATAATGTAAACAAAACTCATAAACAAATAAAATGTACTACTTGTGTGAGTGTAGGAGGTGCTTGTGGTTACGGGAATTTGTACAGTCAGGGATACGGTGTCGAGACGGCCGCTCTCAGCACCGCACTCTTCAATGACGGCTTCAGCTGTGGTTCATGCTTTGAGATCAAGTGTGTCAACCAGCCCGGCTGGTCCTACTGCCACCCTGGCAACCCCTCCATCCTCATAACCGCCACCAACTTTTGCCCACCCAATTACGCCCTGCCTTCCGACAACGGCGGCTGGTGCAACCCCCCTCGTCCACATTTTGATCTCTCCATGCCTATTTTCCTCAAAATGGCTGAATACCGCGCTGGGATCGTACCGGTTTCATTCCGTAGGTATGTATCTAATATATGTATGTATGTTAATTAAGTGATAAATTAGGAGGTATGAAAAATTTATTGTTTTCAAGTACATCACATTCACATGTTAGTTAATTATTATGGTTAAAAACTAGTTCTAGTACTAATAAAATAGGAGGCAGGCTAGGCTAGCTAAAGTTAATCTCCAATATTAATATTTTTGAAGCATTTCATTGGTACCGAATTACCAATAGCAAGCATTACACAACATAACATGTGACGGTACCTGAAAAGGGTCCACACTCCTTGACTCCTTAGCAATGTTAAGTGGTCCCTAAGTAAGTAGTAATTCTTTATAGGTCCTATGTGTAATTTCTTTTTCCACAGTAAAAATCATTATGTTTCCTGTGTCCTTTTACTTTTTCTTTTACTTACATGAAAACCCATCAATGTTCTGTTGCAAAAGAATTAACTGCGTTGAATTTTAAATTCCAAATTTACAAGGCGGATAAAAGTAATTTTTTTAATTGACTTTGCCTAGATGCATAACATACAATGAATGATTTATTATTGGCTTTAACGACCAATTAATGAGGGAGGGGGAAAGACAGAAAGCACCGTATTTTAGGCGGATTTTGGTGGAAATTTTCTCCGGGTTTTGATGGGTTCCGTTTAGAATTTAAAAAACGAAATTAATTGATTGAGTCATGAAATATGGATGAGGAATTGAAGATCTTGACCTTCTGTACGACAAGATATAAATGAGCTGGTTACTTGACTTTGAGTAGGAGTCATATCTTTTGTATATCTTATAATATCTTTTTCCTTTGTACCCAAACCCATCTACCCAACAAGAGAGAGCAGTTTTCCTTTTCCTGTTCAAGGACCGACAAGTCCATTGTTCCCTATCCTGTGTAGCTATCCGTGTGGCCATTTTGTTCCTCTCTTGTTAGAAACTAGATAGAGGGTTAGTGCCACAGAAATCCAAGATAGGGATGTCCCGGAAAGGTACCAAGGCCCAAGCCCGTGAATTTTTAGTTGCTTTGTCTGTCGCCTCGGTCAGTGTGGAACCAGACCTATATCCGCGTCTTAAGACTGAATTGACCTAAATACCCTCGTTGGACAGAATTCTACGCTTGGGCATTGGCTGGTCTCGGGGCAGTAGTGTCATTTGCAAATGAGAAGCGTAGGGGAGGCACATGGTTCGACGCGTCCTTTATTCGCGGTCAATCTGACAAACATTACTATTAGGCATTACCTACATACAAATATACAATCAAACAAAGACATTTGTACCCTCTATGTCTTAATCTTATTCATTTTAATTATTTAGTTTTTCAATGTCCGTTTCGCATTTTGCCCCCGAACATTCTCGAATTATTATTTTTAAGTCTTCACTCTCCACTCTTCAGTGCCTGTATAATATAATAAAGAGAAGCACATGCATTCCTGGTCCTTTGCTTCAGAACCGCATTTATACGCCTCACATCACATTTCTAGATCTTGTACTGTACCTCAATTTATGTCAGGACAGCTCCTTTCCCACCTAAATCAATCAATCAATGTTTTATTTTCTTTTTTGTTTTATTCCCTATTAGATACTACTATAGTTGAATAAATAAATATATAAAAGCAGCATCATTCAAAATAAATACTTGTTATTAATTAGTTAATTAATTAATTTTGTAAAAATCTAATCTTGTTTTTGTTTGAATCGTGTGCAGAGTGCCGTGCCGTAGAGCAGGAGGGATCCGGTTCACAATTAACGGGTTCAGGTACTTCAACCTCATCCTCATCACCAATGTAGCTGGTGCCGGCGACATCATTCGTGCGAGCGTGAAGGGGGCCCACACCAACTGGATGCCCATGTCACGCAACTGGGGCCAGAACTGGCAGTCCAATTCCGTCCTAGTCGGTCAGGCTCTCTCTTTCCGTGTGGCCGCTAGTGATCACCGCAGCTCCACCTCCTGGAACATTGCTCCCGCGCGCTGGCAATTCGGCCAGACCTTCGCCGGCAAGAATTTCAGGGTTTAATTAATTTTATAATATAAGAAAGTACGAAGGAGTATGAAGGAGTGAATGAGAATAGTAAGTATAGGTGATGAGAAAAAGGCGGGATGTTTCAAAGGACTCCTCCCGCCATTTTGTGTTTAGGTGCTTTTTTTTTTTTTTAATTATATATAGTCTCATTGCAAGTGTTAATGAATGTTGGGTTTTAGTGGGTGTTGGGAGGTGTGAAAGGAAGCGGGAAAAAGGGCAAAAGAGCGGCCTGGGGTGCCTGATGCTTTTGACCTTTTTGACTAGGGACTAAAAAGTTAAGCAGGAGGGTTTTGTAATGTAATTTTTAGTTTACTTGGGGTTTCTTTTGTTTAGTGGGAGGTAGTGCAGTTGGTTGAGGTGGCTGCAGGAATTTTTTGCAAGGAGGGAAAAGGAGTGTAGCCCGCAGCTTAACTGCGTTTGTTTGATTATTGTCTCATTTGCTGCTTATTTTTAAGTCAAATGTGATATCATCATATAATATAGTACAATGTTTGTTATTTATTATATCATAGCTGTTCCTTGTTTCTTTTTGTTAATTGTTTTATTCCACAATTCCGTACTTAACATAGCGCGTGAGCGTCCTCCTATACAATTTTCATCTTTTTTTATCCTGGAAAGAAGCAAAGATTGAGTTAAAATTTAGATGGGATTGAGTTAATATTTCGGGTCTATTCTGATGTCTATTATTTTATGAGAATAGATGGGTTTTTCGGTGAAGTAGGGAAAAAAATTATTTTCACGGGATCTTCCCAATCTCTCGCCACCCAATGTAAAATTGTAGGGAAAAAAATTATTGAGTCAGACTTAATATTTTGCTTCCCACGACGGGGAGTCTTAGCTCTCTCTACAACCTCTCTTCCTCAATCGTAAAAAAAAAAACTGTTGCTTCAATAAAAGGCAAATTAGGTGAGGCAGAGAAGGCGGAGCAGTGAGCTGATCGATTACTTTTTTTTTTTTATAGGCGTCGCTTCATTATCTGAGCTTGATTTGCAATACCGGTAATTATTCCCTTTGTTCTATTTTCATTGATTCCTTGATTTCCTTGCTGTGAATTGATTTTGAATGATTGTGTAGCAAGGCTGCGGTGTTCAATTTCTGATTTGCCTTGCGTAATTGTTGAAGTTGTCCTGTGATGTGAGAATTTATTCTTGATTTGACAGAGTTGTTATGTGTCTCATTTCGATTACATTAATTCATTATTCAACTATTTGTTAGTGAATCAACATGGATTGAATTAAGGGAAGCATTGTGGAGATAGTTTAATCAGGACACATAAATGATAGAGATTAGCTACAGATGCACACTAGCTATCAGCTTGGAATGGAATGTTAATTTGAAGATATAATGTAGCATCTTTGAAGTGATACCAGCACCGCTTCACATAATTGGACTTTTGAGACAAGTTCAAAGATGACATATACACTTATGCATTTAGCAGTTTAATTTTAGGTCAACCTTTTATTTTTTAAATCAAATTGTTGTCTTGATTTAAAAGACGAGGGCTCTGAAGTTTAGATCCTAGATTGAACCAGGATCTTCATTGAAGAAAACACATTGTTTTGGTTTTGTTTGAGACTTGTTCAGAAATTGATGATTGAGTTAATTCTTTGTTTGGTGATTTGATTTTCTTTTTGATATAAATCTAGCAGGTTTAATTTTCAAACCTTGTCTCCCTGCCTCTACAGTAACTGAGGTACCACCGGTACCGATGATAGTAACTTCAAGTTGTTGAATGTGAAGAACTGCGACATCCTTTTTTGAAGAATTTCATCTAGTTCTCTAAAATGATTGTTTAGGACTTTGTCATATGGTCAATTGTCCGTTATGTTTTGTTAACTTATAATTCAATTTTTGTCTATTAGTCACATTAACATATATATAAATATACGAGGAGGGTTCAAATGCACCATAATTTTTGTGCTCCAATATGCTCCACATCATTTATCTCTATTTTCAAAGTCCGAACAGTTGATCCGAACCATTTAACATGATCTTCATAATAAAATATGTTTGGAGACCAAATTTTATATTTTTTACTATTTTTTAGATAGGTACAATATCACTTTATCGAATGGTCCAGAATCTCCTTAAAAAAATGATTTTGTACATATCTAAAAAAATAGTAAAAGAATTCTAAAAAATATAAAATTTGATATCCAAACATATTTTATTATGAAGATCATGTTGAGCGGTTCAGATCGACTGTTCGGACTTTGAAAATAGAGATAAATAATGTGGAGCATATTGGAGCACAAAACTAATGGTGCATTTGAACCCTCCTCTAAATATATATACAGAGAGAGAGAGAGAGATAGACTATGGTGAGTTGTGAAGTAAAACAACTTCACGCCATATTTTCATTTTAAAAATCCAAACAACCGATCCGAACGGCTCAACATGTTCTAAATATTGAAATGCGCTTGGAGACTAAATTTTACATTTTTTGAATTTTTTTTTACTATTTATTAAGCCACTTTGACAATTGCTGATCCACTGTAAACAGTAAAAAAATTTGGACCACCGTATCAGTGATTTTCAAAGTGGCTTAATAAATAGTAAAAAAAATTTTAAAAATGTAAAATTTAGTCTCCAAGCACATTTCAATATTTAGAACTTGTTGAGCGGTTCGGATCGGTTGTTTGGATTTTCAAAATGAAAATATGAGCGTGAAGTAAAAATGACCTCTTACTTCACAACTCATCATAGCCCAGCTCTCTCTCTCTCTCTCTCTCTCTATATATATATATATATATATATATATATTGATAATAAATAAAGATTTTCTGTAACTATTTTCATAGTACAACCGACTATTTATTTCAACACATTTCCATAATTATTTTTGTGCATATCTATGAAAATGGGTTCATGTTCTTGTAATATCTATCTCTCACAATTCCATAACAACTGAACATGCCCTAAAATATTTTTCAATCAAATTTATACTACTTGTAATGCTCTTGTCAAAAAACAATAGTGGATTTGGAACGATGACAAGTCACAAAAGGTAATTGTGTGGGTAGACCTCCAAAAGACAGGCAGATAGGTAATCCAACAGCCACCGCTGTATGGGATAGATGATAAGGCACTAGTCCTCCTACGAGAGGACATGGGTTCGATTCTGCATAGGAGCAGAACTGGGGTGGGGTGGGTTGTGGTGTGCGCAGGGGCGGAAGGTAGTACAAAGTAAATGTGGCTAAGTAAACCCTAGGTTTTTAATTTTTTTTAATAGGTACATAGAAATTTTACTAAAATTGTTATTTTATATGTACTAGCCACACCTGTGATTATACAAGAAATTTAAAGGGTATATGTATAAAAGTAACATATCCCTTCTTTTGTTTTGGTTTTCCAACTTACCAGATCACGTGAACAACTGACTTAGAAAGTTGTTAAATATAGAAAGGTTTTTTCTTTTGTTATATAGAAAGGTACAAAATAAATTAGAAAAATAATAGCGCGGTTACTGAAAAAAAGCAAAAGTTATTGAAATTTAGAATGCACGGTTAGAGGAAAGAATTTGTTTTCCAATTATATCCTTAGGCCTCCTTTTTTTAAGAAGAAACTTCTAAATTTAAAATAAGGAAAAAAGTAGAAAAACTTCCTTTTCTTTCGCTATTGGAAATTTAAAAATTTAAAATAAAGAAGTCACGGATTCTCTAACCGTGCATTCTAAATTAAAAAAAAAAAACTTATTTTTTTTTGCTTTCTAATAACCGTGCATCTAAATTTGAATAAACTTCTTTTCTAATAACTTTTTCAATTTAGAAATTTAGAAGCAATGAAAAGAAAATGGAAGCCAAGAATTAAAAAAACAGAAAATAGCGAACTATAGAAAAATTTAAAATAGAAAGGTATATGAATATGTTATTTTTTTTATAAACATGTTATTTATTGGTGTTAGTTATTTATTGTATTTTATAAAATCAAATAGTGAGAATCATATTATCTCATGTTATATAGATTTTGGTTTTTTATTATAATATTTTTTTAAATATATGATGTTAAGTCAGTTAACCTCCCCTATACTCAAAGACAAGTAATCCATCAGGTCCACGAACGCGTATTCTCTGCATTAACTCAAAAATGAATCTTTTGAGTTAATGAATCCGAACCGTCTGATTTTAAACGGAACCAATCCAGCTTCTGACTATAACTTAGGAGGATTTTCAATATTTGTGCAGATCTAGTCCGCACGAATCTTAAGACAGATCGGATGGTCGAAATTCATTTACTCGAAACATTCTCTTTTGAGTTAATGCAGAGGATACGAATTCTCAGGCCCACTCCATTGCAAACTGCGCAGGGAGGACTGACCAGACCTTCAACGGGCTCCCGAGTGAAAGATTCATGAAAGAAATAAGAGTACAAACACGCATCAACCCTGACAATTTCCATGTTGAAGAACTGACAACTAAATGACAGGGGATCAACATATGCTCTCATGCAGATGCAGAACTAAGGAACAAGCACCATTTAAATTGCCGACATTCTTATTAATTTCCAAAGTTAATTACAAATTAATAAATATACTCAGAATTTTTTGGTTTTTCGAAAAATGTCCAAACCGGCCAGAATCTGGCCGGTTTCTTCTCTTTATTTTTAGAGACACTATGAAGAGCAAAATAATGAAATCTACACTGAAAATTCGAATTTTTTGTTTAAATTATTTGTTAGATTACTTCTTTTGATGTATAATTAGTATATTTATACTAAATACGCTAAATTACTTGAAATTATGTTGAATTACACTATATTACATTAAATTACGCTTAAATTATGTTAAATTATGTTGAATTACACTAAATTACATTAAATTACGCTAAATTACACTAATTTCGCTAATTATAATGAAATACGGTAAATTATGCTAAACTACGCAATATTACGCTAAATTAGGCCGATTTTGTGCCATATTTCATAAATCATAAAAAATAGTAAAAAAATTCCAAAAATAGTAAAAATTGGTATTCTACAAGTCATTATATAACTAATTTACTGAGCTACTTAGATTGAATAATAGAAATGAAAATCTTAATCGGAAACTTCAACTCAAGTTTTGAGACTCTTCCCTTTGTTTTTTGGCAATTCTGAATTTTGAAAGCTAGCATTGCTAGCAATGACGCATGCGTATTTTCGCAAGCTTTCCGAAAAGTGGTCATTTGCTGAAATCGGACACTCGAGCGCTATTTTATGGCCGTTTGAAATTTCGTCATCGTTTTTCGCCTTCTCAGTAAAGATATCATCCATATTCATATGTAATTTACAGTAATTATATACAGTATTTTAGCGCAATTTAACATAATATAGTGTAATTCAACATAAATTCAAGTAATTTAGCGTATTTTAGTATAAATATGCTAATTATACATCAAAAGAAGTAATCTAACAAATAATTTAAACACAAAATTCGAATTTTCTGTTTTAGATATTGATCAAATGGACTCTCCAGGGTGTAAAAAAATTGAGAAAACCGGTCAGAATCTGGCCTGTTTGGATATTTTTTTAAAAACCAAGAAATTCTGGGTATATTTATTAATTTGTAATTAACTTTGGATATTAATAAAAATGTCGGTTTAAATTGTCAGGAGCGTGTTTATCAGTAGTTTTTATTCATTTCGGATTTTTTTCTTATGTTGGCCTTTTTGTGCCATGGAACATTAACCTTATAACTTTGATATTTCAATATAATTATGCCTACGGGCTTCCATTAGAAAAAAAAAAGCTGCAGGATGGAGCAATCATTAGTACAGTGTAGGAGCTCTGTAGGCTTAATTTGCAAAGGCTTACGGCCCAAGCCCAGACATGGAGCACCTTGTATAGCTGTTGCTTTGCGATCAATCAAGACACTCCACAAAACGGGCTGAGCCGACCCCGACTGACCTCTCAACTTAAAAATAATTTGTTAAGTTAAAATCCTGTTGTCTGTTTGATAACGGGTCATCATCGTTGACTCATTCCATTTCATTCTCCTCTCGAACTCTCTCGGCTATCGTCCACCGCTCGCTAGAACAAATAAATCAAACCCTAATCCAATTCTCTCCCCGGTCCCCACACACCCAAAAACAAGATGCCGGCGACGGCGGGTCGGGTTCGCATGCCGGCGAACAACCGGGTGCACAGCAGCGCAGCTCTGCAAACTCACGGGATCTGGCAGAGCGCCATCGGCTACGACCCCTACGCCCCCTCCGCCAATTCATCCGACCCCAATCCTTCCTCCTCTGCCTCCCACAAATCCTCCTCCTCCTCTTCCACCACCACCGACAACGCCTACTCCTCCTTTCAGGGCCTCCTCGCCCTCGCCCGCATCACCAACACTTCCTCCGCTGATGATACCCGTGGCGCCTGTCGCAAGTGCGGTCGCGTCGGTCACCTCACCTTCCAGTGCCGCAACTTCCTCAGCGTCAAGGACGCCGCCAAGGATCCTGATGACATTGATGCCTCCATTCGCGCTGCCGCCGACGAGGCCCTCCGCAAGATCAAGGAGGACAGCGATTTCGAAGATGAGGACTCCGATAGTGACAGCTCCGATTCTGATAAGGATCCCGAGATTGAGAGGATCTTAGCCGAGAGAAAATCCAGCAAGAAATCTAAGAGTAAGGAGAAATCCAAAAGGGGACGGTCTAGTTCTAGGTCCAGGCATAGAAAGAGCAGTTCCAAAAGACACAGCAGGAGGAGCGATGATGAAGAAGAAGATGATGAGGAGGAGGATGCAGTGGAGGCTACGGTCGATAGAAAGGAGAAAAAGAGGAATCACAGGGAGAGCAGGAAAGAGAAGAAGAGGCGGAGGAGCCACCGCAGAAGAGATGACTCTGATTCTGAGAGAGACCGTGTGAGAAGGAAGCACAAGAGGAGGCATAGGAGGGACAGCTCGCAGTCTGACAGCGAGGTGGAGTCATCAGAGGAGGAGAAGAGGGATAAGAGGAGGCACCGTGAGCATAGGAGGAAGAGACATGACATGTCAGAGAGTGACGGGTCAGATAAGGAGAGGGGGCGAAAGGAGAGGAAGAGGGCCCACAAAGACTAAATGCATGATGCCGAATCTGTGGTAATTTCTCTCAGCTACACTGACATGAAATTTGAGACTGGGGTTGTTTCTAGTATCTATCTATTGTATTGTATTGTCTGTGATTCCAATTAGGGACATGGATGTTGGGTAACTAATAGTATGGCCTGTTTGTAATTGAACTAAGTGATTGTTGCTTTTGTTTAAAATGAATTGTTGTTGTTGAAAACAAATTGGTTTATAATATGTTTGTCATGTTTCTAGTATAACAAATGTCATGTGGCCAATTGTATTTAGATTATCCAAGCTTATTTGCTATTGTATTGAGATTGGTACCTATGCAATTGCATAAACTTCTACAAAATGTTTATTTGGCCTCTAGATGATATTGAGAGCCTCAACAATTTGCATTTTTTTTTTGTTCAGAGAGAATAATAACATCCATTTAATCAGATATAAAACATGTATCTTAAATATAAGTTTAAAAAAAAAAAGATAGTTTCATGGGACTCTTGTCCTGTCAGTTTTAGTCTGTTGTGCTAGTGTCATACTAGCATCTGGCCAGATTTGGAAGGTGGATCTACAAATTCATGAGCTGTTGTTTTGAGAAAGAATACGATGATGAGCAGAATTTAGAGCTGGGAAGAAGAGGCTTGTTACAGCTCTTTGAACTTAGCAGAAAAATAGGTCTTAGTTTTTCGTTGGGGTTTGTTACAGCTAATGAAATAGGTCTTCTTCTTTTTTGTGATGAGAATGAGGTCTGGTAGTGAATCATAGAACCAGTAAATCTCTTCGTTGTGAAATCTCCAGAGTGATTTAAAACTCACTTACGAAAACCTTTTATCTCCAAATGCCTGTTTGTAAAAATTTCAATTGCATTGTCCTAAAACAAATTCAACCACTTTCTCGTAGCTACCCATTTTGGCAGGGACCATTTTCTTGTGCCCCTGTATATCTTTGGTTTCTCCATTAGTTCTCTCAGAAGCCCAATGATAATAGTGAGAACAAAGCAAAGCAGAGGAAAAGAAATGGGGCTTAGGGTATACAGCAAAAAAGGCAGTAAAAAGTGATAGCAGTAGTGCAGTATGAAAGTGCAGAGACAAATCTTGTATTTTGTGTAGTTTTTTTTTTTTTTTTTGAGGGGAATGCCCATAGGCCTTAGTTTTCATTAATTAAAAATAAGATTACAGATTAAAAGTTCCCTAGTTACTACCAAGTCCTACATAATGTAAATAACATAATTCGAGTTCACTTAAAATCAATAACAGAAGACAAATCTAAAAAAACTGAAATTAAAAAGACATGTGCACATGTCATTGTGAGTGCTCGGTATTCATCAACTAACAATCAATTGATACTAGTATCTATGTACTAGTCTCATTGACTGAAAGAGCTGATAATAACAATTGACCTGGTACTTCCTCTTATGCTGCCTACCAATATCAAATTGGTTTGCGTCCAGTGAGGTTGAAATCTGCATGAATTCACTTGCTTCTTCTGTCAGTATGCCTTCCATGCAGGGTTCTAAATAGCTAGCTATAGCTTTTTCGGACTTTGAAAACTATAACGCTATCAGTTGTTTTTCTTTTATCAGAGTTCTAAATAGCTAGCTATAGTTGTGCAATAGTTACGCTATAGCTTTTTCGAGCCTTAAAAGCGATAACGTGATAATCGTTATTTAGAACCTTGCTTCCATGTCTCGTCTCTCCTTTCTTGTTCTCCTTTTTTGTGTACTTGAAACAGAAACAGAGAAGCTATCAATTTTGTTAGTTGCTGAATTCATTTTCACAATAATTAGCACGATCGATGTGTTTTATTTTGTTCAGATAGGAGGTTTTATGGAAATACAATTTACAAAGTCGGATCTATTCTTCAAATAAAACAATAATTGTAAAGATAGCAGTAACGGAAAAAAAAAAGTTGCCTTAAACTCTATTACTAATTACAGGTTGATGTCCTTGTTACAAAACCATTTTACAAACATTAGTACAGAGCCATTGATGAGCACTCCAATCAGGATTTTATTATGCCCGCGCTTGTGCTAATTGATGGCTGGACAATATAATACTGTATGGGTATTTAAGTGGGCTTGTGCCAGGTTTATAACAAAGGATTTGGATTCTAGTTTGGTACAGCACATTCAGGTATAATACCACCATGATATTTTGAGTGGACAAGGATGGAATCTTAGTCTGTTTTCCCTTTTTAGGCTACTTGTGCAGTTTCGTGATTGGAATCAGAGGGTGATACAAGTAACACCTCTATTGGTCAAGCAACCAAAAATTGGGTAAGGTTTCTTGTTGTTTCAGGATGAATTTAATTTCCATCCTGATGAGTTCATTTATGGTGAGATTATTAGGTCTTGATGTTCAATACATAAGCTGGTTTTCCCCCTTGAAGAGTTTTCTTTTGAACTAGGATCTAGGTGGGTACTGGTCTATAATACTGGTAAGAGGTATTAGGATCTTGTTGCTTTTCTTTTGTTTTAATTTATAACTGTGGGGTGTGTCGAATGTAGTTAGCTGTTTGAAAGTAATCAAAATGAGGTGCCTCAGCACTACTTTATTTTAAAAGAAAGGTTTTCTTTCTGAAAAAGATTATGTTCTCCTTAAATCAGTTTTGAACTGTCCATTAAATCTAATGCAAAGTGGAACCAATGATAGACAGCTTGCTTTATTGGATAGGTTCATTTGCTCTCCAAAGTGGGACTGATAGCTATACAGATTGTATGATGGATTTAGCAACATATTGCTCTATCATTGTCCTTTTCATCCCTATAGTGAGATTAAAAACTCAGGACATTCGCATACCTTTAGATTTGATCCTGTACGGATTTGGATGCAATACAAATTCAGAGTGTAGAGCCAAGTGTTGGCCTGATGGACAGACATGGACTGGTACCACTGGTACCAGCACTATGGGATGAGGACATGCAATGTAATAAAACTGAAATAAATAAAAAGTAGTGTACAGTAATTTGTTTCTGAAAGTTTATGCTGTTTTGTATGTTCTGAATGTGGTACTGTGAGATTTTGCTTTTATATGGCTGGAAGGGGCATCATCATTGGATACTAGTCTTACTGGTATGATTTTGGGTTTTGATGCATACGCCAATTATGCAAAAATGGGCACTGAAACCATTTTATTGGTATACAAATTGAGTATGCTTAGTAGCTAAATAAAGATGCAGGTGTGCAGCTGAGGTCAAAAGATCCATCAGTTTTTTTTTTTTTTTTTTTTGGGAATATGCATTTTTGGTTTTTTCTTTAGGGTTCTTGTAGCTGTAAAAATCAAGTTTCAGTAATGAAGCGGGCTCTGTCTTCTTTTTTTCCAAACAAAAAAATAGCAAGCTTTCATTTCAGATCACATAGTACAGTCATCTCGGATCGCATAATAATGTAAAAATAGGATATTGATTAAACAAAAAAATAATTTAATCATAATTCAAGGCCAAATTGAAAACATGCAAAAATTAAGGGTATCTGAACAAACCACGGTTGAACATTTGCAAACCTAGCTGCATTATCTAACTAACACTTGCTGATAGATTGCTGATACAGCCTAAAACAATAAGAAAAAACATAAGACCAACCAGTACAGTCTTCTGACTAACACTTACTGATAGATTGCTGATACAGCCTGGTACGTAACCAATTGTACCAATTTGCTGGCTATTTTCTCGATTGGCATACAGAAAATAAATGCCACGCCTGGTATAGTATTAGATAGAAATTGGAAGGCTCTATCAATTTAGAGAGATATATAAGAGGGGAAGAGAGACGTACATTAAAACCCTTGGGAGGAATATCTTATGCCACATGCAGTTGTTTTGGTCTAATTTATCTACAAACCAAGTTCACAAATTAATTACAAACAAAGCTAACAAAGAATGAAAAAATAAAGAAAATTTATCAGCAATAAACAGAAATTATACTTACAAAACAATTCACTCTATTTTCCTTCATGAAGTTATAGGCCTTCGGCAGGGTCTTTTACATCAATAAACATTTTACTTGTCTGCACTGTTTCAATGAAATTGGGATGGAATGAAAATATTAATCAATATATACTACATGTAAATTGTACAATAAGATTAAGTTACTGACTAATTGCCACCTTTAAACGTTTAGAGTGAAACAATAGAAGATGTCATTAATCCTGTAAACCGGGTGCTAGGGGTCATTAGAGCATATTTCATGAGTTAAAAACTTTTTCTACCAAAAGAACGACTTATTTTATATAATAGAACATGAGATAGTTGAATAGAACTTGGATATTTGTGTCACATTTACCCTTCTAAATTTAAAAAAAAATCACAATATTTACCCAATTTATTGCATTTTCTATTTAAACTCATTTTTAAATTTATAATATACCTATTTTATCCTTCTAATTGGCAGTGTAAGGGCATATGATTTATTTTCTTACTTGTGACGCGCACACAAGCGTATGACTAAATGTCAGTATGCCACTGTGTTTGTTTCACAAATAGAAAAATAAGAAATATGCTATCGGCAGGGTGAAACTAGAAAATTTAGATAAGAGGACTAAAACATAAAAATACATAATATGTGAAAATACATGATAGTAACTGAGTATTGAACCAAAGTCTCCACAACTACTAAATAAAATTTTAACCACAAGGCTACAAGCACAAGTTTAATATTTTATGAGGCGGACCGAACTGTACAAAATCTTAAAGAATAATAAAAATTAAATTAAATTTCAATATACTGAGATTTTGCTCTAATAATGCTGGACTGGGCATCATCTGTGGATACCAGTAAGGTATGATTTTGAGTTAGATGCATTAATTGTCCTATATATTATGTAAAAATGGGTGCTGAAATTATTTAGTTGGGGAATATGTATTTTTGGGTTTTATTTTTAGGGTTCTTGTAGCTGTGAAAATGAAATTTTAGTAATAAATCGGGCTCTATGCCTATTTTTTTTTTAATTTATGCTTTCATCTCAGATCGCATAAAAATGTCATCTCAACGGTCAAAAGCGTTCATTAATTGCTGATGGCTTTAAACTTAAATTCGACTTTGAATAATATTTGATGATGTCAATTGTATATCGAACGGTCGATATTGAGGCTTGTGATAAATCGATGGTCATGATTGGACGAAAATTGGACTAGATATGTGGTTAGGACCTTTTCTTGCAACTGATCCAGGCATCCAACACCTTGATCCGTCCCAATCATAGCACGGATCAGACGGTCTAGAAGGGTAAAGCAGCGTGATGTAATCTATATACCTACTACAACATATATGTGTGTTGATGTGTTAATTCTCAAACGAAGAACAATTTTATGGTGTGTTTGGTTGTCACGGAATTAAGCGGAATGTGATTTCATGTAATCCGTATCTATAAATATGTATTTTATGGTTATGGAAAAGTAGTGTAATAGATGTTTGGTTGTACCGTGGAAATAGTTATGAGAAATCTTTGTTTGAAATCAAAATATGTATATATTCAAAAAGTTTTATTAAATCTAATGATAATCATTGCACTACATTTACTTCATAAATGTTTAGCATGCTATTAGTTATGCCTTTATTAATTTGCAAGCTACTTTGATTTTGTTATTAGCCAACACCTTGTAATAATTTAGATATTATTTAATGAATTTTACACAGTAGGCAATTAAATAACTATTTTTATAATTTAATAAATAAATTGTAAATATAAATGTAAATTTTATTTTGTATCATTGCTTTCTTTTAAATGTAAATGTTATCATAGAATAGCTTCATAAATTGTTGATATTGAAAATTGAAACTATGTTGAAATAAGAATTTCTTCATTGGTGGTTGAGTGGAAAAAAAAAACATTAGCTAAAGCTAATGTGAAAATTCTCGTGAATTCTTTAACTTTTTTCTCAACTTTTTGGACATTTCTAGAGATTTTTTCCATGATGAAATTAATTAGCCGAATCGATCATAGATAAGAAATCCCATCTCTTTGAAAATCCCATTAAAACCCACCCATTCCCAAGGTGCGGAACAGATCCTTCAATGCGTCATAGTTTACCCGTATAGATAACTATTTGTCAAAAGAACGGAGTAGGTCCGATGCCCATCGGACCTACTTTTAGGTTCAACGAGTATTATGATCGTCCGATCTATTTTAAGATTTGTGCGCACGAAATTTGAAAAAAAACTGCACGAAAATTAAAGCGTTCCGCACGAATCATAAATCCAATCGACGGTGATTAAACCCGTCGAATCAGAGTAGGTCCGATGCCCATCAGACCTACTCTGAAGTGATTTGTCAATCTATCAATAATTCTATGTTGCCTTGTAAAATTTGTAAATAAACCAATAAATGTTCGTTAGCTCAGACAAATTGATGGAAAAATAAAATCAACCAAACCGTAAGGACACTGGACACGTTAACCAATAAGAAGAGAAGTATCAATATTAATTATTATTTCTCTATTTATCAAATGCAATTTTTGTTGTTCATTTATTTATAACTTAACTAATGTTCTTTGCCTAACAATTTTTTTAAAGCATGTACTTAAATAAAAAGATGTTGACACTTGACAACATGCATGATGGATTGGATATACTTCGCGAATTCGGATCCCCTTCCCCATATACTGAGACTAAGCTCTAGAAGAGGGGTACGCGGAGAGAGGAAGAATTAAACACTATGCAGAGGTTACGATGTCGCCAGACCTCATCTGATCAAGCGTATGCACCTGCTCCAGAAGGAGAGAATCGAAGAGGGAGCGAAGAGTACGCGCTACTGTGCGGAGGAGAAGAGAGGGGAGCGCTACTCTTTGTTTTGGCAAAATCTGTACTCCGATTTGGGGTGTAAATTTACTGTGCGGTTCACCTTCCCCCATCATTGTCCCCTTTCTTTCCTTTAATGACGATTTTCTTCCTCCGTTCTGGAGCACACACTGAGAAGTAATAGGTAATTCTTTTAACTTGACACGCATCTCAAAGCAGACTTCTTGTATAGTTTATAAGTTTTTACAGATACTAATTGAGTTTAATCCGGCTGAAATTAATCTGACCGCCCGTTTGTAAACTACAAGATACGGACTCATATTTTGCAAATAATAGGGGGAATTTCACGTATACCCCTCAAAAACTTCAGAATTACGTATTTCCCCCTCTAAATTTTAAAATTATGTATTTCCCCATCTAAACTTAAAAAAGTCACAAATTTACCCATTTTATTATTTTTTATATTAAAACTCATTCTAAATTTATAAAATACCCATTTTACTCTATTAAAAAGCATAAAAAGTCCATTGGACTCAAGTTTGAATATGAAGAGTCCCTCTAGTGTCCGATCCACGTGCATCGCATTAAGATCTGTGCATGTACCTTCAATATATGTGTTTGTCGGCTTTAAGATTCGTGCTGATCTAGCGCCCATGGATTTTAAAGCAAATTCAATCCGCGCACATCGCATTAAGATTTGTGCATGTAGCTTCAATATTCGTGTGTGGTCGCTTCAAGATTCATGCTGATCTAGCGTGCACAGATCTTAAAGCAGTTCAGAAAGTAGAGGAACCTTTCGGATTCAAATTTGAGTATGATAGGTGTTTTATGTTTTTAATAAAGGGTAAAATGGGTATTTTATAAATTAAAAATGAGTTTTAATATAAAAAACAATAAAATAGATAAATTTGTGAGTTTTTAAAGTTTAGAGGGGGAAATATGTAATTCAAACTTTGAAGGGCAAATACGTAATTTTGAAGTTTTTGAGGGTTATAAGTGAAATTCCCCCCAAATAATGTAGGCAGTGTATCTGTATCACGGGCGACAAGCGACCGTTGCCGCGTTGCGTGTTTACGGTCCAAGAAAAGCAAGTACATTATTTAAGGGCCGTGTCTGTGCACAGTACATCCAAATGAAGGCGCAAAGCAGTTACGTTAAGGTTATTTTAAGGAAATGGGCCCCACCAGTTGCCAACATAACTAATAAATTACACAGATAAATAAGGAAACCATACCATTAGATATAAATATAAGATAATAATACACCTGATAGGCTGAGACCAAGTGAGACGAGCAGTCAAAATAGGAATGAATAAATAAATAATAGAATAGGTAGGTTACGTTACTCTTCGGCTCTTCGCTTGAACAATCAAATCCACACACCTCTCTCTCTCTCTCCGTCTCTCCCTCTCCCATTCAATGGCAATGGCGCCTCAAAATAAAGCAAAACTACTGCTATTACTGCTACAGCTCCTCCTCCTCCTGACCGTGCTGCCCGTGACAGCAAAAGCGTTAACGATCGGCGTCAACTATGGCGCCACGGGCGACAACCTGCCCCCTCCTGCCCAGGTGGCCGCCTTCTTGCGGGACAGCACCTACATCACAGGCGTCAAGCTTTTCGACGCCAATCCTAACTTTATCCGCGCCTTCGCCAACACCTCCATCTCCGTCGCCGTCACCACCCCCAACTCCGCCATCCCCTCCCTCTCTACCCCCAGTGGGGCCTCCGACTGGCTCTCCCAGAACCTCCTCCCCTTCCTCCCTGCCACCAACATCACCCTCCTCTTTGTCGGCAACGAGGTCCTCGCCTCTCTCGATCGCTCTCTCATCGCCCGCCTTGTCCCCGCCATGCGCTGCCTCTCAGATGCTCTCTCTGCCGCTGGATACCCCCACATCCGCGTCTCAACCCCTCACTCCCTTGGCATTCTCTCTTCCTCTGAGCCTCCGTCAACCGGTCGGTTCCGCCGCGGCTATGACCGCGCGATTTTCACCCCCATGCTCGACTTCCACCGAAAGACCAAGACACCTTTCACAGTCAACCCCTACCCCTACTTCGGCTACAACGGTCGCACACTAAACTACGCGCTCTTCCGCCCCAACGCCGGCGTATTCGATTCCGCCACCAATATCAACTACACCAACATGTTCGAGGCCCAGCTCGACGCAGTCTATTCCGCCATGAAGAAGCTCGGCTACGGCGACGTCGACATCGCCGTCGGGGAGACAGGCTGGCCTTCCCAGGCGGAGGCCGGTCAGATCGGGGTGAGCGTGGCGGATGCAGAGGCCTACAACGGTAACCTGATCCGCATGGTGAATTCGGGTCTGGGCACTCCACTGATGCCCAAGCGGACTTTCGAGACCTACATCTTTGCGCTGTTCAATGAGAATCAGAAACCGGGTCCGATAGCAGAGCGTAATTTCGGGCTGTTCAACGCGGACCTGACTCCGGTCTACGATGTCGGCTTGTTGCGTGATCCGGTAAGCGTTTCTTACTTTACTTCATCAGTTACCTGAATGATATTACGAAAATGCCCCTCTGGTGGTAATGGGAACATTACATTTTAAAGTATGTGGCAGTGATCTAGCTAGTAGTGGGGACAGCTGGTAATGTGTACTGTGATTTGTGGACTACGAGGCGATAATTTCGGCGTGTTTGTAATCAAATCAAATGTAAACGAGGGAAAGTGTGTGGGTGGGTGCCGGACTGCCGCGTGTCGAGTAAGTGAAATTTTGTAACAGCGGGGCGGCATTTTGGTAAAATGGCGTATGCGGTTCAAAGTGTGGGAATACAAAGGAAAACTTTCTGCTTTGTTCTACTGTATTAGATTCTCTTTACCACTTGCTCTTAAGATTAGCAATTGAAAAGAAAAGTGCACGACACGCTTCTGCAAGCAAAGCAGCACCACTTTTCTTTTACTTGTTAATATTTTATTAAATTAATTAATCAAATGCCAACAAATAATTTGTATTTTCCCCAGCTTTAACACGTTACATTGTACATTTGTGCAGGCTGTACAACCAACCCCAGCACCGACTCCGACTCCGACTCCGAGTGGGTCAGGCACTGGGAGCAAAAAGTGGTGCGTACCCAAAGCCGATGCGAGCCAAACCGCGTTGCAAAATAGCATAAATTATGCATGTCAACATGTGGACTGTGGGGCCATTCAATCAGGTGGGAATTGCTTCCAGCCTAACACGCTTCAGGCGCATGCCGCGTATGCAATGAATTCATACTATCAATCCACCGGCAGACACGATTATGACTGCGATTTCTCTGGATCTGCTGTCGTCACTACAACCGATCCAAGTAAGTAGGACCCAATTAAGTATATTATGTGTTCATTGAGCTGTTAATTAATTAGGAGCCGTTAACAAATAAGCAGAGTTATGTGTTGTTTCTTTGCCACAGGCTACAACGGCAGCTGCAAGTTCAGCTCCTGATCAACCCCCCAAAAAAGAAAGTTCAGCTCCTAACAACATTTGGATGCATGCCAGGATCAGATATCTGCACCTGCTCATCATAGTTCTCTCTTTTTTCTATACCTTTTGATTCAACCTCTTTAACAAAGAAAAAAAAGGAAAAAAATAGCTTATTTAGCTAGTTAGGATTAGAGGAGGGGTGTGTTAGGTTCGCCTCGCTATTTTTTTGGTGCTCTTAAATCAATCATTTTGGTTATAATAATCTATTTGTAATTGTAATGTTTCCGTATTTATTGTACAATAAACATAAATTTATTCCCTTGCAATCTCCCACGTACTGGCCACTGGTGTTGCTTTCCTTTATTCCATCATCTTTAGCCTTATCTTTGCTACTATCTTTTTCTTTTTCTTTCAAGGTTTGGGACCCACTTTGTTTCTTACGCGATGTTTGAATAGCACTGCCACAGTGCCACTGCAGCAATTTTCTCCGCTGTCATTTAGTAGTTATAACACAGCAATCTGCATTTAGCCCTCTCATTTCATGCTTTCCTTTTCTTGTATTATATTGTTTGTTTCTTCTATTCAATGTGAAAATTGTACAAGCAAACAGATGGACTTTTTTAAGCAAAAAAAATGCATTTTATATGCCAACAAAGATTACTCCATGGTGGCAGCACTGATTGCTTTCCCTATAACTGTGAGGGGTCTCATTTTTTTACCAGTAAACAGCTCTTCGTTACGTGCCTTCCAAATCTGCCACAGGGTGTTGAGGAAGACAGTAATTTGCGGTGCTTGCATGTTTTGGGTTATATCAAGGAGAGCTTGGGATGCATCCAGTGGAAGTCCATCTACCCTTAACGGTACCGGTGCTATTAGCCAGGTTGCGCATGAGGCCGGGCAGAATAACAGCAGATGCATTGCTGTTTTGTTTTCTGAGCCACATCGGGGGCACATTGGATCTATCCTGTGTAGTCTCTTATTCAGGTCACTTGTTGTCGGTAAGGCCTTATGTACCAGCCTCCACAGAAAGGTATGAACCCTTGGTACCAATCCGTCCCACATCCCAATCATTTTGAAAGCTTTTTTTCTGCACATCCGCATATTAATTTGGGGTTGAGTATTTCTTTACCAGCGTTTGGTAGCCTTCCTTCACACACTATACTCTCCTCTTTTACTTACCTGCCAGACCAATCTATCCGGTATTAGCGGGTTGTGGGCTGGTTTTTTCACACCCGTTATGATTGCCTGTGATGCTTGATTTCTGAGTAGCAGTATTAATTCCCCTTCTTTCCAGGTCTGTGTGTTTGTATCGAATACATCCGAGACCTTGACATTTTGCTGCAAAATTCCACTCCGAGACCTTGCAAAATTGCACTTTTGAAATATAGGGAGAGGAGATTCAGAGAGGGCACCAACTTTCTTCTCTTGTTTTGTACTTTATTACAGATATTGTGTACACTGTAAATAGTTAGGTAGAGGAGAAGGTAACAGAGCGGTTATTGTAATTATACTATATATTTTCTCCTTTTAATACAATTGTTGCCTTGTTGGTGAGCCCGTTGCTCACTAACCTTAAAAAAAGAAGAAACTGACGACGACACAGATCTCATTCTAAGGTATTGCGCTGAATCTGAATTCAATGTATCCACACAGTTGGTCATGAAGTTAACATATATAATTATTACACTAGTATCTGTCATGAATTGGATGAAGATCCCCTTTAAGGAAAAATGATCTTTTAGTTATTTAATCCCATGTGGTGTTCGGCAGCCCATTTTACATTGTCCAAATAATTTTTCTTTTTTCAAGAAAAACTCAATAATTCGTGGGAATTTTAAAATTGACTCGTACCAAAGTTTTTTTCTTTTCCCAAATCAGTCTTGCAGCGCATCTCCTTTTGTAGTGATTGACTTTAGCACATAATTAATTAATTAACAAAAAAATATTATTTCTAGTTGGTTCAAGAACAAATGAGAAAAATAATTAAATAAAGTACAATTTAACAGTACAAGCAGACCTAATAATATCTTCACTTATTACTATACAGTGAATGGTCAATTCATTAATTTTTTTGAGAATATGATATATTCAATTACATTAATCTGACTCAATAATTAATATCAATATACTTAACATAGTTTAATTGTAAAAAAGAAAACCAACTTCCTAAGTAGTAGGTGAAATTAACAGATCTCCAAGGAGATCTAGGGATGGAAACAGCTAACTGTATATATATGACTGGATAACAAGAAGTCGTGTACACATATGACTCCAGCATTAATTTCTTGATCAAAGAGGGGTGGGCGAGGAATGAGAGGGGAAACGGAGGAAACGGAGACGTGACACCTTGCCATTTTTACCCTTTACAAAATCAACGGTGGTAGTTTATTCCGCCTAAAATTTTGCTAAAACTTTGAAGTCCATATAAGCATCACTCTATTTCTATTAATTAATATAGGGGAAGCATATATGCAATCTTAATTTTCACACGAGAAAAAGAAGAAGAGCAAGTCATAATTTTCCTTGGTGTGTGTCAGTATTGCTTAAAAAAAATCCCATCTTTTAAAAATCATAAAAAATAATTAATTTTTTTTCAAAAATAGTAAAAATCGGTATTCTATATGTTTATTATATGAGGAGGGATCAAGTTATAATAATTTTGAGTTACAACAAAGTTACCACAACCAATTTTTTCATTTTCAAAGTCCAAATTGTCGATCCAAATCGTTTAACATGATCTCCACAATAAAATGTGCTTGCAGATCAAATTTTACATTTTTTGAATTTTTTTACTATTTATTAAGATGGGTACAAAATTCAATGGTCTGAATTTGACTAGTTTTTGTAAAATATTTAATAAATAGTAAAAATATTCAAAAAAATGTAAAATTTGATTTGCAAGCACATTTTTATTGTGGAGATCATGTTGAACGGTCTGGATCGACAATTTAGACTTTGAAAATGAAAAAAAATAGTTGTAGTAACTTTGTTGTAACTCAAAATTGTTGTAACTTGATCCCTCCTCTTATTATATAATCAATTTATTGAGCTACTTAGATCGACGTTTCGAACATCAAATATTAAAATTTGATCCATATGCACTTCAGACAAAGTGCTTCTGGAACCTCTCTATGTACACACACTCAATAAGATGGACACGTGTAATTTTTATCATATTTGTGGTATTTTTTTAAATGCATGCCGTAGTTCATTAGTGTTTTAATTTATTATTTGCTGCCGTTAGAATTTAAATGAATTATCATTTGTGTGTCATCTCTATCCATCCATCTAATTATATACTAAGCTCTTAATGGTAAGTTACAAAATTTTTTTTTTTTTTAATATATTGAATGAAGCTATTGAAGTTTATTAGAATTTCCGCATCATATATGTCTCTGTGTTTATGTCCTTATTTTGGGCAGATGTGTAGCATTACCATCAAACCATACTAATAATTAAAATGATTCCTCCAGCCATGCACATCAGCACAAAATTTAATATATTCGGATTAACAAAATTCTAATAATTGCGGATGTCAAATATATTAATTCTATGTTAGTACGAATTTTTGATATGTTATTATGTATGAGAAAAATGTGCACATTTTATAATTAATGCGTTCACACAACCTTTGATTCGTCAAAAATATTATACTTCATAAAATTTGTACAATATTTATACTTAATATGATTTTTTAAATTTGCATATAATTTATAATTAATTTCATCTAATTTATTATAGAATTTAGTCAATTTACACTTTATCGGTATAAATTTAAATTTATACGGAGTTGTATACTAGTTTATGTTTTTGTAAATTTCTCATCATACAGAATTCGTGCATATAAAACGCTTTGTTAGTAAATGAGTTTGGAACAAAATTATTTGATTCCGGACGAACAAAATATTTTTATAGAATATACACAACTTACGCGTCATATATCTAATTAATCAATAGAATCAGATGCTGTCTCCTGCTCCTCATATATATATATATATATATATATATATATATATATATATATATATATATATATATATATATATATATAGAGATAGGCTAACATGCTTCTAGTAGAACTTCGGCCTCGTGCTTCCGGGGGCATATCTTAGTGTTGGATGTTCAAACAACAAATTTAAACCGTTAGATGTGATCTCTATATTAAAATCTGCTTGGAGACCAAATTTTACATTTTTTGGAATTTTTTTACTATTTATTAAGCCACTTTGAAAATTCCAGATCATATGGTCCAGACTGTTTTTACTGTTCACCCGGACCTGAAATTTTAAAAGTGGATTAATAAATAGTAAAAAAATTCCAAAAAATGTAAAATTTGGTCTCCAAGCAGATTTTAATATAGAGATCACATCTAACGGTTTGAATTTGTTGTTTGAACATCCAACACTAAGATATGCCCCCGGAAGCACGAGGCCGAAGTTCTACCAGAAGCACGTTAGCCTATCTCTATATATATATATATTTCTTTCTTTCTTTTTCTCTACCTTTTGATCCAACCTCTTTGACAAAGAAAAAAGAAAAAAGAAAAAGGAAAAGAAGAGAAAAGTTTCTGTGTGCGATTTAAATCATTATTGGGTTCGCCTCGCTATTTTTTGGTGCTCTTAAATTGATCTTTTTTTGGCTAATAATCTATTTGTAAATGTAATGTTTCAGTAAGATGAATTTTTGTTACTTTAAAATAAATATATATATTTATTCCATTCTAAGCTCCCACTGGCCACTGGTGTTGTTTTCCTTTATTCCGCCATCTTCTTAGCCTTAGCTCTTCTTTTGGTATTTTCTTAGGGTTTTCTCCTTTCAAGGGTTGGCCCCTCTTTGTTTTGCATTCATTCTCTTTAGAGCAGTATTGTAAATAATGGTATGTGCTCGTCAAATAGATGAAGTACCGTCAAGTAATTAATCGATATGCGGCCCATTAATCGGAATTATACAAACGATTAATCATTTTCATTAAACAAACGACTAATCATTTAATTAATCAAACTTATTAAATAAACTTAATTTAACTTATATTATTATAACATGACACTACGGTTATTTCTTCTTAACAACACATGCGCACTTTACAGGTGTAAGTAACACATTTATTTAATGACAAAATAAATTAGAGAATAATTTTTTTTTTCAAATACTACAAATATATTATTTGAAAGAAATGAAACATTCTAACATAAAATCACTAAATTTAGTTTATGATAACAACTTAATTTCATATATGAATATGTCGTACTAATTGAAAAAATTACATTAGTAAGTAAGAAAAATATATGGTATATAAATAATAGAAGAATTAAGTAATTTTAAAGTAAGAATAAATATATATAAAAAATATTGGGTGTATATCTAAGCACAAATAAAACTATAATACAAAGATTTATGAAACTTATTATCACACAGTCACAAAAAAAAATATGAAAAAAAATATTCATAGAAATAAATGAAAATAAATGGAAATAAGCGGAAAAATCGGGAATAATTGACTGATTAATCGGAAAAATCCACAAATAAACCTCCGATTAGTGTATTCGTAACGGTTTGACCGCCGTTAACGATTAAATGGGCCTTTAATCGACCGTTAAGGCTGTTTTTTACAACACTGCTTTTGAGCACTTGGTATGTAGGGATGTCAATGGCACCCATTTGCCCAATCCGTACCACATTAGATAAAACGGGTACAGTAATTTTTTTATTTAACTTATCGGATACGGATAGATACGGATAAAGAGAGAATTTTTCCTTAAACATAACAAGGGTATGAAAATATTTCCATCCAACCCGTGACACCCTATGGTATGCCTCTTGTTTGAATAACACCGCACCAATTTTCTCTTAGTAGTCCTAACACAGCAATCTACGTTTAGCCCTTCCTCATTTTATTTTCTTTTATTGTTTGCTTATTTTATTCAATGTGAAAATCATATAAGCAATCAGGTAGACTTCTCTACGCAAAGAAACGCATTTTAAACTAAATCACATGAAAGTATAGACAAAAAGAAATGACATATGGAAAACTGGAGCAACCAAAGGTACACAAAATACTCAGGGATCAATGTCATTCCCCTGTGAACTAATCAAAACCTTATTGTCAGCAATAGCACTGTAAATAGAATTTGGTCCTGTAAACAAACCATCTCAAACTGGAATCTCATTTAAATAGGTAAATAAAAAAATGTTAGTCAGAGGTGGCGGCGCCTTGGTTGAGCTCTGCGAAACGCATGCCGACACGCATGGAATGTTTCAAAAACTTTTCGGCACAGCGCTTGACACATGTCTCCTCCTGCTTGTCAAGGGTTTTGCGCCTAAATGTATCCACACAGTCGGTGAAGCACCTCTCCACCAGCGAGTTGTACATCCTCAGGCTGTCATTGTTATTGAATAAAACAAAGAAATTGTGTGAAGTTACCATAATTATACACAAGTATCAGTCATAAAATGTACAGACTTAGTGGGTCCAACTTCTTTGGTACAAGTTATGGTTGCAACTTGAAACATTGCATGATGTAACGTCTATTAAAAAATTGATAACCAACAGATAATATAGCAATTTAAAAAAATTCAAGTGCCAGATGAAGAAACAGGGTCACTTTCTCTGGTGAGAAGTTAACTTTGCTTTGCAATTAGTTGGGTTGAAAATGACCGACAATCATATATAACAGCTAACTATTTTAGGATTTGGTCTACAAAATTATATGAAATTCATGAATACAAAAATCATGCTCAATTTCATGAAGTTGATACAGGAGGTGGTAGTTAATGAAGCAATCGGCACAAAGGATTCTGTGATGGATTATACAATCAATCTGATATTCATGAATTGGATAACTAATCTGTTCATAGGCCAAATGACACACTTGTAGTATTACTGCAAGAGAAATTTTAATTGATTTAAGAAATGATGGTAGGATTGCAAAGCAACTTCTAGTGGAAGTATCCTACTTATATTATAACAAATAACATATTGTAACAAATAATGATGCTTGTAGACACTAATAGGTTATATTAACAGATCTCCAAGAGGATTGAGAGATGGGTACAGTCAACTAAATATGACCGGAAAAATAAGAATTCGTTGTGTAACATGCTTAACTCAAGTGTTGCCACTTTGGCAGACAAACCAAACTAATGGAGAGATAACTACCAAGAAGATATATTCAAGCAATTAAGGTAGACACTACAATCGTACAAATTAATTGGTTTGTATGTGATGTGAAAACTTGAAGAAACGAAAATCAGGTATGAGAGAAAGACAGACCTGTCGCGAAGCTGGAGCTGATCGATCATGGAGGCCATGCGAAGCTTATCCTCCTCGGGCATCCCGTCCAGATCGCCGAGCATGCTCTTGTCCATTTCTTCTCTCTCTCTTTCTCGGCTAACCCTAACCCTCTAACCCTAGTAGGTTGGAGAAGTACTCGCTTTCTCTCTCCGTCGCCTCGCCTCCGGTGGATCTACTCTGAATTCTCAAAGAAAAGAAAGCAGGCCAGGCGAGTAGGCGACTAGGGTTTAAGAATGTATGCAAGTACTGAGGATTCCTCGATCTAGTTGAGTTGTGTTGTGTTTTATGTATTGGGTTGGGCCGAGCTGGGCTGGACATGCAATTCAACTAGATCTACAATTTTACTTGAGTGAGGCTATGGTGCTATGCATAGCACGGATGGGGTCCGTGCTACGGCTCAAAATTTGACTTTTCAAAATCGTAACGGTCGATCCGAACCGTTCAACATGATTATAAAATGAATATGTATTTGCAAACCAAATTTTACATTTTTCCGAATTTTTTTACTATTTTTTTAGATATGCTATTTTTGGATGGTCCAGAATGTTCAAATCAAGTGATTTTCGAAAAAATAGTAAAAAAATTCGGAAAAATGTAAAATTTGATTTGCAAGTACATATTCATTTTATAATCATGTTGAACGGTTCGGATTGACCGTTACGATTTTAAAAAGTCAAATTTTGAGCCGTAGCACGGACCCCATCCGTGCTATGCATAGCACCATAGCCTCACTCATTTTACTTTATCCAACCATGTACTTCACCTCCTTATCGTTACTTTAACACCTTAACTTGTTCGGCACATTAAAAGGTGAAGGATTAAAATTAGGGGAAGAGATAAGATTGAGGAACAAGATGTTATGTAAATAAAATATATATAGTAATATTTAAAAATTAATTTGTTGCTCACGTTGTTGTTATTAACTTTTTATCATATAATATGGATAAGAGAGCTAGTTATATTACAGTCCGACATTTTTATTAATATCCAAAGTTTAATACAAATTATTAATTATGCCCAGAATCGGACCCATTATCAAAAAATACCCAAGCCGACCAGAAAATGGCCAGCTTAGGTCCCTCCCTAAGCCGGCCATTTTCTGGCCGGCTTGGTACCTTTTTTTTTTTTTTTTTAGAGGGACACTATGAAGATCAAAATATTGAAATCTAACTCTGAAAATTTGAAATTTTTGTTTAAATTATTTGTTATATTACTTCTTTTGATGTATAATTAGTATATTTATACTAAAATACGATAGATTAATTGAAATTATGTTGAATAACACTAAATTACGTTAAATTACATTAAATTACGTTAAAATGCGGTAAATTACGCTAAAATACGGTATGAATAGGGACGATATCTTCACTGAAAAGGGGAAAAACGACGATGAAACTTCAAACGGTCATAAAACGGCGCTCGAGTGTCCGATTTCAGCAAATGACCACTTTTCGGAAAGCTTGCGAAAATACGCATGCATTCGTGCCAGCGATGCCAAATTCCGAAATTCAGAATCGCCAAAAAACTAAGGGAAGAGCCTCAAAACTTGAGTTGAAGTTTCCGATTAAAATTTTCGTTTCTATTATTCAATCCAAATAGCTCAGTAAATTAGTTACATAATGAACTTGTAGAATACCAATTTTTACTATTTTCGGAATTTTTTTACTATTTTTTATGATTCATGAAAGATGAGCAAAATCAGTCTACTATAGCGTAATTTTGTGTAGTTTAGCGTAATTTACCGTATTTCAGCATAATTAGCGAAGTTATTGTAATTTTACGTAATTTAGTATAATTGAACATAATTTATTGTAATATAGTGTAATTTAATATAATTTCAAGTATTCTAGCGTATTTTAGTATAAATATGCTAATTATACATCAAAAGAAGTAGAGGAGGGATCAAGTTACAACAAAGTTACAACAACCATTTTTTTCATTTTCAAAGTCCAAATCGTCGATCCAAACCGTTCAACATGATTATCTAAATAAAATGTGCTTGCAGATCAAATTTTACATTTTTTTTAACTTTTTTACTATTTATTAAGATGGGTACAAAATTTAATGGTCTGAATATGACTATTTTTTGTAAAATACTTAATAAATAGTAAAAAAATTCAAAAAAAAAATGTAAAATTTGATCTGGAAGCACAATTTATTGTGGAGATCATGTTGAACGGTTTGGATCGACGATTTGGACTTTGAAAATAAAAAAAATGATTGTTGTAACTTGATCCCTCCTCAAAGAAGTAATATAACAAATAATTTAAACAAATATTTCAAATTTTCAGAGTTAGATTTCAATATTTTGATCTTCATAGTGTCTCTCTCTTAAAAAAAAAAAAAAAAAAAGGTACCAAGCCGGCCAGAAAATGGCCGGCTTGGGTATTTTTCGATAATGGGTCCGATTCTGGACATAATTAATAATTTGTATTAAACTTTGGATATTAATAAAAATGTCGGTATTACAGTTTACTATTTGGAGCAATAAAAAAAATAAAAAAAATTTGACCAATACATTAATAAAACAAAATAAATTCAAAATTTAGAGATAAACTAAAATTAAGAAACGTAACATATTTTTCGACACAAACCATGATATATTGTTGGGCATTAGAAATATACTACTATGTGAAAACAAAAATTAGAAATATAATCCTTACATATCTATGCAATAGATTCAGGTACCAACTGACCTGAGGCAAGCTTAGATCAGTGCATATCCTCTGAGATATCTCATATTTTGCGTGACCGACGCGTTCGGTGTCTATTCGGGAATAAGCTTAGATCAGTGCATATCTTAGACAGATCCGGGTGAACAGTAAAAACAGTCTGGACCATATGATCTGAAATTTTCAAAGTGGCTTAATAAATAGTAAAAAAATTCAGAAAAATGTAAAATTTGGTCTCCAAGCACATTTCAATATAGAGATCACATCTAACTGTTTGAATTTGTTGTTTGAACATCAAACACTAAGATATGCCCCCGGAAGCACGAGGCCGAAGTTCTAGAGGAAGCACATTAGCCATACTATATATATATATATAGAGATAGGCTAACATGCTTCTGGTAGAACTTCGGTCTCGTGCTTCCGGGGGCATATCTTAGTGTTGGATGTTCAAACAACAAATTCAAACCGTTAGATGTGATCTCTATATTAAAATCTGCTTGGAGACCAAATTTTACATTTTTTGGAATTTTTTTACTATTTATTAAGCAACTTTGAAAATTCCAGATCATATGGTCCAGACTGTTTTTACTGTTTACCCGGATCTGGAATTTTCAAAGTGGCTTAATAAATAGTAAAAAAATTCCAAAAAATGTAAAATTTGGTCTCCAAGCAGATTTTAATATAGAGATCACATCTAACGGTTTGAATTTGTTGTTTGAACATCAAACACTAAGATATGCCCCCGGAAGCACGAGGCCGAAATACTTCTAGAAGCACATTAGCCTATCTCTCTCTATATATATATAATAATAATAATTATTATTATATTAGCAGTACTCTTTATATACCTGGCTGCTACCGTTTCATTATCCGACAACCATAACGGGTAATAGTAGGGTACGGGTAAGGTAATTCATAGCGGGTAAGAACAATTTGTAACGGGAACAAAAATGTTTCCATCCGACCCTTATCGTACCCGTTGACACCCCTACTCTAAAGAGCTTACTTTTATAAGGGTATTATTGTCTAGAAAAAGAAGCTAAGAAGACTCTAAAGAGACAAATAACAAATTAGTCAAGGAATAGATCTTAAGAATTTAAGCTAAGGAGGAGTTTTAATTCAGTTTAAGAAACTCATGTAGCTTGTACTTAATTCTATTCTATTGCGTTTGTTCCCTTCCTTTTTTTTTTCTAGAAAGAAAGGTCAATTGTTCTTATCCTTCCTTTTTTTTTTCTAGAAAAAAAGGTCAATTGTTCCTATCTTTTTATGCACAAGCCCAGTAACAATTGTTCGTCATTTTCAAATAATTCAATCAAAGACTAATTCATGGTTCAGATATAATATTTTATTTTCATGATTTCAAATAATAAATTAGTGTAATAATAGCGCGTTATTCTTACACTTCATCATATATAGAATAATTTGATGAGGTGCTGAAATAAAAATGAGAATTATAGAGGTATATATTATTCAGGAGAGAGCGCCATATATGAAACATAATATATTATACAATAATAGTAAAATATTCATTACTTCATTCATTCATTCATTATGACACACAAATACATGTACAAACAAACTAATAATATAGCTTGCTTGTAGCAAATAGCAATACATGGAAAACAGTTGGGCTAAGATCGTACATCTTCTCCATCACTACACACCATTTCAATACATCCATCTTAGCCTTCTTTTATTTTGGCACGCTCTTAATTAAGTAATTAATTAACACACTCAATCATATTAATTTGAATTTGGATGCATATAATGAAGGTTTCAGCAATTGCAATTGGTGCAGCTGCAGTTCGAGCCGCACTTGCAAACGTTCTGGCCCTCTGTTGCCATCTCAAATCCTTCAAATTCACTGCAATTCAAAAAATTTAGTTTAATTAGTGAGCAAAGAAAAGTAAGATAAAATAAGGGTTATTTTTTTTTTTCAAATTTTAATTGAAACAAAAGATTAAAAAAAATAAATATGAATATTGATTACCTCTTGGCAGGACCGAAACCAATGATCATAGTTTCTGTGGTGGTGATCTTCTCATCCAAGTCCATAGACCTCTTCCTGCATATCATATCAACCCAAATTCTAACTTAAATATGCTTATTTACTTACCAGATATAATTAATATAGGAGAGAAGCGTATATATATGCAATTAATTAATCTTAATTTCACGGGAGAAAAAAAAACAAGTCATGATTTGCCTTTTGGTGTGTATATATATATAGTAATAATTGCTACTTGTTTTTTTTTAAGTTCTTGCTCAACTAATCATAATTTTTTTTCAAGTAATATTTTTTAATCAAGAAAATTAAGGAAAAAGTGGAGTGTTCAAATAAAATAAAATAAAATAAAATAAACTGACCCGCATTTGCAGTTGGAGCAGGAGCAGTTGCTTCCACAAGAGCAAGACATGTTTAATTAGGTTGATTTAGTAAGAGGAGATTGCTTAATTGTTTGGTTTGTGTAAAAAGCTAGGAAACTATGCATGTATTTATAGGCAGAAAGGAAGAGGTACGTGGGACATAACCGTCCACGTGTCGCTATCTCATTCGTGGTGCTGACACGACTTTTTATGAGTTGGATTAATTATATATGCACTCAACTGCTGATCGAACGAGAAATATTAAATTATTGTAGCAATTAAAAATACATATATGATGAATGAATGATATAATGAAATTTGTCTTCTTTTCATTTTTTGAAGACTTTCTTTATCAAGATGACTTGGTTCTATTTTCTATTAGATTTGCTCGGTTTTGCTATATTACTCTAGCTTTATCAGGATGAATTCGTATCCTCTGCATTAACTCAAAAGAGAATCTTTTGAGTTAATACATCTCGACCATCTGATCTGTTTTAAGATTTGTGCGGACTAGATCCGCAGTAATATTAAAGAGCCCCTATGTTATAGGCAGAAGCCAAACAGACTCCGTTTAAAATCAGACGATTGAGATTCATTAACTCAAAAGATTTCCCTTTGAGTTAATGCAGAGGATACGCATTCTTATCATGATACCATTAATATACCAGAAATAAATCTGTTGTTATTCTCACGGATTCTGTTATTCCGATTTCAACTATTTACATTTTTTCATGCGCAAATCTCAATAAAAAAACTTATTCATGCACGATCTCAACTAATATCAAAAGTTGAGATCGAAATATAACAGGTTCCTGTTATTCCTTGAGAATAACAACAGATTTATTTCCCATTATACCAACATGCAAGTTAATTTTGCATCCTGTCGCTATCAGAAACTTATTTATGAATTATTTTGTTATTTTATTTTGCAAATTTATAATTACAAGTTACTTCAAGCGGAAGAAAAAGATAACAACGTATGTAGATAGCAAATTTATATTATCTTAAAAAGGTGCGACTTCTTAATTTCCTTCTACACAAAACCCAGCTATAGATAGCAAAGAATTTTAATTCATCCAGTTGGTAACAATTTTAATTTCTAACTTCTAATTTACCAGGCTGCTATCCCAAGTAATTAGGTAAGATAATTATTAACATTTAAAAAAAAAAAATTAAAAGGCAGAAATCACAATTCACAAACCTTAGCTAGGTCAATAAGTGGTGACGACTCAACTCTTGATCACAATTTTCTGATTTACAAAACACAAATCACGAACGTAAATCAAGTCACTATTATTTAGACTGGGAAAAATGGCACGGTAGAGCCGGTTCCGTCACGGAACGGCACGAAACGGCACAAAACGGCACAAAACGGCACGGCACGCGTGTTAGTTACGTGTCATGACTCGCGTGTCTCGTGCCGTGATCATTTGCGTGCCGTGTCCATCTTTTAAAACTTTGGCACAGCACGGCACGACACGTGAAAGATTTAGTCACGGCACGGCACGACACGTAGTCACGCGAGTCACGTGTAATTAGGACCATTAGATATTCATTTAGTGGTAAATCTTGAATAAACTAACCTAAATTATGATTAAATGGTCACGTATGATCACGGCACGTTTAGGCACGGCGTGACTCACGTGGCGTGACCATTCGCGTGCCGTGACCACCCCTTGACATTTTGGTCACGGCACGTGAAAAATTAACTTGGTCACGGCACGCCACGTTTTTTTCACTCTACTATTATTAATTAAAGATTCAATAGCTGGTGATGACTCAACTCCTCACATTTTTTTTATGGTTTCAACCTATTCTTATTAATTAGTCTTATTGACAACATTTGTATACTTGATCAATACTTGGCCGCCTAGATCTATATTCAATAAGATGGATACATGAAACTTTTATTTTTCATTAGTTTATAATTAGGTACAGGTATATATGTAGGAAATAAAAATAGGAACTTTGGAAAAGAATACATGTAAAACCTAGTTCATAGTTGTTATTTTCAGAGATCATTGATAAATTAAATAACATTTCATCGTCTAAATGAGCAATGAATATGCAACATTATTATATTATAATTTAACTAGTAATTATAAATTTGAAAAACAAGACTAGTATATATAATTTTTATCATATTTTGTGATAGTAAATATATCATGTATAATTCATTAGTATTTTCACTTATTTATCATATTTTGTGGTGTTGAATATAGTCATAAAATAGCAAAGATTTGTACTAAAATTGAGGAGAGTTCAAATGTCTCATGTCTTTCATACTTCACTCGTGCTTCATATCTTTATTTCTGTATTTTCGAAATTCAAACAATCAATCTGAATTGTTCAACATGATATCCATACTAAAATTTGCTTGGAGACCAAATTTTATATTTTCTGGATATGTTTTACTATCTGTTTATATAGCTACAAAATCATTGTTTTCGGACCATAAAAAACAGTGATTTTGTATCTACCTAAAAAAATAGTAAAAGATTTAAAAAATATATATATATAATTTGGTCACTTCAAATCAATTATTTAGACATCGAAATCACAAAAATCCACTTGGTATAACGAACTGTTCTATACCAACCTATATATATATGAGTGAGGCTATGGTGCTATGCATAGCACCAATGGCTAGTGTACTACGGCTCAATATGGTACTTTTTAAAATCCTAACGGTCAATCCGAACCGTTCAATGTGATAACCATATGAATATGTACTTGCAAACTAAATTTTATATTTTTTCGAATTTTTTTACTATTTTTTTAGATAGGTAGAATTTTGATGGTCCAGAATTTTCAGAAAACACTGATTTTTCTACCTATCTAAAAAAAAAGTAAAAAAATTCAAAAAAATATAAAATTTAGTTTGCAAGTACATATTCATATGGATATCACATTGAACGGTTCGGATCGACCGTTAGGATTTTAAAAAGTACCATAGTGAGCCGTAGTACACTAGCCATTGGTGCTATGCATAGCACCATAGCCTCACTCTATATATATATATGAGGAGGGCTCAAATGCCCCATTGCTTCATGCCTTAATCGTACCTCAACATCTTTATCTTCAATATCAATGTTCAAACAGACGATCTAAACCGCTCAACATGATATCCACGTTAAAATATGATTGGAGACCAAATTTTATATTTTTTGAAACTTTTTTACTATTTTTTAAGATAGGTACAAAATCACTATTTTTCAGGAAATTGTGGACCATCTAAAAACAATGATTTTGTCCTATCTTAAAAAATAGTAAAAGAATTCCAAAAAATATAAAATTTGGTCTCCAATCATATTTTAACGTGGATATCATGTTGAGCTTTTCTGATCGTCTGTTTGAACATTGAAATTTGAAGATAAAGATGTTGGGGTACGATTGGGGCATGAAGCAATGGGGGCATTTGAGCCCTCCTCATATATATATATGAGCAAATTTAGGGTGTGATGTGCTCAACAAGAAAATTTAGGGAACAATATTGTTCTATGCAATTATCTAATTATCATGTTTGACTAATTTGCAAAACATACAAAAATTGAATTTAACGATTTCATTGTATGAGTGAGTTTGCAAGTTCAAGAGCAAATTTAGGCCGTGACTTCGCACCGTTGTTGGGGTCACGCATCAAGAATTGTATTATTTCTTTTTGGGTAATAGGAAAGGGGCGCCGACGAGGTTGCTCTACTCCGGAGACGTAAGCATTTTACACCGAATTTTGTTATCTTCTCGCGTGTCAAATTTCTCTAACTCTACTCTATTTACACACGCTTGCTTGTTGAATTGATGGACTTTTGGAGTTGTACATAGTAATACGCATACTTCTAATTAATTAACACATCACAATTCGTATATGCATTGAAATTCATGTGTCACGTCAATATTGCGCCTGCAACCGATAGGCCTACCCAAGAGGCTTGAAAAATGAATAAAATAAGCAATGGAGTATTTGCGCATATAATTAAGACAAGGTCCTTCTCTATTGCTTAATATGTATATACCCTTAATACCCATCTCATCTATTATCTCTATAGGATAATTAATATTTAATAGAATAGATAACTGCAACTAGTTTAATTATCTTTTTTAAATTTCTCATACGTATAAAATGCTTTGTTAGTAATTGAGTTTGAAACAATATAATTAATATACAGTACAGTACGCGTCATATATATTTTTTTTAACTCTATCAACTTGCAAATCGATGACAAGTTGGCCAATAAAATACCTTATCGTAAGAAAATTAGAAAATTCATCTGTGACTGTCAGTGTGATGCATGAAAATAAAACTTATTTGTGGGTCGAGTAGATTATTTGTGGCCTAATATTATCTGTCACTCGAAATATTTATTTTCATTTTTTTCCTTTCCCTAAACAAAAATAATCTAGGTTGTGCCACTTTTCAATGTACACAAATAAATGGTTGTCGAGATAATAATTTCTTCCATTTTATATGACATCTAATTTATATTATTTCTACTTTCATTTGAACGATTATGCAAAATTAATAACACACTGGTATATCTGATTCAGATCACGTACCATGATCTGATTCAGTCAAATTCTCATGTACCGTGCAAAGATCAAAATTGAGAATAATTGTCACAGCACGTTGGTTAAGCCGTAACGTGACTCGTCATGTTTGATTACATGTATCACGTTTAATTTGGTTATGCGTAACTATTTTTTTTAAGTTTGCTTTGTTTAAGAAAAAAAATATGAAAAATATAAAAATGTGAAAAAATTATAAAATAAAAAAACAATGCTGTAAAAACAATTTATTGGTAAAACATAAATTTATTGTCGAAATTTGAATTATTTTTGGATAAATAGTGATATAAATTTATGTTATTGTTGTCGTGTAGTCACGTTTGGTCAAATATTGTGTTGTGTTCTTTGTTGTTCAGTGTCAGTTAACGTTGTATCGTGCTATTTTTCTTAGAGAATAATTATGCCATGTGAGTTGACACAACATATGATATATAAGTCGCAATACATGACCGACATGCTTGACTAATCTACCATATGCTATTTTCTTTTTAAAAATTTAAGCTTGTTTATGGAAGGAAGAAAAAATTGAAAAAAATTATAAATAAAGAAACAATGTTGCCAAAACAATTAGGGTAAAACATAAATTTATTGTAGGGAATTTGAATTGTATCTTGGAATAAATAATGATATAAATTTATGTTGTTTTGTCATGTAGTTGTGTTTGTGTCAGATTTTGTGTTGTGTTCCTTGTTGTTTCGTATTTGTTAGCGTTGTGATCAGGGGCGGATGTAAATTGAAACAATGGGGTCAATTGACCTCATTTTTTTAAATTTTAAATTTTTGTATGATTATATGATATTGTAAAGTTGACTATCATTTTCTATAGAAATTTTTTATATAATTTATCTCTATAGTCTGAAAATCTGATTCTGCTTCTGATTACGGTGCTATTTTTTTCCCCAAAGAATGATCACGGCGACACATAAACTTTGTATGTTAATCTGAGGGACATGGTGTCAATAGTTCCTTGTATGGATATAACTAGCTTATCAAAGTAAAATTGATGTGCATTAACATATCAGAAGTCTTACCGTGGCGTAAGGAAGCAATAGAATGACGAACCACCTACTCCTTTAATTTGAAAATTATTTAATTACTCAATCAATCAAATGACTTGTACAAGCTTAGATGACTAGTAATCTACCATATATATATATATATACAGAGGAGGTTTCAAATGCCTTCATTTTTTGTGCATCCACCATGCCTTCATTTTTTAAAACTTTAATAACTCAAAATTTAAAACTTAAAAATCAAAATAAAACCGTTGGATATGATCTACATCATTTTATCTATGTACTCATAAAAAAATATTATATTTGGATTTTTTTTTTTATGTGAATCAGTAAGTTGAAAAATCAACGTCTAAAAATTATCCACATTAGTACGTTTACAAGCTCTTGATGACAACCAAAATAAAATTAAAATGTCATAATTTTTTACACGTGTATAGATAAAATGATGTAGATCATATCCAACGGTTTTATTTTGACTTTTAATTTAATTTTGAGTTATTAAATTTTTTAAAAATAGAGGCATGGTGGAGGCATGAAAAATAGAGGCATTTGAACCTCCTCATATATATATATATATATATATATAGGATTTTGCTAATATGCTACGCGTAGCATAGAGCCTCTCCGTGCTACGGCTCACTTTTTGAGTTTTCAAAATCCTAACGGTCAATCCGAACCGTTCAACATGATCTCCATGTGAATATGTACTTGCAAACCAAATTTTACATTTTTTAGAATTTTTTTACTATTTATTAAGCCACTTTGAAAATCGCTGATCCAATGGTCCAGAAAAGTTTACTGTTGTGTACAAATTAGTGTTTTTTCAAAGTGGCTTAATAAATAGTAAAACAATTCTAAAAAATGTAAAATTTGGTTTGCAAGAACATATTCATATGGAGATCATGTTGAACGGTTCGGATCAACCGTTAGAATTTTGAAAACTCAAAAAGTGAGCCGTAGCACGGAGGAGCTCTATGCTACGCGTAGCACTGTAGCACTGTCCTATATATATATATATATATTATAGGTAAATAAACATTTTTTGAAATGAGTCAAGCCATTAAAACTTTTTATTTCAATCTTTATAATAAATAATTTTCTCTATCTGAATGTCAAAGTTATAATCTCTCACGTAAGAGATGTGCATTTGAAATCTAAACCAAAGACTAATTCTCTATATGTGAATAAAATTAATATGGATAAACCAATTTATTTAATTTAACAGAGTAATTCCGTTAGATTACATACAATCCCAATCACTCAGAAATGGCAAAAAAGAAGAAAGTCAAAGCTCGAAATTAATTAAGGAGTACATGAATTGGTAATGCAAAATCAAATTAAACCTTGATAATTTTAAACACGATTAAAGCAATCCCAAGACATGCAACTCCGAATCCGACGAGGCATGTGATGTTCGGCTTGCAACAACCTTTCTTATTGCAACAAGCCTTCTTCTTGCACTTGCATTCCCTGAATTTAACAAAGTAATAATAATAATAACACTCAGAAATGAAAAAAAGAGACAACAAGGCTTTATGAGGTGTGAGCATAAGAAAAATGTTTTGACGTATTTACCCTTCTGTGCAGTTGCAGTCTGTATTGCAATTGCAATTACCCCCTTCGCAGCAATCCGTCTCTTTTTCTTTCTTGAATTCCATTTTTTCTTCTTGCATTTCCCTTAATCAAGTAGAGACAAATTTATAGCCGGGAGAATAGTTGTACTAATTGCAGATTTGTACAATTTTCTTGCATTTTAGATTAATCTGAAACTTTTTTGGCAAAACAAGAGTGGGTTTTACGCGGTATTACAGATAATAAAGTTTGAAAACTCTAATGATATTAATATAAAAAAGGTTTGTATTGGACCATGCCAAATCCAGACCACAGAATATTTAGTTTAGACGGCAATGCATTGCTTAGTGTTCTCAACTATTTTTTTTATATATATTTAAGCAAAGTCCAACTTCTTAATCCAAAACACAACTGTATTCGTTATAAGCATTCTTTTATTATATCGAAAACTTATTGTCTGAAAAAAAAAGACAGACGTATAAAATTGGAGAAGCAATTTTGTTTGATAATAACAGCATTCATGAGTAAAGATTTAATATGAAGGCGCTTAAGCTTAGCCAGAGAGAGTTTACTAAAAAAAATGGGGAGAAAAGAGGAACCGCATGGAAATAAGACAGAATTAAAGAGGGGAAAAAAAGGAGGAACCGTATCGGAAGGTGAGAGAGAAAAAAGACTCAACGCCCACCGTGGGGCTCGAACCCACGACCACAAGGTTAAGAGCCTTGCGCTCTACCAACTGAGCTAGACGGGCTTTCTGGCTATTTTTCTCTGAAAATATACTTAAATCATTTATTTTCTGGCTGAAGGAGGCTTTGTTGGAGCACAGCTCACAGTAATCTTCAAAGTTCAAACAGCTCGAGAAGGCCCCAAGATTAGACGGGTCAGGTCGGGTGTTTTTTTGTCAAGGCCTGGCTCCAAGAAGCCATAGTGAGATAAAGATGCGAATGGCGAGAAGATCGGGGCCCAACAACAGGACACATTTTAATCTATGTATAATATGCATTCATAGAGGCCCAAAAATGGGGGAAAACGAAAAAGAGTCAGCTTTAATTTTCCCCCATACATTTAAAGGTTCAAACTTAAGCAAGCAATTACTCAAAACAATCTGCACGATTTAGTCGGAAACATAAAGTGGGAGAGGATCGGTTCTACTTTTTCTATGGTTACTTAAATTTCCTTTATTCATAAAATCGGACTACAAAACCAAGTTCATAAATTTCTGATCTACACATATACAAGTCATATATATATAACCGACTTTTAGACTTGCTGCTTTAATCAATCTACCGGCAACTTGATATGGAGGGATGGATCATGGTGTAAAATAAAAGGAGGGAATTTCACGTATATTCCTCGGAAACTTCGTAATTTAAAATTACATATTTCGTCCTTCTCAACTTAAAAATACTCATTTTATTGTGTTTTATATTAAAACTCATTTTAAATTTATAAAATACCCATTTTACTCTTTATTAAAAACATAAAAAATTTATAACTTGTTTAAGAAAAATATCGATCTTATAAGATACCCATTACACTCTTTACCCTTTCTAAAATATCTATTTTGGCAACACCGGATATCCATTATACCCATTATCCTTTATAAAATATCCATTTTTTCTTGAAAACCGATCAAATATAAGACTGATATTTTTCTAAAACAAGTTACTAATTTTTTATGCTTTTAATAAAGGATAAAATGACTGTTTTATAAATTTAAAATGAGTTTTATTATAAAAGCCAATAAAATGGGTAAATTTGTTAGTTTTGGGAGTTTAGAGGGGGGAATACATAATTTTGAAGTTCATAGGGGAAATACTTAATTTTGAAGTTTTGGAGGGGTATATATGAAATTCCCTAATTCCACGAAGATGTTATTCTATGTGTTGTTTATCCTCGTCGACACAATATTTACTTGATTTTTCTATGTATATATGAAATTCCCTAATAACCTTAAGTTATTGATGATCCTTGATTATTGACACAATATTTACTTCAATCTGCCTTCATTATATATGCTTTCGTACTCCTATAATCTTAAACATGCATTAATTGAGTACATTTTTTTTTCCAATGTTCAAGTTGATCCTTGAATGTGGTTATGTACTTCTTCTTTTTTTCAAAATAGAGATGGACATTATATACACTGCAATATGATAAAGCAAAAATAACTGCTTAATTATTAGCTTTTATAATAGAATCTCATGTCCACTATGCGTATTTTGCCTAGTTATGTATGTACCTAATTTAATACAAACAAATGGTTCAAGTATTTGAATTTCTCCCCCATCTAATCAATCAATATAAACACATCATATGCGTATGTGTATATAACTTGCCTAACTATACATATTATCAGCTTTACTGTACATCTGGTATATCAGTACTGTAAACCAACCAAAAGAAAAAAAAGAAATAATAATCTGTACACAAATCCTGATCAATTGCATCAGAAAGAAGGATAGATTTGGGATTCACCTATTTCCAGTACAATTTCATCTATCAAATCCTCAACTATCCAATCCTCCAAATCTAAACCCACCAATTCGGAATCATAATTCAAATCCATCCATCCGTCCCTGTTCTTGAGAAAATCAGCTGCCACCACATCCTCTATTGCAACCTCCACAAAAGAATTCAGCTGCCTTTTCAATCTAGCCCACACTTCCTCTATCATACGTTCACCTAAATGCAACTGTCTCGTCACAAATCCGCATCGTGGGACCCATGTGCCAGAGAGCAGTGAAGATTCATATGCATCTAGCAAAGCCTCGTTTAGCAAATCAAATAAAAGGACTTGGTCTGGACCCGAGTCAGGCTCGAGCTCCAAGAATGCTGGGTCTATAACAGGTTGTTCAGATGAATACCACTCGCTACCCATTAACCCGGATTTCGCCAATATGTCTTTCATGTAAAGGAAGTATGCCGCATCACTCTCATCTACTCCTATGTTGTAGAGATCATTGACATGTACTTTGGTTTCGTCTTCTTGTAACTTGGATTCATTCGAGTCCATGTTATCAGATTTAAGACTAGAATCTGCAATCATTTTAGAGTTATAGTGTAAGGGATGATAGGTAAGGTACATAGGTTTTTCGATTCCAAAATAAAGTAAATGAATAAAAGGAGATAGAAAGCATTTTGAGCTTGCCGCTGAATTCAATATACACGAAACCATATAATAGAAAAAAAAGTTCAATTAATTCTCTTAAAGAAACAATATACTTAGAAATGTCACCTGAAGCGGATTGCTTTGGGGAGATACCAGTGGTATCATCAGAAAGTGGACTATTATAGTTCCTATTTGCCTCCATATTTGGTTGTATGCATTCATGGTCATGTGACTCAGGATCAAGTTTCTTAACTCGATTGGTACACAACTGGAGATCTAACTGCTCAACTTCTTCTTCATTGATACCTAATGCATTTTCTAATGGTTCAGACTCAGCCTCAGGACAAGAGTGCACACTTTTAATATCAGGAGCATCTATAAAAGATGCAGTAACTGAGAAAGGTGGTACAAATGCAGCGTAAGGTTTAATTTCAGGCGAAGAGTGTATTCTTTTAAAGACTAAATCCGATGATCTCTTTTGCAGCGACCCTGCCCTGCTGTCTGTAAGTTTTGGTTCCTCTTTCGATATGGATTCAAAAAGATTCGAGTATTTCTCAAGTGATTCACTAAGAGAAGTAGACCTCCTCATTTGAGTTTCAACCCCTTCTTTCCTATAATTACGTTTATGCCCCTCATGATCTTTTTGTCCATACGGCACTCTGTGAAGAAAGCCGTCATTGGCTATATGAATGACCTCCTTCTTGTTCTCCTTTATTGCCTTCTTGACATCAGATCTAATAGATTTTGAATTATTTGGTGTCGTAGAAGGCACGTGTGGTTCTTTGTTTTTTGGTTGACCAGGCCTCGGAAAAGTCTGGGACTTGTTTAACTCTATTCCTTCATTTGAAGATGCCTGTTTTTCAAGTGGTTCTTTGGCCAATAAAATTTGAGGGTTACGGGCGAGGTTCATCAGCAAATTCTTGTTCTCATTGAAAAACTGAAGAAAGTCCAGTAGATCCTTTGAATGATGGATTTGGTCTACCGAGTTTAATCGAGACACACTTCCACATTGTTGGCAAGTTTTCTGGGGTTCATTTTGCAAAAATTTACTGGTAGAAGGAGAACCAGAACAGTGCGAAACGTCTCTGTCATTTGTTGTTTCTTGATCATCAGAGGATTCATTTGGCAAAACATAGTTACAGCTTTTTAAATGATGCATTGACACGGTGCGTGCAAGCCGAGATGCCAAGGGATGAGGTAGAGAAGTGATGCATCTCCTGTGACTCTTCTCACTTGATTTCTTTTTGAATTTGAGAGGTTTGAATAGATCCTTCCGAGGACTTTTAGTGGGAGATTTTGTTGGGGATTTACCTGGAGACCCCAATTTACATTCTCCAACCTAATCAATTTAAAATTAATGTACTTTAAGGACATAACAGGAAGCTGATATTTTATTTTTTGTACTCTTTGTTAAACTCCAAATTTAGATGCATGCAATTGCAATTGAACTGACTTGTAAGTTGGAACCCTCCTTGACGACGCAATGTTGCACCTTGGGAACTTTGATTCCTGCAGCAAAGCAAACGATCTTATATAAATTAATTTGAAAATTCAAAATCAGGACTCAGTACTGTAGTTACAAGACATACTGATGAACCAGTAAAAAAAGGATAGTAAAAATGTTACTGGGAGGGCGAGAGGTATCGGTGTGCCTTTTATAAGCAATCATCTTTTTTAGGTGAAGGCGTTGTTGCCAGCTGCCCTGAAAAATGGCAAAGTGAAGAAGGCTCTCGATGCACCCAGGATGGTGACGTTCCAACCCAAACTTGGACCTCTTCGATCCTGAATTTTGCGCCATTTTGATTCTTCTTCTTAACCCCGATCGATTTTCACTGTGAAACAACTGGTAAAATAAATTATTATCTGCTCAGTTTCTGCAAATGCCTCATCAAACAGGAAATGAGACATTTAAGAGAATTCAAGTATTTAGAATTAAAATTGGCATAAGGACACATTTAATTTCTTGAAAGAATAATCCTCTGTGATTTGTAAGCCAGATCATTTCCAATGCTAGAAGATTACCAAAAGCATACCGCAACAAAAGGAAAACTCGATTAAATAAAAACCATACCAATAGATTTGCCTCTAGCGACAAGATGAAAATAATAAGATTTAAAAATTAGGATATGGAATTAAGATCCTAGAATAGAATAGAATAGGAGAGCAACTTACCGGACGGGAAGCTAATGCAACCTCCATGGATTCAAATATTTCTTGTAACAATCAAATATACGAGAGAGTATGTAGTGGATCATCATCACGGGACATGAGCTTCCCGAACTTATTTACTATGTTTATAATGATGTCTTTGCCGCAAATCATATATAGAAAAGAAAAGATAAAATAACTAGACGAGTTTTCTTGGATTGATCCTGAGAGTTGTTATGGTTATATTTCTATTTTTAGGTGTTAAGGTAAAACATGTTTACTTGGTAAGAGAAAAGTGAAGCTCTCTTCTCTTTTCTCAAACAACGCCAGCTCTGAACACATTAGAGGCTTCTTGTTAGACAAGCACTAAATACTTACGAATTCCTCATTATATTCTTCGAAATTGTCTTTGATTCGCATCAATTATCAATTACTTGGAATTCTCTTTGATCTGCATTAATACTTAGGAAAGGAATTCAGCCAGTCCGTACCAATTCCTTCAAAATTCTCTAACATCTGCACCGCTTTTCCCCTTTTGTTGCCTTCCACCAACAAAAAGGCAATAAATTAAAAACAAGTTATAATAGAAAAAACAGTAAATTAGGTAATTTTGTGAGTTATAGGAATTTAGAGGGGTAAATATGATATCATGAATTTTACCGGGGGAAATACATAATTTCGAAGATTTTAAAGGGTATACATGAAATTTCTCCTTTTTTTTTACCTGAGACAGCAATGGTACCAGTTACCAACCATGTTATGAACCAAAAAGTTGTGGTGTGAAATATGATTTACTATTCTCATATATGACAAGAAGATAAAATATTCAAATTTCTATTTGTTTTCACTAGCTTTGATTATTAGTGATACAAGATATCTTCTGCTAACATGCATGAACACAACATTATAAAAAAAAAATTCAAGTATTTCTCTCGAAGGCGTCAAACCTTACGCCTCTCTCCAAACACGCCAAATCACATATTCTCCCCGCCTTCTCTCACCGCCTCCCCTCTCACAAAGGACTCTTAGGCTGGATTAGGAGTTGCCGCGGCGACTTTCGAATTTTCTCCCGCCCCTCGCTGCTTTAATTTTTCTATCTTCGTCCCGCCTCTTGAACTCTCGGATTTCTCCCACCCCAACGTGTTTAGAAGGGAAAACAAAAATGGGACCAAAACATTGTTCAGACACTTTTTAAAAAGACATAAACATTAGCCTTAGAAGGGAAAATAGAAGAAGGGTAAAATGGGAATAAATAGAAAGTTAATGTTAAATATGATGGATTGTACAAATATGTGAGTTCTTACAATTTTCAAAGATAAATATGTAATTACTGATTTTGGAGGAATAAATACGTAATATTAAAACTTTTGAGGGATATACATGAAATTCCTCCTAAAAAAAAACCACTGTAACTAAATTTTAGCTATAGCTGTAACTCTTTAAATCAATCTCTATTTTTTTTTCTCTATGTTTGGGAAATGAGAGTATTTTATCTAAAATGGGGTTATCGTGTATTCTTATACCTAACAATTATGCACCAACTTATTCAGCGCCGTGTGCAAAAATTGGAGACTAGTTGCAAAACAGAATCGCCACTGTCCAGCTCCGCAGCTCCCATGGTTGGTGCTTGGTAGTGAATTGAAAACGGGGCGGGCCGGTCCGGTCCGGTTCAAACCCGCCCGGTCCAAGAGTTTCCCGGTCCACGGGTCCGGCGGGTTGGACGGGTCCACGGGTCCGGTTTTCGGAGGCCAAACCCGGCCCGTGATCAACCCACGGTCCGGGATGGTCCGGTCCACATGTCTGAGGGGCCACGGTCCGGTCCGGTCCAACCCGGTTTTTATTTTTTTGTTGTTTTTTTTTGTTTTTTGTTTTCCAATTCAATGAGTTTGTTATTTGAACTGAACAATTTTTGTTATAATACAATATAAATTAAAATTCACGACATTCCAACACTTTTATTAAAATTTAAAACTGATTTATTTTAAAATAATAGATTTAAAAACAAAACCGAATTAGATCATTTTTTTTATATTACAAAAATTCGGTTTTGATATTACAAAAATTCCTTAAATCAATTGCTTTAGGAAAAAATGACGAATTATTTGATCTTTAAAACCGAATTATTTTAAAACAATTGATTTAAAAACAATTAACCTCGAACAGTTAATCTGAACTGCTCATTATATTTTTTTATATGAAAATATAATTAGTGACTAAATTTTACACAAATTATTGCACAAGATTGCACACTGATCCCAGTCTTTGGGGATTTCGATCCAATTCATTTGAATTGATCCATACCAGATGATATAAATACCTTCAGAAATGATCGATTCACCATATTGTCCCCAAACTCAAAAATTCCAATAATCATTGTAAAATTCAAATTATTTGATTAATGATAATACTTGCATTAAATGTTATCATTTTTTATTAATATGACATAGCATAAAGATATATTGAATAGAATACCCTAGTTCTATTTCAAGATATGTCACATTGTTAGTGTTTCATTTTAAAATTATAAGCTAGTTACATGTATTTGTGTTAAGTTAATATGTTGTCAACATATCCTCATCCTTAAATTTTAGGATTATGGTGCATTTAATGCTCTAACCTAATTATTGGAAAATTTTTTATAAAAAAATAGAGTTCTAGCCTTACTAACTTTTATTTATTTTCTATAAAAGATCCACATCTAATATCAAACTCATGACCTAGCATCCGGAGGATGTAACCTTTTTGCCTCTAAATTAAAGATTGATTATTTGTTAGAAATAAAATAACTTTAAAATCTAACTTTTGGACAATTAGACTATATTTTTTACATGATGCAAAATTATAAAATTTAATGCAAGTATTACCATTAATAATTAAATGGTTTGAAACTTACAGTGGTCTATATTTAATGGTCTTTGAAGGAATATTATTTAATATTTGAGTTATATGAAATTTGATGAACCATAAATGACCAAGACCATATCAATAATTTTTTTTTTGTTCTAGCTTAAGAATTAGTATCAAAATTGTCATAAATCTCAATTCTTAATTTTGTTAATCTATGATATTATCTCTGTTAGCAGTATGCTCTAATCCACTACCTTAACAATCCATCATATATATTTGGGACTTTATTCATTTACGTTACCATCCATTTATTTGTATAATTGGAGATAATTCATAAAAAAGAACTCATACATTAATTTTCTACAACTTGAATATGGCAATAAAAATACTGTAACTTGTTGATTTATTATTCAACATGCATGCTATCAGTGTTTGATGCATGGAAACACTATATAATTTTGTTGTTAATTTACATGCATGCTACAGTAAAATTTACATGTGCGCTACAGTAAAATGCTACATAAAATGTTCAAAAATTTACCGGCATGCTACCAGCCTACCAGGGGTGGAGCTGTTGGATTCAAAAACTTTCAAATTGCTACAGTAAAAAACTTTCAAATTACTACAGTAGAAGTTCCGGGTTGCTACAGTAGAAAATCCGGGTCCAGCGGGTTCGGGTCCGGTCCGGGACGGGTCGGGTCTACGGGTTGAAAAAGGGGGGGCGGTCTGGGTCTGTGGGAAGAAAACCAAACCGGCCCGTCCACGGACCGGACCGTACCTAACCCCGGTCCGGGACGGGTCAATCCAGGTCCGGTCCACGGGTTGGCCGGTCCGGTCCTGGACCGGGCGGGTTTTTTCAAAGCACTAGCTTGGAGATGAACGTGGCACTGAGAAACGTAAATTTTACAGCTTGTCAGGAGATAAGCACTATGCCATTGATATTTCCGAGTTGTACGGTCGTTACATTTTTTTTATCTTCCCACGGATGGCTTGTTGCCATTGATATCAAAATCACGGGCATCCTCGTAAGGAAAGAATTTGGATCGGACGCCCGAGTCCGATGGGTTGCACGTCTGTCCGATCCACTTTAAGATCGTGCGCGCTATATCTTCATAAATATTAAAGCAAACACGCACAAATCTTAAAGTGGATCGGACGGACCTGGAACCTATCATCGTCGAACCCAAATTCTTCTCTCCTCTCATAAACCCCTTCACTGGCGAGTTCTATGAGCTACCACCGTTTCCGGATTTTTTTTAAAAATCATAATTAAAATAATTAAATTTAAATAAACAACATGATTGCGCTCAGATTTACAAAAACCATCAATACCGAAATGCCAATTCGGTCCGATCGAATTTTTTTACTCCGGACCGAATTGGCATTTCGGTCCCCCTCTTTTTCACAACAAATCAAGGTTTTTCATGTGGCCGACCGTGTGGTCCACCAAAATGCATTTCGGTCCAGAGGATTCTGATATTTAAACTCCATTATATATGTGATGGTTCCATACATAAAGATGAATACTTGATCACTCTTTTAGAATAGACAATAAATATACAGAGGCTCTTTTTGTAAATCTATAGAGACAATAAATATACACTAGCTGGTAAGAGAGAATGGGTCCTTGTAAATATAGGATCTTTTTGTAAAAAAAAAATTTATTATTAATGAAATTGTCAGCGAGCTTTGCTCACTGTCCTTAAAAAAAAAAAAGAATGAGATCAATTGATCTTCATTATTTTTTTCCAAATTTTTTTATACTTGTACACAATTATTTAGATAATTTAGAGTGAAATGAAAATTAATGACCTCCATTCACAATATGAAAATTTTATATAATTGAATTCCATAGCAAGAAAGTCTGGCTCCGCCTCATATCTACTCTGTACTTTAAAATTTATTATTACGAGTAAAAGCTTGTAGCTCTAAATTATATAGCCAATTAGTTGTCCTCTAACTTGCACTAATACAGGTCAAATTTCTTTTTTTATTTGAAATAGATATAGTATTGGTCGAGATTATTATAAATTTCTTATTAAGTCATCTATTATTAATTATGTGCTTCTTGGCGTTGTTGGTATTCTGTGATCAGGCCCATGGTATAGGAAAATATCCTTAATTAATACTGTCTATATTCCACATCAATTAACCAGCAATATAATTTAGCATATTTTAAAATTGTATTTTCTCCAGACCGAATTGGCATCTCGGTCCGGCCAAAATTTCCCTCCGGACCGAAATGCCAATTCGGTCCGGACTCTTTGTTGGATTTTATGTGGCGTCGGCTGCGCAACAATTGAAAATGAGGGGGGACCGAAATGCCAATTCGGTCCGGAGAAAACAAATGCGGTCGGACCGAATTGGCATTTCGGTATTGATGATTTTTGTAAATCCAGCCGCAATCATGTTGTTTATTTAAATTTAATTATTTTAATTATGGTTTTTAAAAAAAATCCACCGTTTCCTCCCACAACATACCCTGTGACGTGACTACTCTTATTGAGAAATTGCCCAGTGATTTTACAGGTGGGCATCAAAAGAGAAATAATTGGAAAAAAAATCATATGACACGAAGATAACATCAAAACAGATATAATAACAAAGAAAAAAGGGAATTCTAGTGTACAGAAGAGAATACAATAATACACATGGTTCGAAATAATATATGTGTTAACCTTGGCTCATCTAATTTTCTAGTTCGTAGAGAAATCTTTTCTATAGCAATACAATAATACACATCGACCCAAATAACCATAGACGCGATGGGCGTCTACATCTAATTTTATATAAACAAAACCATGCTTGAAATTTGAAAATTTTGTTAACCTTGGCTCAATAGCAACAGAGATTTCTGGGTCTCTTTTTCAAAGCTAGCAAATGGATGCTCTATTATTATCTTTTCCATTTCATCATCCTTTTTCACTTCCTCCTCTCGTGCTATAAATGGCTCAGACTCTCCTCCAACTGTAAAACCACTGCTGCTTTCCTCCTCTTCTATTTTAGTTGAACTCAAACTTAATTTTTCATCCAAACCCAAATCCAAATTCATATTCTCCTTTTGATCCTCATTATAACCGCATTCTTCATAGAGTGAAATGCTCCTCCCGTAGAGATTTGAAGCTTTCTCATGATTTTGGAAGATGGTATTACTTGTTGAATTTTGATTGAAGCTACCAAATCCCTGAATTCCATGGGAGATTTTGCGGGCCCGTTCTCTCTCCTCTCTGAATTGTGGGCCCTTCCCCAGCAATTTCAGCACCTTCTCTGATTTCTTTTTCACAACTGAACCCCAATTGAACCTAGAAAAATATCAAGAGGAATAATTAATATATAGATTAAAATTGGGCACACAGCCACACACATTCTTAATTGAGTGAGGCTACGGTGCTATGCATAGCACCAATTGGGTCCGTACTACGGCTCAAAATTTGACTTTTCAAAATTCTAACGGTCGATCCGAACTGTTCAACATGATTATAAAATGAATATGTACTTGCAAACCAAATTTTACATTTTTTCGAATTTTTTTACTATTTTTTCGAAAATCACTTGATCTGAACATTCTGGACCATTCAAAAACAGCATATCTACAAAAATAGTAAAAAAAATCGAAAAAATGTAAAATTTGGTTTGCAAGTACATATTCATTTTATAATCATGTTGAACGGCTCGGATCGACCGTTAGAATTTTGAAAAGTTAAATTTTGAGCCGTAGCACAGACCCAATCCGTACTATGCATAGCACCGTAGCCTCACTCTTCTTAATTTACCTTTATTTTAAGCAAGACAAATTAAAGCAAACAGTACCCTCTTTCATCGATGAATTGAAATTTGCGCATGTCTTGTATAATATCTTTGATACTCTGAAATTCATCGGCAATCCTTTCGGGTCCATGGATGAGAAGGTGCTCCAGCAGCACCAAGGAGTTGTACGGTTCTCTCCACTGTTTCTTCTCAAACTTTGCAAGCCTTCATAAAAAGCGAGAATAAACTGAGGAGAGTACCTTTGAGCGAATAAATTAAGCAAAGATCCATGAAAAGAAAAATAAAAAGAATATGACAAGTTACAGACCTCCTGTGCAAAATACCGACAATTCGCAAATAATCATCGATTTCAAAAGCAGCACGAGATATTAATCGCATAGTCTTTGCATCTGGCGCCGATGAATTCCCATTTGTTGCTTCCTCTGTCAGCCTATATATATATATATTATATATAATTAAAGGATTGAAAACTGAGCTTAATTAATACCGTTCCTTTTAGAGAAAGAGAAACAGAAATGGAGAGGAAGGATTGGGAATTACATACAGTTGCACAGGAGTAACATCAGTAAGGGCAAGGCGGGCAGTTCGAATCTTTTCTTTGAAGAAGAAAGAAGCTTGTTTCTTGATGTCGTTCAAACCAATGGCGATAGACATGCTTTCTTCTTCAAGAAAAAAAAAAAGAAAAGAAAAAATCATCCAAAATGAACAGAAAGAGGTGGAGTGGTTAGAGTTTGACACCTTGAGGCCTGGAAGAAGGTAGAAGTAGATAAATTAGAGATAGTGGATTTGGTAAGTGTAAATATGTCAAAATCCACTTGCCGACATTTTTATTAATATCCAAAGTTAATTACAAATTAATAAATATACTCAAAATTCTTGGGTTTTTCGAAAAATGCCCAAACCGCCATAATCTGGCCGGTTTTCTCCTCTTCAGAATCTGACCGGTTTTTTTTTTTTTTTTAGAGACACTATGAAGAGCAAGATAATGAAATCTAACACTGAAAATTCGAATTTTTTGTTTAAATTATTTGTTAGATTAATTCTTTTAATTTATAATTAGCATATTTATACTAAAATACGCTAAATTACTTGAAATTATGTTGAATTACACTATATTACATTAAATTATGCTAAATTATGTTAAATTACGCTAAAATACGGTAAATTCCGGTAAATTATATATGAATATGGATGATATCTTTACTGAAAAGGCGAAAAACGACGACAAAACTTTAAACGGCAATAAAACGGCGCTCGAGTGTCTGATTTCAGCAAATGACCACTTTTCGAAAAGCTTGCGAAAATACGCATGCGTCAGTGCCCACGATGCTGGATTTCAAAATTCAGAATTACCAAAAAACAAAGGGAAGAGCCTCAAAACTTGAGTTGAAGTTTCCGATTAAGATTTTCATTTCTATTATTCAATCTAAGTAGCTCAGTAAATTAAGTTACATAATGAACTTGTAGAATACCAATTTTTACTTTTTTCGGAATTTTTTTTACTATTTTTTATGATTCATGAAAGATGGCACAAAATCGGTCTATTTTATCGTAATTTTGCGTTATTTACCGTAATTTACCGTATTTCAGCATAATTAGCGAATATTGTAATTTAGCGTAATTTAACGTAATTTAATGTAATATAGTGTAATTCAACATAATTTTAAAGTAATATAGTGTATTTTAGTATAAATATGCTAAATATAAATCAAAAGAAGTAATCTAACAAATAATTTAAATAAAAAATTTGAATTTTCAGTGTTAGATTTCATTATCTTGCTCTTCATAGTGTCTCTAAAAAAATAAAAAGTAAAAAAGTAAAAAAAAACCGGTCAGATTCTGACCGGTTTGGGTATTTTTTAAAAAATTCATGAATTCTGGGTATATTTATTAATTTGTAATTAACTTTGGATATAATAAAAATGTCGGCAGTCCCCACGTCACCTTTGAATTTTGAATTTTGAATTCTGATTGAAAGATAGATTAGCCGTTTCTTTGTTTATTCCTACTAGAGAACATATTAGTACGTGTCCAAACTGGGGCCAGTCTGACTCAATAAATGGGCCAATATATCCTTTTCAAATTTGAATGGTATGAGGAAGCATTGCTCTTCTTTTTTTTCCTTTTCAATGTTTTCTTGCGTGCCCGTCACTTGGTGACGGTCTAATTACGAGACCGTTCCATTTGATTGATTGAGATTTGAGGGTGTTTTCAAGGAAAATTAATTACGCTTTTGCACAAATATTGACACTAAATTCTCGTTGCCAAATTTGAAATTGAAATAACTATTTTAAGAGAATTTAAAATTATAATAACAATTTAATACAATAAATTAATAGTCAATTTTTCACATTTTAAATACACAATAATAACTCAAAACAATTAATTAATAATTTATTCAGAGTAGAACTAGGGTGTTCTTAAGCTCACCAAGCTCATTTGTGAGCTTAACTCAAAAACCCATCGGATTGGCTTCAAGTGACGCATCCAAACCGTTGAAACCGATCTACTCACGAGTGATGAATTTACATGTCAAATTTATAAATTTTCAAACTAATTTAATATAAAGTCAAGCGGTAAAAAAATAATGAAGAATGAACACATTAAAATTAACTTATAAACCATCTTTTTTTTACCGCTTGACTTTATACCAAATTAGTTCGAAAAATTATAAATTTGACATGTAAACGCATCACTCGTAAAATAGATCGGTTTCAATAGTTTAGATGCGTCGCTTGAAGCCAATCCGATGAGTTTTTGAGTTAAGCTCACAAAGGAGGCATATGAAGAGGGAAAGGCGGAGGAAGAGGGTAGGGCTGAGAAAAGCACGGCAGGAGAGAAAGGCGGAGAAAGAAGATAAAAGCAGACTGGAGGCGGAGAAGAGAGAGTGCAGAGAAAGAGGAAAGGCGGAGAAAAAAGAAAAAAGAATGGTGGAGAGGAATTGTCAATTTTATTTCTCATTCTAGAGGAGGACAAGCGGTTCCAAAACAGGTGTCAAGGAGAGAGATTTAGATTGATGTAGACCGTCTGATACAAATTGAACGGTTCAAAAGAAGACAGCACTAAGTGAACAGTGCAAAACCTATTCAGAATTATATATATAAAATAAATGTTGATGAATAATGTTTAAATTCTTGTTGTTTTGAAAAGTAAATGTAAGATTTGACTGTACGTGCAAATTGATTTAGATAAACTTCTAGATGTAAATAATTGATGAATTATTTTTTCATGTTTTATACTTGACGTTTAAATGCTTATTAGTGTAATTTGATGCTTAATACGTGCAGGTTGAATATTGATGATGATTTAGTCGATCGTGAAGTTCTAATGCTTGATTGATGATGTTTAAATGCTTTCTATTTCTATTTAAATATTGGATGTGATTGTATACTGCAAATTGATATATATGATCTTATTGATTATTAAGCTTGATAGTTTAGATTTACATGCGTAATATGTAAGGTTTACATGCTTAACAATTGAGATATATATGTTTAGTAGTTAGTGCATCATCAAATGCTTAATAGTTGATATTTAAGTGCTTAATAGGTGCAGTTTTGATAATGTTTATATGCGCCTTTTCGTAAATTAGCACCGTTTCGTTATTTAATCTGTGTATTATTGATTATAAAATTGAATATCGTTGATCGTCTTTTCATCTCCCATTTCTGATATTACACTCTATAACTCTCTCTTTTAGTATAGATTTCATTCTCTAGATTCTCCATCAATATTGAAAATGAAAATTGATAAAAAAGCAGAAAAGAAAAGGAAAGAAATGAAACGAAAAGCTAATGATGTAGAGAACAAGTACTTCACAAAAGAAGAGGAGGATTCTAAGAGGGCACGTAAGATTTTTTTTCTTTTTTATTGAACTTTATATGTTAATTGTGTGTGTCATTTCAAAAGTTTGATAATATGATTTATTTTCTTTTTGTGTGAATTTTAAACGCTCAATAATGTAAGTTTAAATGCTTTTTTGTATGGTATCTATGTGTTAAATTAATTTTTTTTTAAATTTGTTCTGTCAATTTAATTTGCAGGAAAAGGTAAAAGTAAGGAAATAGTATCGTGGTCAAGAGAAACATGATTTCAAGTTTTCCATGCTGCTAAAAGATTTGATGCCACCATCACAGTCGAGTATCGGTCATTTATCTCCAAATTCGACACCAGGTACAACTTTAGTCCATGACAAAGATTTTAGATTACTCATGCTACCATTGGGTTTGGTGTCACCATTGCAATTTGATATTGGTCCTTCGCCTCCAAAATTACCACCAAGTACAACCTTAATCAATGATTATATTCATAGTCAAAAACTACTCATTTTTTTATTCACAATTTCTGAAAGAGATGGCGACTGCGGGCGATTCTAATGGCGACTGGAAGGTGGTAACCCGAAGGAAACCCTACCCAACCCAATGGAGACTCTATCAGCCAACTGAGCCCCAATCAAAACCCTACCTTCCCTATGCAAAGCCTACCTACGCACAGATCCTCCGCCGTTCTTCTCCTGCTCCCACCATGACCTCTCACGGCCGCACCTCTCCACCCACCTCCCAGCCTTCGTCCCCTATCTCTCAAACCCCCACTATCTACTATGTGTCGCCTCATAGCCCCTTCCAGATTGTGTTTTCCCCCGTCCCATACCTTTCCCGAATGGAAGGGCCGTTGTTTTCGGTGTTGCCGTACCGGCCATTCGGCCGCCAAGTGTCGTAACCCAAAGAGGTGTGGTAAGTGCTGGTCTTACAGCCATATTGGTTCCAAATGCAAGCAGGATATTGTTCCCCCGCCTCCGGCCACAAACAAAACACTGTCAACACCACCTACCATCTTGCAAGCCGAGCCGAACTTTGATGAGCTTCTTACCGGCTCATACCCTTACCAAACACCGGAGATGCCCAAAGAGAGACCTCAGAGGGTGCATTGCTTCATACCCCGTGATGCTGACTTTTATACTGAATTGGATCGCCTCAAACAAGGAGTTATCATGCATACGGGCGGTTTTCCTTGAGAGATGAGTGTGGACAACGTTTCTGCATATGCTTGCCGCACTAACTTGGTCACTAAAGATGAAATTCAAGTTTCTGAACTTAGTGGACCTCGCTTCCTGATAATGCTACCAGAGAGGCTACATCCGGATACATTCATCAACGCAACACCCCCGGATGCGTGGGAGGAGGGATTATCATTCCAACCGTGGTCTCCATATGAAGATGCCGCCATTAGCATACCTTCATACAAGATACTCCTCAGTTTGGTAGGTTTCCCACCACACCTATCCAGGGAAAGGCATGTTGCCCAGGCGGTGAGTCATTTTGGGTTATTCCTGGGTTCGGTAGCTCCAGAGAAGCCTTCTTCCCTAACCTCTTGGACTGTCGCCGTCGCTGTTGATGATCTATCTCTAGTGCCCCCGGAGTTGGTTTTACATGTGGGCGGTATGGTGCACTATGTCCAAGTTTATGTGCTCAACTGGCATAGAGCGCCAATCTACAAGGCCAACGAGATGCCGAAGCACCCCAAAGTATATCACCGCCCGCAACCACCACCTTCTTCTACCTCCTCGTTGGATAATGAATTTGGATCAGAAGACCGGGACCTCATACCAATGAGCTCTCAGATATTGCGGGACCTATGCCGCGGACGCACTGCGGGATCGTTACCACCGGAGCTCCGGCGCTTTGCGGGTGATGATGGGATGGACCTTGACATTACACACATGGTTACACACAACTTGCATGCAGAAAATCCAGCTGATCGGGCTGCAGAAACCCAGGGTCCTTTCCAAAACGTACAAGCCGTACTCCAACAGTCACCACATTGCATACAGCCCCCTCTACCTAGAATCGGTGTGGCGGGTCAGCCGGCTATATATCCCGCACAACACGAAGTTGCACAGAATAGCCGTCGCCTCATTCAATCGCCTAGGCAGGCAGCGCCAGCTAAACTGGGCAACAGAGGGCAGATCCGTGTGACAATCACGAGGCCGGGCCTGCTGTGGCGGGTCTCTTAAAGAACAAACCATGTCAACACCCTCAAGCTGCACCCGGGGCTAAGCCACACCAAATCCTCTCTCGTGGAGAATCTTCTAAGAATGTCATCACAGCTGTCCCTGTAAGAGCTGACAACGCAGAATCCGGGCACAGGGAAACAATGATTTTATCCCCTTTTGAGGAACATTCCAAAACAGTAAACATTTCCAAACCACATGCTAATTCGGCAAAGGCCCAACAGAAAGACAAGGCCCAAGCCCCCAACACTAGGCCTAAAGCAAAGTCTTTAAGACAGGGCCCATTGTGTATTGCGCCACAGCCCAGGAAGTTTAAATGGACCAGGCCGACCCCATCAAATAATGCACAGGTCACTAAGAAATTAATTACTGCTGCTAGTAACAAGAGGAAAATTATCCCTAGTCAGGCTCCGAGCAATCCAAAACGACCGGTTAAAGGGAAAGACAAGCAACAGGCAGAGCTATCCTTTAATTCGGAGGGATTTTACGAGGTCCAGGTGCATTATGATCACATCTCCAAGCTAGCAGCGGGCTGTGGGTTCACACATCAGGATGTTGAAGAAGTCATCAAAATTGATAATGCACAGCGCCAACTGGCAAGCCGAACAACAACTTCAGCAGGCATAATGCAAACAGAAGAACAACCTGACCTATCCAGATTTGAACCTGACTCAAGTGATGAGCTTACCTCGGATGAGGAGGAAGCTTAATCCCAGAAATCCCGGGATTAGATGGTGTGCAGTCTTTCAATCTTCATGTTAAGCAAACTCCGGAAATTTAAAATCTTATCTTGGAATTGTAGAGGCCTTGGAAGGGTAGATAAATGTGATGTGGTCAAGAATGTAATTAGGCATTCTCGTTGTGATATTTGTATGATTCAAGAGACAAAATTAAATGAAAATAGTTTAAATTACTCGAGTGTGCTTCCTTCTTTTTTTTCAAAAGAATTGTGTTGTTATTCATGCACGTAATTCGGCTGGGGGTCTCCTAATTTCATGGAAACACACTTACACCTTGATAAACTCTTGGGGGACAGAGCATTCTTGTTCGGCACTGTTGCAGCAAGTGCATACTGGAGCTTTACTGTTGGTATCCAATGTGTACGGCCCGGCAACTGATGAACATAAACTGGCTTTCATTGAAGAGTTAAGAAGTTTGTCGACCATCGTGCATCATTCTTGGATTTTAGGTGGGGACTTTAATTTAGTGAGATGGTTGATTGACCGATCCGGGAATCAACGAAGTTTTCGATTGATGTCGATGTTCAACGACCTCATTCGCGACCTTCAATTACAAGATATCCCACTATCGAACAGATGCTACACTTGGTGCAACAATAGACCGGATGCAACTCACTCAAAAATTGATCGAATACTAATCACACCTGATTTTTCTTTGCAGTTTGCGGCTATTTCTCTCAAAGCACTGGACGTTCTTGCCTCAGATCATGCACCATTGCTAATGTCCTTTGCTGATGCACCAACACCCAAGCGGTCTTTCAAAATGGAACTGTTCTGGTTGACCAACCCACAAGCTACAGAGATCATACAATCAACATGGAATGAGACTGTGGCTTCTCACACAATGCAAGGGGTGCACCGGTTCAGAGTGTATTGTGAAGTGCTTCACCAAAAACTACGGTCTTGGCACTGCACTAATTTTGATGCTTTGGAACAGCAGCTACTATTCTGTAGGAACACCCTACTATTCTTTGACCAAATCGAAGAAAGACGAAGGCTTATGGCATACGAAAGAAAATTCCGGTTAAAGGTCAGGGACCGGGCTTATTATCTAGCCTGCATAGTGAAATTGCGATGGCGACACAGATCTCATTACCGGTGGTTAAAGGGAGGGGACAAAAATACAAGGTATTTTCACGCTTTGGCTTCTGCTAAACAGCGTAGGAACAGAGTGTCTTTTATTCATCATCATGGCCAGACTGTTCAAGAAGAAACCATCATCCGAAACATCTTCAAAGACCAGATGGAAGGTTTATTGGGTTCGGCCAATTCGGTATGGCCTTTCCAACCGGCGGTCTTGTATCAATCAGACCCGAATCTAGACTACCTACAAGACCCTTTCTCTAAAATCGAAATTGAAACGGCAGTAAGGCAGTTAGCGAAGAATAAAGCGTCGGGTCCAGATGGGATCCCGAACGAATTCCTCCAAATTCATTGGCTGACTATACAATATGAGATTTGTTCCTTGATTCACGGTTTTTATGATCAAACTTTGAACTTGGCAGTCATCAATCAGGCAAACATAGTGATGATCCCTAAAGTTGATAATCCTTGCCAGGTTAGTGAATTCAGACCCATTAGCATCATGAATGCTATTCCCAAGCTTATTTCCAAACTCTTGGCTAACAGGTTACGTATTATGCTCCCCAACCTCATATCATCGAATCAAACTGCTTTCATTCATGAAAGGCAAATCACGGAAAATTTCAACTCGACGAGAGAAATGTTGCATCATATCTCAAGCAGTGGGGCATCGGCATGCTTTATTAAATTGGATTTTAAGAAGGCTTTCAACTCGGTTAATTGGGGATACCTGTTACGAGTCATGGAGGCCCGGGGTTTCCCATAAAAATGGCTAGCATGGATTGCTAACTTGTTTAATACGGCCTCTTCACGTGTTGTCATGAATGGGGGTGAATCTGAATTCTTCTACCACAAAAAAGGTTTGCGACAAGGTGATCCTTTGTCACCAATGTTGTTTGATGTCGCTGCTGATGTTCTGACAAGGTTGATTGAGGTCCTTAATGGGTCGGTTCAGGCACAACTGACTCGTAAACTTAAACAGGCAGTATTTATTCATCAGTATGCCGATGACACGGTTATTATTGCGAATGCGGAACCGACTACAATTATTTCTTTAAAAATTGTCTTAAGGTTATTTACGGCAATTTCTGGCCTTGAGATCAATTTTGCAAAGAGCTCCTGGATTCCTATTAATATAGCCCCTGATCATGTACTGCCGATTTCAGCTGTCCTTGGTTGTTCCTTAGCCGCATTCCCTACTGTTTACTTGGGATTGCCTTTGACTTTGAACCGTCCAACTAAACAGTTATACATGCCTCTCATAGAAAAATTAGAATCCAAAATGGCGGGGTGGAAGAGCAAACTAATTTCGAGAGGTGGTAGATTGCAGCTCATGAACTCGGTTTTGAGTTCTATTCCCATATACTTCATGTCTTCCTTCTTGTTGCCAAGTTGGGTACTTAAAAGGATTGACAAAATTAGACGGGATTTTTTATGGAGTAAGTCCGAGCAGCGAAGAGGTATTTCATTAATTAAATGGGACATGGTATGTCTACCGAAAGAATATGGCGGCATGAGGGCTGCCAATCTCTTAATCCGAAATATATCACTCCTCCTGCGTTGGTGGTGGCGATTGTACACTGCCCAGGCTTCCTTGTGGCCTCAGACCATTACATGTCTATACAACCTAACGCCTGCCCAAACGCACAGGGTTTAGAAACAGAAGGGATCCTTTTTTTGGCACCAGCTACTCAGGATACGGCCTTTCTTTGACTGGTCGGTTAGATGGAATATCTCTTAAGGCTCTCTGATTTCATATTGGTTTGATTCTTGGACATACCCTACTCTGGCTGCCCAATCTTTGCCACACCCTTCAACCAGAAAACATTCACTTCAAATGGCGATGAACAGTGGTCTTGCAGTACCCGATCTTAGTGTGACGCATACACATGATCAAATACTGTGGCTATGGTCTAAAAACAAGGAGTACTCGGCTAACTCTTACTATAAAAAGGTAATCTCTGCTGGAATGTCAAAGTGGGAATATGGATTTGTTTGGCTACTCAAAATTCCACCTACGGTTAGTGTTTTTTCTTTCCTTTTGTTACAAGGGAGATTACTAACACATGATGTTTTGCTTCGCCGAGGGATTCAATGTGATTTGCAATGTCCAATGTGCCAGCACTGTCCGGTTGAAACTGCCTTTCATATATTTTGTGTGTGTGAGAAAGCCCGACGTTGCTGGTGCCGAATGCAGTCTTTGCTCGGTTTTTCTATAATGACCCTGGGTCATACGTTGCATGAAACTGTGGATAGATCTTGGAGGGTTTGTAGGCACAGAATATCCAAAAAGAGGTGGGGTGCATACTTCTTTGCAAACCTTTGGTTCCTTTGGAGGGCATGTAACCGGAAGATTTTTGACGACTATGAAACGAATCCGGAGTGGTTAGCATACCAGGCAAGGCGTGAGGCTAAATTGTGGTTGAAGTATAGTTGAGGGGGGCTTGTACTATTGCTGTTATATTTGTTGGGGTATTTGTATCTCAAAATTGTAATCGTTGGTAACTTCAACTGATAGCCACTATCAGTTTCTCAAAAAAAAAAGATTATATTCATAGTCATAGCGAAAACAAAAATTAGATTACCCATGTTGTCAAAGAGTTTGATGCCACCATCGCAGCCTGGTATTGGTCCTCTTCCCCAAAATTGCAACCAACTACAATCTCAATGATCGCAACTGAGTATTGGTTCCCTGTTTCCAAAACTTTCATATTGTTGGCACTGATAGCAGGGCGGATGCAGGATTTCTGTCAGAGGAGGACAGAAATCGGATTCATATAGCTTATCGGGTTCAAATTTATTAGCTAATCGGGTACTATATAAAAAACAATTGATATAATAATTTAACTACCATAAATTTTGGGTATGTGAATTCCAGAATTAATGTACTAAGTTGGTAATATTTATTAATAAGAAGGCCTCATATATAATATTTCATATTTGAACTAGACAACAGCAACAAAATTTGTGATAGACATGTTCGAGGCTTTCTTGTGAGTTATCTGTCTTATGGGCCTGATATATTAATCTTTCTTTGTACGTTATCTGTCTCCACTGCTATATACCCATTAACAGTAGGTTTCATTAAATAAAAGGCCTCTAAAAGTCCGGCCCAGAACTCACAAGAAAAAGGAAAGTTCCTTTTCACCTGCTTCCTTTCCTTTTCGTTTCTTCAGCTCTCTTCAAGCCGCTCCAATGGTTTCAGTGAGGGACAAGTTCATTTTCACAGGGGGCAAATAGAATCGACCCATTTTTCCTATTAAGTTTCAAAATCCAAGGGGGCAGTCCCCCTGGGACAACGTGGGTCCGCCCCTGACTAATAGTTTGAAGAATATCTCAAGGAATTTATTCTCCTAATTAAGGAAGAAAAGAGTATTTTTTTTTTGTAGTATAATGATTATGAGGAACTTTATTTGATCAAAGGAAATTACATCATAAATTTGTAAGCATCTGCATCTCTCCAACTTAAATGAGTTTCTAAATAACTGTTAACCACTCTTTATAAATTAAGATCTCTCAAGTTTCTAACTCTCACATCTTTAAAATTAATTTTACAGTTTCTATTAAGTCACGTCAGCAATAAATTAAAAAAGACAAATAATTTGAGCCAATTATTTGGTCAGCATTGAGTTTATAAACAGTTTCTTAATAAGAAACTTTATTGCATAGTTTCTAAATAGAGATGAATTAGAAACAGTCACATCAGATTAGAAACTCTAATAGTATTAGAGATGTAAATGCTCTAATAAGTTTGTTCAGAGACATATTTGATGTTTTAATTTGGTAAGTGTAAACCTAAATGAGTCAGTGAATCAATGTCACCCGTTTGTTCAGTGTAAACCTAAGTGTAAATAAAACCTAAGTGTAAATGCTCTAATAAGTTTGTTCAGTGAATCACCCGTTTGAATTTTGAGATTTTTTTTTAGAAGCAAATTTTGAGATGAGTAGTAGCCGGTTTGTTTATTCCGTTTATAAACATATCCGCATGTATCCAGTCTAAATGGGCTCAGTTTGATGCCAGCCCAGTGTCACTCAATAAATGGACCAATATATCCTTTTCAATCGTATTGAGTATTGCTCTTCCTTTTTCCTTTTCGGTGTTTTCTTGCATACATTACATACCATGTGACGGCCTAATTACGACACCGTCCCATTTAATTGATATGTGAGGAAATAAATCTGCTGTTATATGTTTGGTTGTGGAGTAAGAGGTGGAGTAAATCTCTTATTTCATGTTTAAAGAGTCAAACGAGTAAAATAGAAGGAGTAAGATGGAGTAAGAGATGAGTTAAGATGGAGTAAGTTATTTTATCTTTCTAGATGGAGTAACTTACTCCACACTTACTCTACGTGTAGGGTCCACTAGACGTGTTTATTTTTCAACAAACTTACTCCTTCATATGAATTAATTTAATTCACGAGTTAAGCTACCAAACGAGGTGTAAAATTTGAGGAGTAATATGGAGTAAGCAATTTAATCCTCATTAACTTTACTCCATAACCAAACATGACCTTAAAATAACAGGAACCTGTTATTCCGATTCCAACCGTTTAAATTTTTCCATGTGCAAATCAATTTCAACGAAATTTTTTTTTCATGCGCGAATCTTAACAAAGATCAACGATTGAGATCGGAATAACAGGAATATGTTATTCCATTGAAATAACAACAGATTTATTTCCGATTTGTGAGGCTGTTTTCAAGAAAATTAAAATGTGTTTGTGAGGCTGTTTTCAAGAAAATAAAAAAGTGGCTTGCTAAAGCTCACTCGTTTTCTGACTCGGTTCGATACCAAGTGAGTCGCGAGCCACTTTTTTAGCTCGCTCGCTCGTTTTGGAAAATGAGCAAGCCATGAGCTACATCTAGCTCGATTCAGTTCGGCTCGTTGCCAGCCCTAGAGCACATATATACTGCAACGATTTCAATCCCTATTAGCTATCCCAAATTATAATGTGATTATGTGAACTACGTGCGTACATGGAAATCCAATATCCCTTTTTAAAAAGAAACTTGTTTACAACTAATTTGAAGATAACAAACATTTAAAAATCTAAAAAAGCACAGTACGTAGATCCAATATATATGATCTATTTTGTTTCTCTCTTTTAATTAGATGTACCTTCATTTACATATTATAATTTCATTCACTAATTAATGGTCCTGTAACCTAGTCAAGAAGAACGCTTGACTGATGATTATGTCCTAATAAATTCACGCGCCTGGTATTAGAATCAGACCCACCAATCTACCTTTTCAGGAAACAAACAATAAAGAATTTAACCAGGAAAAGAGATCAGTTGAATTATTAAAAATGACCCTCACATGCATGACAGCTCACGTTAATGGCGCATAATTCAATTAGTTCAGGGGTGAAATTGTTTTTTCTTGGAGAAAAGTATCTAGGTGAACACTCTTTATTTCGGTTTAATTAACCAATTAAACAGAAATTTACTTGATATTTATTTGAATTATTTCGGTTTCTATGATTATTAAATGTATTTGTGTGTATTGAGTTCCTGACTTTTTGATATTTAATCTCTCTAATTTCGGTTCAACCAAACAAATTGAAATTTAATTTGGTTCTTTTGATTTGGTTGTTATTCAATTGGCAAGTTTTATTCGGTTAGATTTTTGTTAATCAAATTTTAATTTGATTATTTAATTCGGTTTTAACATAAACAACCATTTAAACACCCCTATCTATATATACCCTTATTCTTATGTCTCATATAGGCCACAGAAATGCGTAACATGTTTGATTACTTTTTGAGTTTTGAGGGCTTAAATTGTTCTCTTTGTCCCACGATGAAATTACTTGGAAAGTTTCTTGAGTTTAATCCATGGGTTGCGCTATTGACAGCGAAAAGTTTACTTTGCACAGCAAACATAAATTGTTTGGGACCATAATGATGACAAGATGGGGCATAATGATGATAAGATGGGGAACCGATGGCGTGACAAATTGACAATGAATGATGGCACGAGGATGGATGGCTATTGTTTCTTTGTTCATTCCATTATGCCTTCTAAAGTCACAACCATTTCCTTTACCTTAACATGCAACTCTTTCTTCTCTTCATCCTTTATTTGTTCTTGGTCATTGGTCCCCGGCCCCATTATATATGCTTCAACATAAATTCAATTCAGATCAACACTTTTCTCTCCTGGAGCCCTATGTAAATTGGATTCACATCACCTCAGGTTACCTGACTCAAGCAAATTACGATCGGACGGCCCATTTAATATGACACGAATCTCAAAACAGCCCCCTACAGTCACAATAGGCACCGGATTTGAGTTTGGCCCATATAGAATTAATCTGGGCCGTCCGTTGTAATTTGCTTGAGTCAGGTACCTGGGAGGATATCGGTCCATGTAAATTAGTTTTCTTATTTTTACACATTCTTGCAATTTTTCTTCAATAATGCGCATCACTATATTTTAGAATCGGAACCATTAATTATTCTGAAGGGAATTCTATTAGGACTACTGTTTCCAATAACTTGTGTAGTTGGGATCAAGACTGAGTTTATTCCAACGGAAGATAATGATAAAAAGATCAGCATAATCGTAAGTAGTTAAATTGTAAATATTTGGTGAAAAAATAAAGCAAATATGCTGAATATGAAGAAGGACAATATATTAAAACATTGATATTGCAAACCATAATTAGAATGTACAATTTGGAAGATAATCGGCCGATTAATCGGCCGATTAGTCGTTGGCGGTGACTAACCGTCAGTAAATTTCCTGACTAATCGGCCGATTATTTCCGATTAATCATTTGGCAGTACCATTTCCGTCCGACGACCGCCTATCATTATTTACAACACTGGTACGTACTCGGCCAAAATCGTTAAATTGATATTTTGTAATAAAGTAATGAGTTCTCTAGGTGAATGAATCAGTGCTTCTTTAGTTAAAATTCGGTCCAATTTCAAGTACTCATTCGAGATAATCAACCCTTAGTCCCACAACTCCAAAACATAATACTTGGAACCGTTAGAGAGCCTATAAGAAAAATCACGACAAAGTCCGGATGAGCATTTGGAACTGAATTTTGATATCCGATTCGTATTTTTATTAATAAAATTATATGAATCCCAATTTAAAATTATATGAATCCCAATTTAGATCTATTTGTTACTTAATTTATTATGCAGTCCGCATGAATTGTTATTATGCGGTCCGCATGGATTGCATGACATTTTCAATGTAGTAGCAGACTGCATACGCATATGCAGCCGCAATCAAAACACTGACAACTACAATTATAACACACAAAATGTCAGTACACCACTCTGATTATGTCTAATATTCTTGATGTCTCGCTATTTTGTCCATATTCTGACCGTACTTTGTATTAAAACCTGTGCCTAAAACTCTGAAGTCGTGTTTATTTCATTGAATATCTATAGGATGTGGTACTGCTGCGCTTTTATTCTTATTTTGCAGGAAACAGGCGAAACAGAGGAAGAATCTGGATTCTGAAGGCTTATACACGGACCGTGCACCATCTGCATGCGGTCCGTACACCCTCTGCCCGACCACAGACTGAAGACACACGACCGTGTACAATTCACCTCACCAAGACACAGGCACACGGTCTGTGCACCCTTGCATACGGACCGTGCATGGCATTTCCGGAAACAGAACCAAAGAAGGAAATAGATGCCAGCTGCGGAAAGTCGTGAATGGAAGGCATTAAAGCGCCTCTCTGAGCAACAGAGAGGTCATTCTAGACCAGAGGACAGAGATCTAGGTTTTTTGCTTGACGGCTTGGCTTGGAGAAGAAGAAGAGAGGAGAAAAATGAGAGTTTTGCGACGAATCTTCACTATACTTTGAGTTTTGTCATGAACTTCCTCTTTATTATTTGTTTCATTTGCTGTTTTGCTATGTTAGGCAAAACTCTTAGTTTCTAGGGTTAAGATGTAGTTGAATGTTTAGTTTTATTTGCTAGTTACTTGGAACTTGTGTTTGCTTGATTGTGTAGTATTTTATTGCTTAGATTGTATTTGTTTGAATTGATTGGTTACTCCGCTAGATGAAAGGCCTCATCTAGATGGTAATCGAATAACCTTGACATTCACTCGACCAAACTAAGTATATGAGGTAGGTTTGTGAACCGAGAGGTGAGACCAATTAGTAGCCGAGAGGTGAACTTTCCTTGCATCGAGAGACGGAGGATACCTTTAGTAAACTAACACGTAACTTAGGTTAGTTAAGCCAACAAGCGAAAGTTGAGGTTTAAGAACCCTAAGAGGGAAGAAATTGAGTTCCATACTAAGTAATTAAGCCAACAGACGAGAGTTGAGGTTTAGGAACATCAGGTACGGTCAATAGAACCCTACACAAAGAAACAACGCAGACACCAATAGCTGCTGTATCAACTCGAGGGCCACACGGACCGTGTATGAGAGTACACGGCCCGTGTACATTAGACACGGCCCGTGCATGAGAGTGCACGAACCGGGCACCGAGAGGCTAAGCTGAGATGAAATCAGAAACCCTAGGAACACCTTTTTATTCATTCCAAAACCACTTTACTGTTTTAAATCTTCTTATTAATCTGTTTAGAATATTAAACAACCAAAAACAACCTTTGCAGACTTCTAGAATTTTATAAATTAAGTAGAGTCCGGTAATTGTCAAACCGTCCATGTGGATTCGACACCCAGCTATACCCAACTTCTGTTGTATGCTTGCAACTGTATTGAGTGAAGACTAGGTATTAAAAGCCTATACGCTTCCGAGCGATCAATTCTCATTCATGTACATTCGGAATGCCCGATCAGAGTACAACCAGTCCTCCAAAGGAATCAGAGAGGTGTTTGTCGGCAGCGGTCGCATTCGACTCTCGTCCCTGTAACGCCAGCATATGCTTAACGGTCATCTCGCTTCCTCACGACCAGACTGTGAACCTCTATTATATATTGCTCGACATTGTATTATTGTATAGGTTGAGTAAAATGGATGTGTTATGAGGATGAGGAGAGAGAATTTAAAAATTTATAATAAAAAAGTCAAGAATAGTCCCTACCTGTCAACCTTCCCCGCGGATAGGGTTTGTCTTGACCGCTAACTTTACCGGCAGTCTGCCCTATGCAACCTGCTGGTGAAGTTAGCGGTGGTGGTATTTTTGAAATCTGACGAAAATAATAGTATGAATCGAATTGGCTTTGTGTGTGTGTGTGTGTGTTATAGTTAAAAAAAAGGCGAAAAATCTTGTGGCACAAAAATAGAAAAACGCACCAATGAATTGTCATTTCCCTATAGCTGCACTATCTAGTGTCGACAAATTGGAATGCATTGAAATTTTCTTACCTCCAAAGTATACCTTTCTAATTCTTAGCACATACTCTACAATTATGATACTTGATGGATTGTGTAGTGCGTGGTACGTCGTTGGTACTATTGCTACTATTCCAGATTCCAAGCAGATCTCTTCACATTATGTAATTTCTTTTTATATATTTTAGAACAGCATTATCTTATTTATAGTTTGGCTTCATTTTCTATGTTGATGCTAAACTTGCATCTATCGCTAGAAGAAAGTTAAAAGTTAGCGTGCTTGTATTATTATCCAGTAGTACTGCGCATCTATATTATATATAGAGTGAGGCTATGGTGCTATGCATAGCACGGATGGCTAGTGTACTACGGCTCAATATGGTACTTTTTAAAATCCTAACGGTCGATCCGAACCGTTCAATGTGATAAACCATATGAATATGTACTTGCAAACTAAATTTTATATTTTTTCGAATTTTTTTACTATTTTTTCAGATAGGTAGAATTTTGATGGTCCAGAATTTTCAGAAAACACTGATTTTTTTACCTATCTAAAAAAATAGTAAAAAAATTCAAAAAAATATAAAATTTAGTTTGCAAGTACATATTTATATGGATATCACATTGAACGGTTCGGATCGACCGTTAGGATTTTAAAAAGTATCATATTGAGCCGTAGTACACTAGCCATTGGTGCTATGCATAGCACCATAGCCTCACTCTTATATATATGTGTGTGTGTGGTGTCATGCGCACCATGTGTGTACAAAGTTGTTTTTATTTATTTTTATAAAGGATGTAGGTCTAAGTCTACTTTAAATTTTTATTAAATAAAAGACGTTTAATATACAATACAGAAAAAGAATATACATGAGATAGAGGTTATATCATGCTCATAAATTAATTAACAGCTATATCTTTAAGCAAATACATCATCTGCAAGTAATAATAGTATATCTCTACCTGACAAATAATTCTGGCAAAGGAGGCAGATTATACTTGAGATGTAATAAGATTGTTCCACACAGCTTTTGCAGATTAAATTGAGTTTCATTGCATCAATCAAGTTTGATCATGTGGTACTGTATATATCCCTAGCTATAATTGTAGTTCTAATTGTAATATATATATATATATATATAGGAGTTGGCTACGGTGTTACGCGTAGCATAGAGGGCCTTCGTGCTACAGCTCAATATTTGAGTTTTCAAAATCCTAACTGTCGATCTGAACCGTTCAACATGATCTCCAAATGAATATGTACTTGCAAACTAAATTTTACATTTTTTAGAATTTTTTTTATATTTTTTTAGATAGGTAGAAAATCACTTGATCTAAATGATACAGAATTTTCAGATCAAGTGATTTTCTACCTATCTAAAAAAATAGTAAAAAATTCTAAAAAATGTAAAATTTGGTTTGCAAGTACATATTCATATGGAGATCATGTTGAACGGTTCGGTCGACCGTTAAGATTTTGAAAACTCAAATATTGAGCCGTAGCACGGAGGCCCTCTATGCTACGTGTAGCATATTAGCCAGATTCTCTCTCTCTCTGTGTGTATATATATATATATATAGAGATGGGCTATTGTACTTCGCGAAGTAAAACCCCCATTTACTTCAGGCCATATTTCGTCATTTTGAAAATCCAAACAATCGATCCGAACCGTTCAACATGTTCTAAATATTGAAATGTGCTTGGAGACTAAATTTTACATTTTTTGGAATTTTTTTACTATTTATTAAGCCACTTTGAAAATCGCTGATCCGGTGGTCCAGAAAATTTTACTGTTTTAGTGGATCAGTGATTTTCAAAGTGGCTTAATAAATAGTAAAAAAATTCCAAAAAATGTAAAATTTAGTCTCCAAGCACATTTCAATATTTAGAACATGTTGAACGGTTCGGATCGGTTGTTTGAATTTTCAAAATGAAAATATGAGCGTGAAGTAAACAGGGGTTTTACTTCGCGAAGTACAATAGCCCATCTCATAATAATAATAATAATAATAATAATAATAATAATAATAATAATAATAATAATAATAGGGGTATGATCTCTGAGCAGATCTAGCTATTGGACCCCATAAGAGACTATTAATTACACAATTGAATCTCACACCATTCTCAATCAATCAAACTATTTAAGATCATCTAAAGCTAACAAAAGAGGAAATTAAGATTCTCCAGTGCAAACTGTCAGATAATAAAATATAAAAGAATGGAATAAAGTGCTTATTTGTTGTACGTACACTATGTAAAGCACAATTACTTGTGCAATATATAATTAATACCTCCAGGTTTTTTAAGGCGCATGCACTTGTGCAATATATAATTAAGATTCTCCAGGTTTAATATTAATATATAACTAAGAGTGATGCTACGGTGCTTTGGTAAGTAAAGAAGATGTTTTACTTTCTGCTTATATTTTCATTTTCAAAGTTCAAATAGTCGATCCGAATTTCTTAACACGATCTTTATATTAATATGTACTTGGAGACCAAATTTTACATTTTTTGGAAATTTTTTACTATTTTTTTTGAACTTTTGAAAATCAGTGTTTTTAAAATTTTTATTATTATTTTTTATTTAATGAAAAGCTGTGATTTTCAAAAATTCTAAACAAATAGTAAAAATTTTCAAAAAAATGTAAAATTTGGTTTCCAAGCACATATCAATAGGAAGATTATGTTGAGAAGTTCGTATCAACTATTTGAACTTTAAAAATGGAGATTTGAGCGGGAAGTAAAACACTCTCTTTACTTCTCAAAGCACCGTAGCATCACTCTATAACTAATATTAAAGGGCCTCTACATTATAGGTTAGATTCGGATTAGCTCCGTTTAAAATCAAACGTCAGAGATGGGTTAACTCAAAAGATGCTCTTTTGAGTTAATGGAGACGATGCGGACTCTCATATATATATATAGAAGAGAAAGAGATTCAGAGAGAGAGAGGGGCTACATTACATTACATCCCCCAACCCTCCTCTCTCTCTCTCTCTCACTCACTCACTCTCAAATCTTATCTTGATCCTGTTCATCCATTAATCGCTTCTCCATGCTTTATGAACTCAAATTAAGAATGTACAAAGCAAAGCTACACATCCCCAAGAAAGACTATAAATTGTTCTTTACGACACAGTTCCCTAACAGACCTGAAAGTCCAGAATCAAGCAACCAAACATACATGAGTTCCAAAGATGAAACACAGAAACAAAAAGACACAAAACTCCAATTCCAAACACATTCTACCACTTCTCATCAGGAGCTGACAAAACATGATAGATTTGAGAAAGATAATGAAACCGAAGAAGAAGGGTGTAAACCACAAGATGACAACGATAGTGGATACCACACACCGACATCTCCGGCAAGTACAATTGCACCGGTTTTGAAGTGTCCACCGGCACCCAAGAGACTTAAATGGGTAAGGTATATAAAGAGAAAGGGTAGAATTGGAATTACGCGTAGGCGAATTCTGGTACCAGATGAACAGATCATTTCATTATTTGGTTGTGAGATTGAAGCGGGACGGATGTGTAAAAAGGCAAGACTACAACATAAGTGATATTCTGGTATTGTGCTTCATTTTGTGTACTATACTTTATTTGGTCTCTTCTTTTGGATTGATTTTGAGTGTGTGACTGAAATATTGTGGAATTATGAACTCTCACAATTACAAAAGAATACCATAGTTTTCCATTTTCTTTTTCTTTTTTTTCCTTTTTTTTGGTTATGTAGTAACTGTGTGCCAAGGTATATGATGGTTCTATGAGGCTAGCTTGTGGTGCCCAAGACCAGATCTGAATTTTATAAGGGGAAATAATGTCCATTCTGGTTTATTTTTTATTCCAACAAATTTATTTTGGGGTGCAAACTGTGTATGAATCTGATAGTTGTGCCTTTAATTTTCAATTTATATTTTTCAACAAAAATACAAATCGTTATATATTCTGATTCATTCGTCTCCGACAAAGAAACCAACATTAGTGCTTCATCCATCAACTAGATGCTCCCATAATATTCATAAAATAATTTGCAAAGTAAAAAATTGATATAATAATACTTAGATATTATATACAGAACATTAGATAGAATAAGATAATTTCTTTTTCAATAAAAAACAATGAATTAAGAAAAATAATGTATTGTTCTTAACTAATGAGTCATCCATAAACATGTCCATACAAATAATATTTAGATAAAAGATATCATAAATCTTTAATACTCTAAATATTGCTGCTAAATGGAAATTTGGGAATTCGTGATAAAGATTCAATATGGATTAATTTTTAATTGGAATTACACAAAAGTATTCAAGTCTGCTTCATGGAAATTAATGATGGGACAATAAATTTTTATTTTATTATTTTTGTTTTTATTGGCGCCAATATCAGCCCTAAGCATCGAAATATAATCGGACCCAAGCTGGGACTAAATTGCTTCAAAGACTAATTAATGTTAGACGGTGATAGAATGTAACATAGAGTTCAATGAAATTAAAAATAAGCTACAATTTCTGAGAAAAAAACTAATAACATCTAATGAATGCTTCTTTCCTCCTCTTAATATTGAAGAAAACAAACTCAGCCTTTTTTAATATTTTAAATAGGCATTAGGCAATCTCCTATTTGATATTTTCTCTTTTTCCTTTCTAGTCAGAGATGATGTGCCTTTTCAACTTTCTTCTTTTCTCCTTTTTCATAACGATCCTAGATTGGATGGATCCTCTGCAACCCCAGCTGTCTAGCAAATTCCAGTAACGTAATTTAAAAAACATTGGTGGTTGGTAATGGATACAAGCAGAATTTTTTATTTTTAAAAAATCACTAAATATTCTTTCGGAAAAGGGATAGATGGAATTTCTTTTCGATGTCACAGAAGGAACAAAATCGCTCATTCAGTACTTTAGGCACATTTAAAAAAATTAATGCGGTAACTTTGATCACACAAAATCCTTTACCATTTATTTAATACTTGAAGTTAACATTATTAATTCCAAAAATTAAGAGGGGGGCGAAGGTTTTCTGGATGATAAAGAAAAATGAGAACAAGGTCGAATAAATTCGACAAAAAATACAAATGAAAATTCAGGCTTTAAATAGACTAACATTGTATAGAAACTTCAATTTCTTATTATTGTCCACAGCCCATAACTAACGATTTTGAACCCAAAAACGATAGTTAGAAACCTAAAAAATTGAGTTGAAATTTTTCGACAGTGTTGCATTTTCATTTTATGTGAAACCAAAAACGATTCCTTTAAAAAAAAAAAACTCTCTGATTCCCGACAAAATAAAAATAAATGTATGGCAGCGCGAAGCATAAAATTTGTAGGATATAGCCGGGAATACAGCTTGCTTGAATTCAATAAAAAAGATTCCGACAAACAAAGACCAAATAACAACAATAAATAATACAAACCGCGAGTCTCTAAAAGTTAATCATTATCCCTGTGTTGCATCATCAAGCAAGCTTCTTCAAAACATAATTTCTGTTCACTGTAGCACTAAAAGTTCATCATAGGATAGAATTAGGATGTGTTTAAGCTCATCAAGTATTTCGGTTAGAATGTGTTTAAGCTTATCAAGTCTTTCGGTGAACTTAACTTCAAAATCTATCAGAATGTATTCAAACAACGAATTCAAATCGTTGAAACCGATCTACTTCATGATTGATGCATTTACATCTCAATTTATAAATTTTCATCTTAATTTTATATAAAGTGAGCAGTAAAAAAAAAGAATTGTTTATGAATTAATTTTAATATGTTCATTTTTCATCATTTTTTAACTAACTTTATATACTAAATTAATTCAAAAATTTATAAATTATTTACATCAAGTAGATCAGTTTCAATAGTTTAAATTCATCATTTATAAAAAGCAATTCCATGAATTTTGAAGTAAAGCTCACAAAGTACTTGGTGCTTAAGAACAGAACTACGGGTGTTGTGCTCCGTTTCTTTTCATAAGTTAAGAACGGTGCATGATGGGTGCACATACTACCATTAATGGACTCAAGAAAACATTACCATTGCAAAAGCAGATTTTAAATATTACCTACCTACATGCACTGCGCGCGCATAAACACCATTAGAAATTGGCCGAAATTACACACAAAAATAATCACGCACTACATGAATTAGGCCTAATAATGTTGAATTACTAAATACTAATAATTAGACTAGCTAGTGAATTGCCAGAAATTCACGCAATCTTCTTGATTATATCCTGAATTAGTTCATCCATGTCCAGCTTCTTCATTGGTGAAAATGGCCGAGGCATGTTCTGAATATTAATCAAACACAAATAAAACAAGTAACCACTACTTGGTTGTACATTACATCATGCATCTTTGTACTTAGTTTAATTCAGGTTTCATGTGATATTGATTTAACAATTACTCGAATAACAATAAAGCTTTCAAAGAACAATTACCAGGAGGGAGACGAATATTTCACCACCTTCCTCACGGATCTCAAAGCATCCTCTCCGCGGCTGAGTTTTGGCAAAGAAGTCAGCATCGCAGGATTAGGAAATTCAGAATGCATGGATAAAGAGAAACTATACAATTTCTAATGTGTACTAGTTCATCTCCATATTTATCTTTCAGTGAGCAGATACGAATACGAATAGTAAACGGATATTAAAATTTAAAACAAAATTCACCTTAAACGGATACGAATACAGAGCGGATAATCTACAGATACGGATTCGAATAATTGTCGGATAATTGAGTCACATGAACTTTAAGATACAACAACAACCAAGTCTTTAGTCCTAAACAAGTTGGAGCAGGCTAGAAATGAAACCCAATCGTGGTCACAAGGTGAAGTAGAAGTAATAAAATAGTAATAGTAGTAGTACTACTAATAGTAATGATGGTACCACTAATAATAGTAATAATACTAATAATATACTAATTATATCATGCCTACACTATAAATCGTAGGAGTCAAAGTCCTAAGCTATACATCCTTAATCCCAAATCCCTAGTTATATGGTCTAAATCCTATAATACTACTCCTAAACACGCCTAAACAATATTTCCTAAGTCACAGTTCTGGTACGTGAATCACTAACTTCCACGCGCTCATGTCTGAAGCCAACTCTTTGGATACATTCCATTTCTTCAAATCCCTTTTTACTGCTTCCTCTCATGTCAAATATAAAATAAATTAATATAATTTTAATTCACTTCTTTTTACATGATTCTATCAATGAATTCTTACATTAAATCATATAGCTAAAACAAAAAAAGGGCAAGGGAGAGATATAGCAACGTTAATAGGTATAGAGTTAATGTTGGCCCAGAAAATGAGTTGGCCCAAACATATGTTGATGTCCAGATTCTCAAGATTCCTTAGTCCCACAATAGATGTTGATTACAGAACCCTTTATATATAACCCCTCCGCCCTGTGTAATTGAAGATCTGTAGACAGCAAGGAGAGAAATCATTGATATAAGAGATTGCGCCATAATGGATTTTGGATCGATAATGGGATTCGGATATCCGGATATCCGCTCCGTTTAGGTATGTAGGAAATTATCCAAATTCGTATCCGAAACTTTCTCTCATATCCCATACATATCCGAATCCGGATCCAGAATTATCCGAATTCGTTTAATCCAAATTCGGATCCCATCCAGATACGGATCGGATTTGAAGCGGATAATCCATATTCGTTTACACTCCCAGTTGTGGGAAAACTTGGGTTCAAATTCCACCTCCCACATTATATATTTTTACATTTTATTTTCTAGCCTCTCTATCTAAATTTTCTAGTTCCACCCCTGCGTCTATAATTATTTTCTCTATTTTTGAAGCTAGTTTTGCCAGATTTAAAAAATATTGTCAACATTATCGAGTTAAAAGCCACTCTAGGATAAAAGCCAAGCCACTGTAATTTTACTCAAGTAATGAATGCCTTCAACTTTGAAAGTTGAAACAATTGTTGAAGACAAAGAATCATTTAGAGATCAATTACATTGATAGCAGAGTAGCAGATATGGCAAATCACGTAATTAGGAAATATTTTAATGGCTCCTTAAATTATGTAACCTATAATGAGCACCGTATAAGAGATTGAAAATAATATCATAAATCAATAAAATTAGTTTTTTTCCTCTACCAGATTTCAACAACAATATTTGACATTTATAAAATTTACTGACTTGCATAAGCATCAAACTTTTTGGCCTCCTAACAACTAAATAACTTGCATTCAAAAGAAATTCATTATATATTTCTTTACCAAAACAGAAAAACTGTGGTTTTGACAGAGTCTTCCAAGATGACATGGCAATAGTGATGTGATGTGAGTATGTGACTCATAACTCATTGACTTATAGTAGCAATATAATATCTCAACATGGAATAAGAAGAAGAGAGAAAGACACACCTTCTCTGGGTTAATGGTCACAGAGATACCAGGGACACCACTTTCTAACCCTTCCTTCACCTTCAAAGCCCTTGTCTTGAATGCGTTACATTGCTTGCTAATGTTAATTCAATCAATCAATAAAAAAAAAATCAAGAAAAATGTATCAGTTTCTGATCGAGTAATGCATCCAGAAAAATTAAAATCATTGTGACATATAAATGCAAAATAATAATATAAAAATAAAGGAGATCAAAGGAAACTTTGTATTTAATGTGAGAAAATCCTAGGTTTTGATTCAATAATAAAAATAAGTTAAAAATAGCAGTACCAAGCCTCAATGATTATGGATTTAGCCTCTCCAGTTGCCGGGGCGGCCTCTCTGGCTTCCTTCTTCTTCTCCTCCTTCACCTTGACAGATTTATCTTTCACTCCAGCAATTCGGGTCTTCTTCTTCGGCTTCGCCGGAGCAGCTGGCGGCGGAGCCACCCTTTTCCCGACGGCGCCGCTCCTGGTCCTCCTCGGCGACAGCGACACCGCCGCTGGAGCAGCCGTCTCTTCCCCCTTCGCCTTTCTCCTGGGCGCCATCTCTCCCTCTCTCTCTCGCTCGCTCTCTCTCTTTCTCTTTTGTGTTTGTTTGTAACTCGCAAGTGACTCGGTTTTTTTAGCAGTAAATGCCTCCCCTCTTTGAGTAATTCAAATCCCTGCAATTATTGAAAAAATAAAATAAAAAATCCCTGCAATTGGATAGTGGGATGTTCTTCCCCATTCACTGAATAATAGGACCAAGACGTAGATGATCCCACCTGACAGTGAGTCTGGATTTAGTACACCAGTTGTAGTTCGAAATATTTATGTTGTGGGAATGCAAAAGAAGCGTCTCTAGGAAGTCAAAGAGCCACAAGTGCAATGTTGGAAAAGACAGTTAGGTCTGTGAACCAGATACTGTATTGTATTATGTAAGCCAAAGGCATATCTGCCTATGACATGAGAGGATATCATTTTGTTTTACAGCATATGCACTGTACGGTATAGACCTGATGCAGATGGATATCTTTGATAAAAGAGGAGATGGTGGATTCCCGCGCGAAAGTTTCAATACGCGAGGTCCATTGCGGTGGGAGCACTGTTTCGAAATGGGAGTAGATGAACCAGGACTATGAGTAGGATATCTTTTGTTGCTTCCCGCCATTGTTTAATCGCAGACCTATGTTAATTGCTAGTTGATCCTGGTGGTCTTGGTAGTACACCAGAACGAGAGCTGGGCAAAATTGCTTAAAATTCGTAACTCGCTCATTTATAGTTCGTTTTAACTCACTTATTTATAACTCGAATTAGTTTCAACTCGAGTTGGCTGACTCGTTTAATAAATGAGCTTATCCCAACTCGCTCATTTATAACTCGAGTTACATAACATTAGTCACAATAAATTTCAGAAATTATTTTTGTTAAGCTGCTGTATGAAAAATTGCTGGTACTTATGTACTAAGTTGTTGTATGAAAAATTGCTGGTGCTTATGTACTATTATTGTATGAAAAGTTGTTAGATACTGATAAATTATTTTACTAGTAGTATATAATTAACTGGTTAAACGAGTTGTGAGCCAACTCGAGTTGATAACGAACTGAGTTCAAGTTGGCTCTACAACTCGTTATTACTATTCCAACTCGAGTTGACTCGCTCATTTATTTAATGAGCTGAATTCGAGTTGGGGGTAACTCGCTAAAACTCGGCTCATTTACAGCCCTAGAAGGAGATAAAGAACTCCATTTATTTAGATGAAGTGTTTGAATGACTCCATTATTTTCTTAAAAAAAATATTTTAATAGAGAAAATTAAAAAAAGAAATTAGTTTGAATCGGTTGAAAATTTCTACCGATATAAACTAATTCAAACTTTAGATTTAAACTAATTTCTATCGATCCAAACTTAATTAAACTTTAAATTAGTAGAATTCCAACCGATCCAAAATATGTTAGTAATCTTTTTGTTTCTGTTTTCTTTTTCAATATTTTCTATTGACAAAAAATTCTCCACTAGTAGGTATAGGAGAATTTTGCGAAAGAACAAATTATTATTGATATTATATTATCATCTGTCAATCTTTCCCACAACTGAATTTTTTTAGTTAGCATTTAAAACAAATAAAGATTCAGGGCCTGTTCGTTTGCTACGGGATTATACGGGATGGAATTTGGCGGGGATGGGAACTTACTTTTAAAAAAGTGGGAACCCAAGAGTACGGGTACACACGGGATTGTACTGAAATTAGTGTTCGGTTGTACCGTGGGATTAAATGTGGGAAATCTTAATTTATTTTGAAAAATGTATTTCTATTTAAAATTCTCACTTATTTAAAATAAAAAATAATTATGTACTTTGTAATTTTCATCTATTAGTAAAAAGATATGTTGTATTTAAAATTCTCACAATTAAAATTTGTAATTTTAAATAATTATGCAATAGAAATTTCTCGTAATCAGTTAAAAAAAAAAACTAATCTGTCCGGACTTAGGGAATGTGTTAGTCCCACAATCATTAATGAGATAAAGCTACAGTGGTTATATAAAAGGAGGGACCCTTATTGAATATAGTAAAGTTGAAGTGGAGAAAGAACACGCAAAAATTATAAAGGAGGAGAGAGAGGTGTCAGTTTTTGGGAAAAAAAAAATGTTGTCCAACTCCGCGTTTTTTTTCCCATCAAAATGAACTGACTCTGAAACCGAGGTTGGATTTAAGATGGGATTAAATGGACTGAAATTGACCATCCGAACAGCTGTTGGGAAATTTCTTCTATTCAGCAAAAAATCCTATCAAATCCCACTAAAACCTGGACAGCCGAACAGGCCCTTAAAGTTAGTCATAGCGCAGATCTAGTTTGCACACCCCAAATAAGTACGTAGACTAAATATGCGCGCCTCAAGACACGTAGGCCTAGCTAACTTTCTGGTTATGAGATCAAACTGATAGACATAATAAAACATGACGTGCTTTTACAATTAGAAACACGTAATCCAGAATCCGTAAATCCAAAATAAAATAGCAAATGAGTTTAAATCTTACAGTTCTGAATTGAAGACATCTTTAAGCGGAAGCGTTAATACTGAGATCTTCAATGATTTTCCTGATAACTGATGATGGACACAGCATTTTCTCTTAATAGCGTTTTCTCTTAATTCAGTAGTAAGAGATAGAGAGACGTTATTCTGATTGGTATTCTGTATCTTATTATCAGGCAATCAATTGGGACCAGTATCAATTAATAGCAACAGATTTTTCCATCAAAAATGCTGAAGCCCTTTCGTTCATTTCTTTGAATGAACCTGGTGCATATTAATAACATAGGCCATAACATAATAAAATAAAACTAACATTCTCCCACTTGGCCGTAATGTTATAACATAATAAAGCACATATTAAAAATTGGCCAATATAATTTTCATTAATCATGAACCTGTTCAGTTAGAAATACCAAACCAAACTAATGTAATCAGAATAACAAATGTCGTTATTTGATCCCATTAATTATAACAATGGTACTCTTTCCAACAATGGTTAGTAATTTTCATTCGGTCCTCATAAGTAATTTGCTTAGATTAAATAAAATTATGCGCATCGTAATAAGCAAACTTATAAATTCAAAGTCAATACATAATTAAATATTCAGTACATAACATAATATATATATATAGTTTACAACAACAAAATTATAATACATTAACTAAACCCATGCCGGCAACATGCTCTTTGTAAAGAGTGGGTGGTAACGCCTTTGTTAGAGAATCAGCTAACATCGCTCTTGTATTAATATGTTGTATCACAATAGTACCATCTTTGACTTTGTCTCTAACAACAAGATATTTGATGTCAATCCACTTAGACGCACCACTTGATTTGTTATTCTTAGAGAAGAAAACAGCAGCCTCGTTATCACAAAATAAGGTGAGTGGCCTCGCAATACTGTCAATTACTTGAAGTCCTGGTATAAAATTCTTCAACCAAACTGCTTGACCAGTAGCATGAAAACACGCCACAAATTCTGCTTGCATAGTGGAAGATGTCCTTATATACTGCTTAGCACTCTTCCATGAAATTGGTCTCCCTGCAAGCATAAATATGTAACCCGATGTAGATTTCTTGTTGTCGACACATCCAGAAAAATCAAAATCAAAATAACCAATAACTTCAAGGTTATTTGATGTTTTGTAAGTAAGCATATAATCTTCTGTCCCTTGCAAATAACGTAAAACTTTCTTGGCAGTCTTTCAATGTTTCATTCCTAGATCAGTTTGATATCGGCCAAGCATACCCACTGCAAATGCAATATCAGAACGTGTACAAACTTGAGCATACATTAGACTCCCTACTATCGAAACATAGGGAATTTGCTTCATTTGATCACGTTCTATTTTATTTTTAGGGCATTGAAACTTGTTGAACTTGTTGAACTTGTCACCTTTGATAATAGGAGCAACATTAGAGGAGCAATTTTGCATGTTATATCTTTTAAGCACTTTTTCAATATATGCTTTCTGGAATAAGCCTAAGATCTCACGAGACTGATCTTAGTAAATTTCAATACCTATAACATAAGAGGCTTCACCAAAATCCTTCATTTCAAACTTAGTTGATAGAAAATGTTTGGTCTCATATAACATTTCTAAATCACTACTTGCTAATAAAATATCATCCACGTACAAAACGAGAATGATAAATTTACTCCCACTAATCTTGAGATATATGCATTGATCTATTGTATTTTCTTTAAATCCAAACTTGGTTATGACCTCATCAAACTTGAGATACCACTGTCGTGAAGCTTGTTTTAACCCGTATATTGAACGTTTTAACCGACATGCCATATGCTCCTTGCCTTTTACAACAAATCCTTCAGGTTGTTTCATAAAAATTTCTTCATGCAAATTACCATTAAGAAACGCAGTTTTTACGTCCATTTGATGTAGTTCTAAATCATAATGAGCTACAAGAGCTAAAACAATTCTTAATGAATCTTTCTTTGAGACAGGAGAAAATGTATTATCAAAATGTACTCCTTCTTGTTGCGTAAACCCTTTAGCTACTAGTCGGGCCTTAAATCTGTCAATGTTACCTTTGGAGTCAGTTTTAGTTTTATAGACCCATTTACAACCTACAGGTTTAATTCCGACAGGTAACTCAACAAGATCCCAAACTTCATTAATTTCCATTGATTTCATTTCGTCATTCATGGCTTCTAGCCATTGAGATGATTTATCGCTCATAATTGCTTGCTTGAATGAGTTAGGATCTTCTCCATGACCTATATCACATCCTTCTTCAGTAAGGTATACGATATAATCATCAGGTATGGCAGATCTTCTCTCTCTTTGCGATCTACGTAAGGGTTCTTGTGGCAGAATAGGAGTTTCATCAACATTAGGAATATCATGAACATGAGTTTCTTCATTAGTCTCTTGCACATGAGGTATAGAATTTGTAACCTCTCGAATTATCGAAATTGGAACATAAATACGATTTTCCTCGAGGTTTACAGTTCTATTTACATTACTCCCACTTACGTTGCCATTTTCAAAAAATACAGCATGTCTAGTCTCTACTATTCTAGTGGTATGTGATGGGCAATAAAATCTGAAACCTTTGGACCTCTCTGGATAACCAATAAAATAACAACTAATGGTTCTGGAATCAAGTTTCTTTAGTTGCGGATTATAGACCTTTGCTTCAGCAGAACAACCCCACACACGCAAGTACCCTAATTGTGATTTTCTGCCAGTCCACAGTTCATAAGGTGTTTTTGGAACAGACTTACTAGGAACTCGATTTAAAATATGTGTGGCTGTTTTTAAAGCTTCTGTCCACAAAAAATCCGGCAATGTGGTATTGCATATCATACTCCGTACCATATCCATTAGTGTACGGTTACGTCTTTCAGCAACTCCATTTTGTCGAGGATCTCCCGGCATTGAGTACTGATGAACAATACCATTTTCTTGAAGAAATAAAGCGAACGGGCCTGGACTTTGACCAAGGTCAGTGTGTCTACCATAATATTCACCGCCTCTATCTGATCGCACTACTTTAATTCTAAGGTTATGTTGATTTTCAACTTCAGCCTTGAAAATTTTGAATTTATCTAGTGCTTCAGATTTTTCATTAATCAGATACACATAACCATAGCGAGAATAATCGTCAATGAAAGTAATAAACGATTTATGCCCGTTAATACCCGGAGTAGGAAAAGGACCACATATATCAGTATGAATAATTTCTAATAGTCCCTCACTTCGAGTGGCTCCTTTCTTATTTCCCTTGACAAATTTTCCTTTAACACATTCTATGCAGTTGTCAAAATCAGAAAAATCTAATGCCGGGAGAATTTCATTTCTAATGAGACGTTGCATTCTATCTCTTGAAATATGACCCAACCTGCGATGCCATAATTTGGAAGAATTTCCAACATCACGATTTCTCTTAACTCCACGTTTATGATTAACACTAGTAATATTCATAGATAATAGAGATTCACAAAAGGAAGAATCCAAACATAATTTATATAGATTATCACATAATAATCCAGAACCAACAAAATTAGAGTTATGATATAGTTTCAACTCATTATTTCCAAACTGAAACATAAAACCACACGCATCAAGTCTAGAAACAGAAATTAAATTCCTAATCACACTAGGAATATAAACTACATCATGTAAATCAAGAATAAAGCCACTCTTCAAAACCAAACGAAGAGTTCCAACAGCCTCGACTTCAGCCTCTAATCCGTTAGCAACTTTAAGTTTCCTTTCTCCCCTTTGAAGCATCCTCACGGAATGGAATCCCTGCAATGAGTTCGTAATGTGCACAGAGGCACCAGTGTCAACCCACCACGTATTTAAGGGAATATCAACTAAAAAGGTTTCACAAATCATGAAATTTAAATCATTACCCTTTTTAGCGAGCCAATCTTTAAACTTCACACAGTCCTTCCTCATGTGTCCACGTTTCTTACAGTGGTGACACTTAGGAGCATGCACGGGTTTTGTACCAGATGTACTTGCCTTGTTAATTCCAGTAGCCGAATTCACTTTATTTTTACCTTTACCATTGTCTTTCATTTTCGGTTTTGGACTTTGAACAGCAATATGTGCATAATCAGGTTTCTCAGCCTTAATCCTTTCTTCTTCTTCAACACACATGGCAATTAATTCGCTCATTTTCCACTTTTCTTTCTGCGTATTATAATTGATCTTGAAAGGACCAAATTGTGCAGGAAGAGAAGTCATAATGAAATGAACTAAAAAGCCTTCAGAAATTGCCATATCCATGCCGTTTAATTTTGCGGCCATATCATTCATCATCATGATATGTTCACGTACACCGCTTGTCCCGTTATACTTGGTGGTGAGCATTTTCATTATGAGAGTACTTGCATTAGCCTTAGAAGTACTTATAAACTGCTCTTCAACAGAAGTCAAATACTGTTTAGCAGTGAATACAGTATTTGCATTATCCTTCTCAGGAATGCCTCCTCTTATAGTAGATGTAATAGTACTTTTCATAATCATGAGAGACATGCGGTTTGAGCGCTCCCATTTTTCTAAATTATTTTTATCATCAGTACTTTTATCTGTAATAGCAGGTTTGTCCATTCGTAATGCCTGGTCAATATCCAGAACACCAAGACAAATCTCAATTTGCTCTTTCCAAGTGGAAAAATTAGTTCCGTTCAATGGTATTATTCCAGAGATTTGAGCATGAACATTATTCAATGCTGCATTAGATTCAGAAAAAAAAAATGCTTACTATTATCAAAGATAAATCCACAAATAACATAAAATCATTAAATCAACTGTATATAGAGGGACTAACAATAATTATACTGAAATAAATAATAAAACGCCAAATTATATTTCAGTTCTATCATAACAATTGTTGCATAAAATTCAATTTATATCACCGTTGGGCAGAAATAAATTGAATTGCTAAAACAAATAAATTCATTTAATAAATCATAATGGCAATTAAAGTTGGTAAAATTAACCTTTATAATTTATTACATGAAGAAAACGTAATTTTATTAAAATTAATTTGCATCACCGTTGGGCAGAAACAAATTAAAACAAATAAATTCATTTAATAAATCATAATGGCAATTAAAGTTGGTAAAATTAACCGTCATAATTTATTAAATGTATAACATAATTGTGACTTAAATCACAAAATTAATTTTATCATAATAATAACGTTAAATAATAATGTCTAAAATTATTTATATGAAATATATATAATAAATTTCTGCAACAGAAAATTAATTAGACCAAAATTATATATTAATTCATATAAAACCATAGAAAATACCAATATAATACGGACTGTGCAACATATATACACATATAGGTTTTTGTACATGCAATTCCATCTTATCCTATCATATAACATATAGTCTAGATCCAATACAACACATATAACACATAGTTCGGTCCTTCCTCTTCATTAGCCATACAATCAACTTTTGGGCGAAATTCAGCAAGTTCGGCCACTTTTGCCAAAACGCATGGCTGTCATCGAGGTTGGACCGAAGTTTTGTTCATCATAAGTGCATCAGATCCAATATAGCAAAATAGAGATGCGCATGTGAGGCCTCTTGGGAGGTTAAAGGTCTCCAACTTTTGCATCTCCCATGAATTTTAATAATAGAGAATAATGATGAATTGTTTCAAGAATAATAAATTCATAAAATTAATAATTCTCAAAATTTATATGAACCAAAGAATTTTAAAAAAAATTTAATAATTCTCCGATTAAAATTAGTAATTTATCCCAAAAAAAAAAAATTTACTCTCGGATTAATCCAAAATTCATCCAAAATGAATTTGTCAGTTTAAATTCGTCGTTCATAATATTTATACGAAAAAAATTATTGCATCTTATATGAATTTACGGTGGCTCTGATACCAAATGATAGACATAATAAAACATGACGTGCTTTTACAATTAGAAACACGTAATCCAGAATCCGTAAATCCAAAATAAAATAGCAAATGAGTTTAAATCTTACAGTTCTGAATTGAAGACATCTTTAAGCGGAAGCGTTAATACTGAGATCTTCAATGATTTTCCTGATAACTGATGATGGACACAGCGTTTTCTCTTAATAGCGTTTTCTCTTAATTCAGTAGTAAGAGATAGAGAGACGTTATTCTGATTGGTTTTCTGTATCTTATTATCAGGCAATCAATTGGGACCAGTATCAATTAATAGCAACAGATTTTTCCATCAAAAATGCTGAAGCCCTTTCGTTCATTTCTTTGAATGAACCTGGTGCATATTAATAACATAGGCCATAACATAATAAAATAAAAATAACACAAACGTGAATGGATGTCAATTATGTAAAAAATTTTATGTTGTGAATGAAAATTAATTTTATAACCAGTAGCAGTTTATTCAAATAGAGATGAATTGATTCCCATTTTCTCTTAGTAGCTCTGCATCGGGCATGTTATACTTTTTTTTTTGGTTCGTTGAACCCGTTAAGCCCCATTTTTTATTTGAACCTACTGTCTTGGAACTGCCTGTCAAATTGAATGAACCCACTGATCTAGTTTTTTTTCTTTAATCCCCTAAGCTTTCGGACAAGTATCATCTCCAATACTGTACAAGATTCCCTTCACTTTACGGTTTAAGATTAACTCTCAGCCACTTTCAGATTCGGGATAGCGCATGGGCCAGTATTATTGGACTTTGAGATTCGTGCCAAGTTAAAAAGAACTATCCAGATCCAGTAATTGTAAAAGATTTCCTACTATGGTACCGGGAGGATCTGAATTCCTAAGCTTCCTTGGGACACAAAAAGTAAAGGGCCTCCGTTCTAGGTGTTGTCTTTGAACGTAGTTTAATTGATACGTGAGGAAGTGAGAGCAGATACTGTGTCAATGACATTTTTTTTATCTATTTATCCGACTCGTACCGTATTCAATAAGATAGGTATAGGTTTTATTTCGTAAACTAATCAGGTACAGGTATGGTAAAAAAAATGTTATCTAAACGGATAAGGGTACGGATAAAGCCTATTTCGTACCCGTTATCCGATCGGGTAATTTTAAAAATTATATATATTATATATATTAATGAGCAATAAATATCTATTTTTCAACTAATCTTGATAGTTGTGTTACACTTAGTTGACCATTAAAACACGTAAATGAATTACATCAAATTCTAATAAAGTTTAGACCATAGAAATTTTTGTGTGAAATGAATGTGTTTTAATGTTTTATTTAGTAAATAATAAAATAATTATTATATTAGCATTACTCGTTATTTATCCGCTACTGTTTCGTTATCCGACAACCATAACAGGTAAGGATATGTGTACGGATAAAGATACAAAAATATTTCCATCCGATCCTTACCATACCCGTTGACACCTCTAGCATACCTCTTTTTCAGATTTTTTTTTTCTCCTCTGTTCATTTCTGTTTCACAAACTGAAAAAAAGGTCGGACACAAATTAAATCTGCTTACAGAGAATTCACATCGTCCCCGCCGGTACCGTAAAAGGAAATCTTTTAGAATTAGTGGATCTGAACCGTTCCTTTTTAACTTTGAACGAATCTCAAAGGCCAATAATACTTCCCCTGCATTAGTCCAAATCTCAAAGGGCTGAGAGTAAATCTCAAACCGCAAAGTGAAGGAAATCTTTTACACATATTGGAGAGGATACTTGTTCACTTACAGAGCAAACCCCAATACATTTTTATTCAGAATGAAGCCCTCAGAACACCCTGAAGCGTACCAGAACAGTATGAAAACCATGGTACTGACTGGTAGCATGTCAAAATAGCTCAAACAACAAACAAAGACAGTAAACAGGAGCGAACCCAGAATTTTTGTCAGAGAGGAGCAAGAAAATAACGAATCGGATTTGAATAGTTAATTGGGTTCAAACCCATTAGCTTATTGGGTATTAGATAAAAAACAATACTCTAATTTTTAATTTCCAATGCTCTGATTTCTAATTTTCAATACTCTGACTTGTAATCCTAATTACCAATTAGAATTCAAAAAATTTATCATAATTTTTAACCCTAAATTTAACATTAATTACTAACCAAAAGTACAGGGGAGGGGGGGGGGGGAATAAAATTTCAGAGAGGAGCAACGTCGATCCGAACCTATAAATTTGTATAAAACTTCAAAATCATAAATTTGTATAGAACTTCAAAATCCAGAGAGGGACAGTTGACCCCTGAACTAAGCTGGGTCCGCTCCTGACAGTAAACCTTCTTTTCGTTTGACCAGAATCGAGGAATTAACATAAAAAGGGTCAACCGAGCACTAGTACCAACTGGTACCAGTGAGATATATGTATATAATTATATAAAGACCTTCTTTTTGGTCATCTTACAAAGAAATTGGTTACCCATTAGACAGAAATCCAGAGACTGGTACACCATTATTAAATTAGTCTAATTATTTTATTTCAAGTAAGATGGAGGCTCATACTCTCTGATCAGATAATTAAATAATTTTTCTTCAAAATATCAAAATTTGATTTTTAAACTCATGGATCAGATTAAAATATTAACTTTGTGTTTGTGTTTTATATAATTCAGACTTGTCAATTTGCACATCCTACATTGTCAGGACGGACCCACTTCTTCATCTTTCCTTGACAATGTGATGAACTAAACCTACCCAATAAAAACACAGGAAGGTAATTAATTGGTGATGAATAATATTTCTAAGCAAGTGTTTTAACTTTTAACCCCTAGATTAGATATATAAATAGATAGTAAGCACCAAGCCCAGCCCAGCCCGTCATGGCCCATCCAACTCAACCGACATTAAAAGAAAATAGTTGTTTTGAGGCCGCACGGATCAGGTCCGATCGATCCAGTCTCATATGCTCTCGTCTTTCTCCTCCCTCGCATCTCCTCTCCTCTTTCTTTCTCTCCAAAAGCGAAGCACCCCACCTGATTTCTCTTTCTTTCTCGTTTGTTGTCTCTCGCATCTTTCATGGGGAAAAACGATTTTTTGACCCCGAAGGCAATCGCCAATCGAATCAAAGCCAAGGGTTTGCAAAAGCTGCGGTGGTACTGCCAGATGTGTCAAAAGCAGTGTCGAGACGAAAACGGTTTCAAATGCCACTGCATGAGCGAATCCCATCAGCGCCAGATGCAGATCTTTGGCGAGAACTCCGATCGCATCGTCGACGGTTTCTCCGAGGAGTTCGAGCAGACCTTTCTCGATCATATGCGCCGCTCCCACCGCTTCTCCCGTATTGCAGCCACCGTCGTCTACAATGAATATATCAATGATAGGCATCATGTGCACATGAATTCCACAAAGTTAGTTACTACCCTAATTTATTATTAAATCTTTTTTTCCCCTGTTCTGTGTAGGTCTGGTAATAAATTATAAGTGAATTCGTTTGAGATTGTCCCTAATTCTTTGATTTTTCTAGCTAGATATCAATCATTTTCGCTATCAAAGTTAAGTATTATCTGCTATACAAAGTAATTTAAGTGGTCGGAGCCGAGTCGAGCAATATTATATATGTTGCTCAACCAAAATTGAACTAATCTTTATTTTTTTTATTTTTTTATAAAAGGCACAACGCCCATTCATTTAACCTGAAATAGAGTTTAACTTGCACCCAATATCTGCTTATATCTACCCTATGGTAAAGTTTGTCCCTACTCTCAAACTACATTGCTGTGAGAGCAAAATATAGTCATCAAGGAACCAAAATATTGCTGCATACACTGCCAGCACAAAAGAACACGAGTCTAATAATTGCAAAAACATATCTCTGTCTAAAACTAAGCCACTAAACATAGGGCTGAGGTAAGTATATAACAAAGTAGTAGTCTTCATAATCTGAACTAAGTCTCCCTGAACTCATCTTTAATTATACCCAAATTCTTATACCATAGTGGTCAAACTTGTCTAATTAATTTCAGACATGCCATACCAATCTGTAAAGATATATGACATTAGGGTTCAACTTTCCATCATATTTATACAAATAATTTTCATAGGATTTTGGCACATTGTGTAATTTATATAGGTGGGCCACACTGACTGATTTTGTGAAGTACCTGGGTCGTACGGGTCAGTGCAAGGTGGAAGATACGCCCAAAGGTTGGTTCATAACCTACGTTGACAAAGACTCCGAGACTTTATTCAAGGATAGGTTAAAGGCCAAACGGCTCAAAGCTGACCTGGTTGACGAAGAGAGACAAGAGAAAGCAATTCAAGCCCAGATTGAGCGGGCCCAGGCAATTCAAACAGACGGATCCAGTAGTCAGAACCCGGAAGAAGAAGATCCAAAACCCGATATTAACAATGTATCTGTATCTGGTGGTAAAGTTGCATTTTTGCTCCAGCCCACCTCAGCAGAAGCGAAGGCGGTTGTTAAGGGAGGTGTGAAATTAGGGTTGGAGGATGAAATAGAGGGGTCCAGTAGTAGAATAAAGGGAGAAGATTACAAGGGGAAGGGTACTGGGATGTCAACTTTGGATCTGTTGATGCAAGAGGAAGAGAAGAAGAAGGAGAAGAGTAATAGAAAGGATTACTGGCTCTGTGAAGGAATTATAGTCAAGGTGATGCCTTCTTTTTTACTGTATAAGTCATGGATTTGGTTTTCAATATCACTGATAAATAATTAAAAATATTACTGTAGATTTTGGAAAATTTAATGCTAATTACACTATTTTAAAAAAATAATTAACAGGTGATGAGCAAGTCACTGGCTGAGAAGGGATACTACAAGGAGAAAGGGGTGGTGAAAAGGGTAATAGACAAGTACGTAGGAGAAATCGAAATGCTCGAAACAAAACACAAATTAAGAATTGATCAAGATGAATTAGAGACTGTTATTCCCCAAATTGGTGGCCTTGTTAAAATAGTGAATGGGGCATATAGGGGATTGAATGCGAAGCTTTTATCAGTTGACACGCGTAAATTTTGTGCAAAAGTTCAGATTGAGAAGGGGGTTTATGACGGAAGGGTTTTGCAAGCTGTGGACTATGAGGATATATCCAAGCTTGCCTGATAATTTAAAGTTATCTTTGTAGTGAGACATTTGATTTATTTTCATTTTTGAACTTCTTGTGATGCTTATATACTCTTTTTATGCCAAAGTGTTCTAATGAACTAGGTTAACACACCTCTCTGTATCTCAGGAACTACATTTCGCTCGTCTTCAAAAATGTCGGAAGACGGTATTTCATAGGTATCAGTATCCACTAGTTCAGAAACTACTCAAGAGGAGCTCTACTTGAGTGACAGCCTACAAGAAGTTTGCATTACTTCAAAAAGAAACAGGTCCAATTTAGCAGACAACTAGAAGCATACATATTTATATATGATCATGCAAGTAATGTTAAAGCTTACTCAAATTTTGGGCATTAAGTCAAACTCAAGCAACTTCAGCCCTTGTATACAGCTACAATATAAGATAAGCCTTGAACTTTCAGTTCAAATTCCAAAACCAACATTAGAAGTGTTAGCAACATTGGAACTCAAATATTTACTTAATTTACAATTACAGATCCAATTGAGGGAAAGGTCTGATGCCCGTCGGACCAAATTTGGTTTGATAAGCTTATCAAGTTTATCGATTTTAAGATCCAGATTAAGTGTCTTGATAAACCGAGCACCCCAATCAAACCTGCTTTTGCTTAATTTAAACCCGGTTCATCAATTTGATCTGTGTCTTTGCTGTCCTTTCTTCACCACATCATATGCTGCTTTGGAAGGAATGAAAATGGAGATCGGGTGTTTTCTTTTGCAATAATAAATCTAGGAACTGTACACATGGTGGGTATTGATCAAACCTCTGTGTTTGGATGAAAGCCTGGGTTGGTGAGAATAGCCGCTAACCCAAAGATTGAGAATAGTCACTAACCCAACTTTTGGTCGGGTTAGTAGAATAGCATGCTAACCCACAAACGACAAACAAAGAATAGTCCCTAGTTGCTAACCCAAACGCAACCTTTTACACAGAATAGTAGTTCTGAATAGTCGCTAACCCGGGTTAGCACTATTCTTTGTCTCACCCAAACTTACCCTTGTTGACTTAAAAGAAAAAAAATTGTCCTTATTTATCTTTGTATTTGAATTTAGAAACAAAATAGTCATCTTGTATTTTATGTTGTATTTATTACAATAGCTTTTTTACTTGTTTTGCACAAGTATTAGCATGCATGGATACAAATTTCAACTGTGTTATTAAGGGGTTATTTCACTAGATCCTGGTCATACTAAGTTTATGTAGCTCCGTAAGGCCAGGGAAAAAGACATGAAATGAGATCAAACTGACACCAGGAAGTATAGTTTCAGTACCTTTTTGTCTGGTACTGAAAAAATTATGATTTAAGTATCTCAGTGGTGTATATTACCATTTTTTCAGAGCTGACTTTTACAGGAAAATTTTACATTGAAGCTATTGTTGTTGATTATTATTGGACTTCCATTATGAGAGTGAATTAACATAAATTGATCTGTCAAGAAGTTGAAACATGGATAAGTGTTAAAATGATTATAAATTTGTATTCTTTCTTTTGCCAGAATCATGTTAAACAACACCAAGGAATGGTCACACAAGTTCTGATGAGAAATATCAATTGTAAGAGTTTCTAGTAACAATAATTGGGGTGGAATTTGCAACATTAGGGAAATTGCTAAAGTTTGGAATTTGCAACAATTGGTGTGCTTTTCTTTAGACCAGAATCTTTTGCAACATTATGTTCCACTGAAATTAAAAGAATCTTTTGCTAAAGTTTCTAGTACCAACTTCATATTTGCAATCAAATGTACTATTGTAATTTTGCAAGTTCATAAAAATGAATTTTTTTTTATGCTAGTTTCTATACCACATAGTAAGGAATGAAGGTTGTAACGTAACTGCACTGATATCACACAGCTTGCTTATTGGCACACTAGAAATTATGTAATTCTCGCTATTACAAAATTGTTCATGTGATTGTAATTCTACAGAACCTTTTCAAATAAATTATCAGTGGAAATAAGTAAATGAAGAACGGTTTTTCATAACTCAACAAATACAAAGGTTCTTTCTAATCAAGGATTTGTTTTATTAATCCTATATTAAGCTCAACGTATACAATACGAAAGTCGTCAGTAATTTTCATCTCCTGAATGACAATAGCCAGAAAATCCATTTATTATTACCTGCTTGGTTACTCCAAATTGTCATGGTCATACACTTAGCCCCATGTGTTGTTCATATAATAAGTTTCATGTGCCAATGATGTGATAACACCTAGTTGATAGAGAGATCATCAAGACAAGACAGGCATTTGTTGATTTCTTTTCTTCGTCCCCTTAAGAGTACACTGTGTAGCTTTTACTTGTCAGTTCGTAGTGTTAATCTATCTGGTAAGGAATTGTACAAGCTTGTTACCAGGTCAATTATGACAGAAATATGCTTACACTGACTAGCGCGTGAGTGTAAAATTAAAATTGTACCTTAATAATATTAACCGTAGAGAATGTTGTGAAATGCAATATAAACATAGTACGAATTCTCTCATTTTTTCTCTTATTGTAGAATGTCAAATCATGAACGAACTCTGTTTATTTTACAGTTAATTTAGATGAAAAGTAACAGATAACATGAAAAGCATAAACATGAAATAACATTAATGAATGGTGCAATTGGTACCACATGTGCCTTCTCTTGTACCGTTCTCTTCTCTGTAACTTCCATTTCTCTCCATATGCCCTTTCTTTCTTCGATCTCTTCTCACTTTATTTTATCTAAATGATTATTTTTCTTCCTAGAAATAAGACGGCACCTTTCTCTCATTTGACTCTCTGGCCAGGTTGCACCATCATACATCGACTAATATCCTCTTTAGACATGTATCTAGTGAGCAGTGGCGGTAGTTAAGCAAATTGGATCCCAGTGTTGATCCGTAATCAAGACAATTGATGTAGATCTCAAATCAAACGGTTCAATATGATTATCAGACAAAAATTTGGTGCGGTGACTCTTGTTCCATCGCAAACCAATCTGAAAAGCAACTTTCAATTTCTGTAGAAACTTCAGGCTCTAGTCATAAATCAAAATGAAAAGTTGTTTTCATTGACATAAATGTCAATTATTTCATTTAAATTATATGTCAAACTAGAGTTGATTTGTACGTGCATCAAAAACAATATTAATACCATTAATAAAGAAGCTGATCCCAAAAAATACCAATAGAGAAGCTGATCTAAGATCATCTTATGTCAAATAAATACACCTCATATTACTGCTTTTGGGATACCTTCAGTAGAACCCGATAAGCTTGAGTATCAAAAAACATATGCCTGACAATACCATATCAAGCACATAAAATATCAAGAATAATTTCCTGATAATAAAATGCCAATGCCTTAATAAGCCTTTCTCAGATCAATAGAGACTAACCATTTATTGAACCCAAATCAGATTTCAGATCTATAAACTAAACCACAAGGCTCAACAGATTAAGTAAACCTCCATACTCGAACATAATTGAGCAGCACGATATTCAAGAGTAACACTGATAAATGTAAAAGAGGCTAACAAATCCCAAAATAGATGTACAGATGTCTTTGATCACAAAAAAATCAACTTCTCAACACTAGTTCAAACAAAAATACTGCTGTCTCTACCAAGATAGGAATTTAAAAAAGGTAAGTTATTTCTTCTTATCTGTGGGACCATGTCCATGCCCAGCCGACCTGCACACCACATTCAAAAAATGCATTAGGTTAAGCTACCTGAACAAGCCTATTTATTCCCTTTTATTAACAAGTTAAATAGATCAAAATATGCACAGAATAATTTCATTTGTGCCCTTCAATAACATTGAGATAGCAAAGATACATAAAAATGGAAAAGATTGAGAAGAATTTTGAGACAAAGGTGACCTCATCTTGCGAAGAACATTGGCCATCTCCTCTCTCTTCTTCTTGGCACGCTTGTGGGTCCCGAGCTTTCTCTTGGCAACCTTAAGGGCACGCTTATCTTTTCCCACCTTGAGCAGCTCAGTAATGCGCTTCTCGTAAGGGGCAAAGCCAGCAACCTCCTTTATCAGGTTCCTCACAAAGTGAACCCTCTTGCTTGTTTGCTGAATACATTTCAAACAATCAAAGATTATGTAAGAGACACCAATCACACAACAACAAAAATGCATCTTGTGATCTAATATTCTGGTATCAGCAATGCTTGATATTATAAAAGCTTACGAGTGTCTTCAGTTTAGACGAGAAATACAAATTCCTTCAGAAGTTAATATTTAATAAGAAACAAATGATTTACCAGAAAACACTCATAAGTTAGATATGACATACATCCTGCATAATCAGTTGGAAGATACCATATAAATAACAAGTAAAGGGATATATGATACTTCAGCATCTCATACTTTAACAATATATTTTAGTTCATGCAACTTTGGGATATTAAGAAAAGCTGTAGACAACTATTCCAATTTATAAGACGAATGAAGGCAAGTACAGATATTGATCTGATAAGCTCCCAAAATTCATCATGAAATAAGAAAAAATAATAATACAGATTACCTAAAAATAATGGTGCCGCAAATGTAAATTGACTAATACAACAGAATTAATCTATCAGGTCAGATTTTGTTAAAAGTGATAATCTAACCATACGAATCAGGCAATATTTCAACTACAAAAACCGAGATTTTGTGCGATAATTAATGAAAGTACGCTATCTAAAGTTCAAGAGCAATCGATGATACTCATATGCGAAATCAAACGAACCTAGAAAAAAATGTATGAAAAAAAAATTACCCCTTTCCTGCTGGACGGGCGAGCAGGCAGCTCCCGCTTAGTGACGACGTGGCCTTTGTTGATCCCCACCAACAGTCCCGTGTTTGGTTGCTTCGGTGCCATTTCTAAACACGACTTCCGACACACAAACAGCAAGATCAATATCAAAAGAAAATTGCTTCGGTGCCATTTTTAGAGAGATTAAGAGAGAGACAGACCTGAGACTGAGAGGCGCAGAAAACCCTAACCCTAGTCGGCGGGCAGGGGGTGTGCTTGCTTTTATATAAACAAGTTTTACTTTGTAAAGAGCCATTTTATTGTTATTAGAGAGAGCCCCATTTTTAATTAGGACCCACGGGCCACGGGCCTTTTGTGTATGGAAAAGTCCATGATATACCCACGGGCCTTTTATTTGAGCATATCTGGGTCGTAAATTTGTAATTTGGACAAACAACTTACATGGATAAAAATATTCCATCTTCATATCTCGATCAGATAATTTATTTCTATTAAAAAGTTTGAACTTTACGATGAACAGATGAGGATATTCTGTGTCGGTTGATTTGTAATTTCATGCTAGATGCGAAGCAAATTGTGATGGAGGGCATAGTGACAAATCAAAAGTTCGGGTTCGGTTCGGCGAGGTTAAAAATTTGTGATTCTGGTATAATTCGGGAATGATTCGGTACAACAAGAAAGCAAAAAAAAAATATATATATATTTTTGCTTTTTTATCGCGAATAATTCGTCAACTAGCGTTTTATTCGCAAAAAAAACGTATTATACCTTTTTTCTGCGTTTTATTCGGAGTTCGGTTCGGTTACGTCGAAAAAACGAATTATACGCGAATTATACGTGTATAATACGCGAATTATGTCACTATGATGGAGGGCTGTAGCCTGTAGATGACATATCGGCTACAATTTGTATTGGTTGCTTGTCTAATAAACTGAGTTGTTTTATGAAAGATTGATTGTGATGTGAAATTATATTGTAGGACTAAAATAGAAAATATGCTAGGACTTAATCTTCTAAGTAACAAGCCCACTATGAACCAATTCCATTTCATCTACAAATTTACACGAGTAAAAGTAGGGTGTTCTTAAGTTCACCGAGCCGAACTCAACTCTAAAATCTATCAGATTGGTTTCAAACGATAAATTCAAACCGTTGAAATCCTTCTACCTTACGAATGATGCGTTTACATGCAAAAATTTCAAACTTTCAAGTTAATTTAGTATAAAGTCAAGCGGTCAAAATTAGAAAGTTTATAAATTAATTTTAATGCATTCATTTTTGAATGTTTTTTTTACTACTTGACTCTATACAAAATTAATTTGAAATTTTAAAATTTTTGCATGTAGATACATAACTCATAAGATAGAAGGATTTCAATAGTTTGGATTCATCGTTTGAAATCAATCTGATAAGTTTTAGAATTGAGTTTACAAAGAGACTTGATGAACTTAGGAACACTCTAGTTTTACTCAATTTACACACATAAGACATAACTCATGAGTCATAACCAAAGGAATGTAGTCTTTGGAGTAACAGTGCTGACTGCATTCAAGCTAGGTTTTAAGCCGAAATTTTTATTTTTACCATCTTCAGAAAAAAAAACAAATAACCTTTTATTTTTTAATTCAAGAGTTGGGATCGCAGATTCAATATGTGACCCCAGTATACATGCGATCCAGATAGTATTATTTTAACGTCAATTAGGGTCGCCGATTCAATCTGCGATCCCAATCAAAATTATCGCAGATTGAATAGAAAATCCTGATATTTATAGAATTTTTAGAAAAATGATTATTTGTTTTTTTTTTCAAAGATGGTTAAATAAAAAAATTCAAGATTTTAAGATAGATGCAGGGGATCCTTTTTTTTAGTTGTTTTTTGAGAGACAAAATTAGCAAGAGGAGGATTAAAATGGCCCATTGATTTTGTGCCCCATTTATGTCTCACATTGTTATCTTCTGTTTCAAAGTCCAAATAGGTGATCCGAAGCATTCAACATGATCTCCATATTAAAATATGCTTGGAGACCAAATTGTATATTTTTTAGAATTTATTTACTATTTATTTAGATAGAAACAAAATACTCCATTGTTTTTGTGCCCTATTAATGCCCCACATCCTTATATTTGTTTTCAATGTTCAAATAGGTGATCCAAACCGCTCAACATAATCTTCATATTAAAACGTGCTTGGAGACCAAATTTTATATTTTTTAGAATTTATTTACTATTTTTTTAGATAGGTACAAAATTATTTTTTTTTTGTCCAAAAACAATGATTTGTACCTATCTAAAAAAAGTAAATAATTAAAAAAAATATATAAAATTTGGTCTCCAAACATGTTTTAATATGAAGATCATGTTGAGCGGTTCGGATTGCCTATTTGAACTTTGAAAACAAATATAAGAATGTGGGGCATTAATAGAGCACACAAACAATGTGACATTTTAACCCTACTCAATTAGCAATTACTATTAATAGAAGATGCTAATTGCAGATGGTTCTGATCCTAATGGTACATTGATCTAAATAATTTACAACAAAAATGGAGCTTGAACTTCTCCTGTGATAATAAAGTTCGAGCAGAACTAGGGTGTGATGCGCTCACGCCGTGAGCGCACCTCCTAGAGGTCACATTTTCAAATTTCAAATAGTTGATTCGAACTTTCCAACGTGTTCTTCATATTAAAATATGCTTGGAAACCAAATTTTACATTTTTTGGAAACTTTTTACTATTTTTTCTGAATTTTTCAAAAACGTGTTCAAAGTTCAAATAGTGATGATTTTGAAAAATTCAGAAAAAATAGTAAAAAGTTTCCAAAAAATGTAAAATTTGGTTTCCGAGCATATTTTAATATGAAGAACACGTTGGAAGGTTCGAATCGACTATTTGAACTTTGAAAATGTGACCTCTAGAAGGTGCGCTCACGGCGTGAGCGCATCACACCCTAGTTCTACTCATAAAGTTCATTGATAAGCATCTCTCTCAGCATTTCACTATTTCAGTATCAAATTTCAGTTTTGATGATGCGATCGCCACCATACAGCTTTTTGGGAACCCCGGCTAAACAAAGTTCGGACAATTAAACCAATCAAAGAAAAACACAATAGATATTATACCTAGTACGGATTAAATGGATATTATATTAAACTAATAATTTAAATATAAATGTATTAAATAAATTAACTAGAATTGTTTTTTTTTTCATGTTACAGTGCCCGTAGGCCAAATTAACTAGCATTGTTAGATCCGATTTTTTTATTAATCGAAAATAAAAACAAAAAATATCGCAGAAAGGGATCGATTCTATGGAATTTCGATATCTAGATAAACCGAGTTGATTTATCCCGTCCATAAAACATAACAATCTATCTCGTCCTTCTAATTCAAACCTGATCCCACACTTAATTGACTACGGAGAAAAAAAAATTATCGAGACGGTAAAATCAGTCCCCGTCCGGTCGACAAAAAAAAAAAAAAAAAACCGAGACAATGTATTCTGTCCCGTCCAAAGCTAGCGATTTTTTTTAATTTATTTATTTGTCCACTCTGTCCTATCCACTTAACAAGATAATTCATCTCGTTTTTCTTATATTTCTATTTTCCATAAAAACACCACTTTAGCGATAATTTTTATTATTATTTTCGATTAATAAAAAAAAGTCGGAATGTTAGATGGATATCTTAGTTGCATCAGCTTGTACTATGAAATAGTCATCGTTCAATTATGCACCGCACTGAGGCATGCAGAAGGGACCCACCACAATTGATTTGACTACGGTCTACCGAGTACGGACCAATAGCTGCTAGCCACCTCCCGCCTCGGCGCAAATGGCACCTGGCCGTGTTCACATACTTCGTCAATTAATTTTGATTCCCTGTAGCTGAGCTCTCAGCATTCATGTGAAACTAATTTAAGAGTTTCTAAGTAACTACTAACTAATTTTCAGAAATTATAGGCTATGAAGTTTCTAAAGGTTCACATTCCTGAAACTAATTTAAGAGTTTCTAAAATGCCACATCAGCAATAAAATAAAATAAAGAAAAAATTTAAGCGAACACCGGCCAATCATTTTGCCAACTCACAGTTTATAAACGATTTCTTATTAAGAAATTCTTGAGCACAATTGCTAAATAAGAAACTGGTCTACATCTCTGAAACTGGTTTAGAAACTGCCACATCAGATTAGAAACTCTGATGGTTTCAGGGATGTAGATGCTCTTAGACTGTGATTCGCGCTCGGATCATATTCATATATTCAATCCATTCGCAGAAAATCTTGGAACTCAGCGAAGACCAAGTCAAATGCGTTTGCTTCTTTGAATTTTCATTCCACATTTCCAGTTTTCTACACAAATTACACAAACTGATGTGACGCCTAACGCGGCTCCGGATCCCCTGAAGTAACCTAATTTTGAGGTTTCATACGGACCGTCCGATTAGAGTTCGGCCAATCCATGAGAACCATCAATATTCGTGCCCCATCAGATCACGGTACGATCCAAACTCAAAATTTGAGTTACTTTAGGGAATAGGAATACGGCCAACGCTACTTCAATTCATTCTTTGCTTCTTCTTCGACTCTCTCGGCAACCCTTCTCTGCTCCTAGTCTCTTACAACAAAACAAAAACAAAAGGAAATACAGAGAGAGACCCTATCCGAGTTGAAGTTGAATGGAGGAAGAAGAAGACAAGCTCTACTACTCCCCCTTGCACTCCCCTTCCGCTCCTCCGCCTTCTTCCCCGGCGGCGAGACTGTCGGCGCTGCTGGAGGAGATAGCTGCCATCCCCGATTTCAGAAATTCCTACAGGAAACTGCTTCATTCCCTCTCACGTCGCATCAAGCTTCTCGACCCTCTTGCGGAAGAGTTGCTCGATAAAGGACCCGGCCCCACCCCTGACCCGGCGGTGCAACGCACCCTTGAACCGCTTCTAGCTGCGCTGGGAGAAGCCAAGGACTTTCTCAACTTTGCTAGCGAGGGAAGCAAGATTTATTTGGTACAGATAATGAATTATTTATTTATTTATGCATTGATTGATTAATAGGTTCTATACTTAATTGATTTTACCAAATTGAATATACTATATGCATTGCATGCAGGTACTAGAGAAAGAATCCTTTATGAAAAGGCATCAACAAGTAATATCTCAGTTGGTTGAGTCTCTTGATGTAATCACCTATGATGAACTCGGTATTTCTGATGAAGTCAGAGAACAGGCATGTCTATCCTTATCTTAATGTTGTACATCTCTGTTGTCTGCCCCAGATTGACTGATTCGGTACCAGTCTTAAGCTCTGCTGCACCTGTACTGGCGCATCACAGGAAACTACTTGCCATATGTCAGAACTGATTTACCTATTAGGGATTACTGATTCGGTACCAGTCTTGAACTGATTTACCTATTAGGGATTACTGTACCTGTACTGGCGCATCACAGGAAACTACATGCCAGATGTCAGACCAGGCCAGTGATAATAGAGAAATTTAGATATATATACCCATTATAACTTCATCAATTAGATATTTACCCATCAAAATTTTAAAATTAGTTAATTCCCCATCACTCATTTAATTTATTTATATCCCCATCTTTTATTTCAATTAAAAAAACCCTATTAATATTAATGAAAAAATAAATGACATTTTTGCCCTTTACCTCCTCCTTCCCTTTGCTGATCTCTCATTTCTTCTGACACTGATTCACCTTCCCTTCTTCTCTCCCCTGCATCTCTTGTGCACGTCTTCCTACTCTCTCTCAGCTTCTAGAGCAATAGTCTACCCTATTACAAGATTTCAATTCCTATTCTTTGAAAAGTGGAAATGTATAACCCTCATACTGTCATCCTTGTATTCTCCCCAGTTTTGCTAGATGATCTGCCAAGTCGTTTTGGCCTTTACTTATGTGTTCGCACCTGAGTCCCCTGTTTAGTTTGAAACTTTTCCATAAGAAAACATCTCAGTAAATGCTCTCCAGTCCGATTCAATTGGGGGCTTCAACTGGTTGCAGTTTTCAGCAAGTGTCTTACTGTCAGTGTAGAAGACACAATTTGTAATGCTCATAATCAGTACCTGTTAAATGCCTTGTTTAATCGCCATGGCCTCCACCTGAAGGGGGCAGCTTGCCATTACACCTTCAGATTTGTATAGAAGCAAAGTTCCTTCATTTTTATTCACCACCCCTATGCTTCCTTGCCATGCTTCTTTCCAGGAGCCGGTCAGTATAGCATGTGAATGGTAATCTGCCTCATATTCCTGTACCAGTGATAGCGACCCCCTCTGACATGCACTTATCCCCATGGCTTAAGCCAACATAGACTCCGTATTTGCTTGCTTGAGGAAAGTTTGAATCTTTGAGGTCAGGAGTCTTCCCTCCATACATCCTTTCATTCCTACAATGCCATACCGCCCACATTGAAACAGTTTTGTTTATCGATCGATGGTCCAAACAAAATTTGCATGAAAGCATCAAAGACTTATTTCTTCATTAAAGACTGAATTTGTTTGTAAGTGATTAATGGGAAAGAGTGTATTCATGTCTGAAATTTGATATTTTTTGGGCTGATTTAATATCATTTTGTAACTTCCATTGTATTTGATTTGTATTAATGGTTGACGTCGGATCATGTTAGCTCAGCTAAGAGTTACCTGTGATGTCATTTTGCATATATTACCTTTTTGATTTTGTTGTCTAACGTTTCCAATATTCTTCTCTCAGGTTGAGCTAATACACTTGCAATTAAAACGAGCCAAAGAGCAGAAAAATAACCCACCGTCAGAAGAACTACACCGTGATCTACTATCCATATACAATAACCCATACGAATTTAACCTGGATCAAGAAATTCTTCAAAATCTATCTGATAAGCTTCATTTAATAACAATATCCGACCTAAAACAAGAATCTCTTGCTATGCATGAGATGGTTGTCTCCACTGGAGGCAACGACCCAGGTGAAAGCATAGAAAAAATTTGTATGCTTTTAAAAAAGATAAAGGATTTTGTCCAGACCCAAAACCCAGTAATGGGTACCATAGGCAATCCAAATGTGATATTGCCTGATGCAAAGATGAAGAGTCGGGTTTCAGTACCTATACCAATACCAGATGAGTTCAGGTGTCCAATTAGTCTAGAATTGATGCAGGACCCTGTTATTGTCTCTACTGGTCAGGTAATTTTTTAATCTTACTTAATTTTAGTTTGATTAAAAAATTGATGCTTGTAAAACATAAATATAATTGGCAATGTATTTTAAATAAAAAGAAAAATATAACATTTGAATATTTTCAGACATATGAGCGGGTTTGCATTGAAAAATGGCTTGCATCAGGCCATGACACCTGTCCCAGCACTCAACAAAGGTTGGCACACAGATCTCTGACCACTAATTATGTCTTAAGAAGTCTGATCACTCAATGGTGCGAGTCTAATGGGTTGGACCCACCAAAACGCCCCTCCACTCCCTCCTCATTATCATCCCCTCGCACTGATTTTGATGCGCTCTTGGTGAAGCTGAGTTCATCGGATCCGGAGGCCCAACACTCAGCTGCCGGAGAGATTCGACTTCTTGCAAAGCGAAATGCAGGGAACCGACTTTCCATAGCCCAGGCCGGGGCAGTCCCTTTGTTAAAAGATTTGCTATTCTCCCCCGATCTGCGCACCCAAGAGCATGCAGTTACAGCTCTTCTTAACCTCTCTATTTGCGAGGAGAACAAGGCCGGGATAATGGCCTCCGGTTGTGTCCCTGGGATTGTCTTTGTGTTAAAAAATGGGAACATGGAGGCTAGAGAAAATGCTGCTGCCACTTTGTTTAGTCTTTCAATTATAGACGAGAATAAGGTAACAATTGGTGCAATGGGAGCAATACCAGCACTGGTATCGTTGCTGAGTGATGGGAGTCACAGAGGGAAAAAAGATGCAGCTACAGCTTTATTTAATTTATGCATATACCAGGGGAACAAGGGGAAGGCGGTACGATCCGGGGTGGTACCGCTTGTAATGGGTCTGGTGACCGACCCGGTTGGGTCAATGATTGATGAGGCGATGGCTATTTTGGCAATACTGGCAAGCCATCCTGAGGGAAAAATGGCAATTGGTACAGCTGAAGCTGTATCGGTTTTTGTCGACACAGTACGAAGTGGGTCCGCTAGGAATAGAGAGAATGCAGCTGCAGTCTTGGTGCACCTTTGTAATGGAGAGGATGGGGGAAAGTTCTTGGGCTGGGCCGAGCAATGCGGATTACTTGGCCCAATAAGGGATTTGGCCGTCAACGGCACAGACAGGGGGAAGAGAAAAGCAGCACTATTACTTGAGAAGATGAGCCGGTTTTTGGTACAGAAGCAGGAGGACTCCAATCAGGAGACGGGTTCCAGTTCGGGTTTTGGTTTAGGTCGCGGTTCAGGTCTCGTGCATGAGCTAGTTGAAGTACAGTTATCACAAGCTCATGAAGATGTTTAGTTTTATTTATTTTTCCCCCCTTTATTTCTTGTTGAATAGGAGGTATATTATATAATTATGGTTGATATGTGTATGCGTCGCATAAATGAGTAACGGGAGATGATTTAATTAATATTTATATGATGTATATGTTTGTACATATTATTGGGTTGAGTTTGGAGTTTGGAGTTTGGATTGTGTACTTGGTGAGAATTTAGTTGTGGATCTAAGGCACGCTCTCTCTGCTCAAAATTCACAAAAGTCTTCTCTTTCTTATTTGCTCTGCAAGTAGTTATAATTATGTAGTTATTGAAAAATGGGAAGCAATGAAGAATAACAGTAACAGTAAGGAGTAATTGAAAAATGGGAAATGGGGCCTGGGTGGAGGGAGGCGCTTTATTCTTCTCTGTCTCTCTGCTGCAAAGGAGGAGACTGCATCGGAGTGCGCCAAAGCCTGATCTCACTGACATCATTCCAGATTCTCTCTCTCTCTCTCCCCCCTTTCTCTCTCCTCTCTTTTCTCCAACATACACTAAACACTATACATCATACGCACACTCTCTCTCTTTCCTCCCCTCCCTTCATAGAGATAGAGAGAGAGAGTGAAATATATTCAAACTTAGAATAGTATAATGAAGAGAGGGTGTGTAAAAGGTATGATGCCTTGACTTGGGAATCAACTGGAGAGAAATTAATTTGGCAAGTGCATGTGGCATGTCCTTGCTTCTTGTTCTAAGGCTGCTAAATGGATTTTCTTGAGGGACCTAACCTAAATCTACCTCTGCTTGGGTTTCTGTGCCCCTTCATTCTCTCTCTTACACACACCCACACACACTACACATACCTATTAAGTATAATAAGACCATAATAATAACTAACAATAACTAACAAGATTAGATTGGAGCCACACACACTACACCCACACACACTACACTACACCCACACACACTACACACACCTAGTACTCAGTGGAGCCACATAATAATAACTAACAAGATTAGATTGGCAAGTATGTATGTCAAAATGTTATTAATATATACAAGCACACCTATATATCAAATCTTAAAAGAATATGCCCATATAAAGTGAATGTCTCTTTGTCGCTCACATCACATGCACTTCTCTTTTCTAACATGATGTGTTATATGTACTATTTCAAGAATACTATGTAATCATAATATATATATTCTGTACAAGGGTAAACATGACACTTTTTATCCACCCAACTTGTACTGTTTGTTTGTTTTTTTTTAAACAAGATTTGGCCTCAATTTGTTTTATAATAGTGCATATATTCCATATAGTTTTTATAGTTTGTATACGTACAGTCCCACTTATCATATCTTCTTCCAAAGATCTTTGTGTTTTGTGTGTGTGATGCTCGGCATTTTATATTGGTATAAATATATATATAGAGAGAGAGTTGGGCTACGGTACTTCGCGAAGTAAAACGAGTGTTTTACTTCACGTTTATATCTTCAATTTGAAACTTCAAAACGTCGATCCGAACAGTTCAAGTTGATCTCCATATTAAATTGTGCTTGGAGACCAAATTTTACATTTTTTTGAAATTGTTTACTATTTTTTTAGAATTTTTGAAAATCGCTGTTTTTCAAAAAATCTTGGACCATCAAAAACAACAATTTTCAAAAATTCTAAAGAAATAGTAAAAAATTTCCAAAAAATGTAAAATTTGGTCTCCAAGCACAATTTAATATGGAGATCAATTTGAAAGGTTCGTATCAACATTTTGAACTTTGAAATCGCAAAATATGAGTGTGAAGTAAAACACTCGCTTTACTTCGCGAAGCATGGTAGCCCAACTATATATATATATATATATATATATATATATATATGCATGCCCATAATGATGCACTAATAATTTGAGGAAAACACTGGATTCTTCAATTAGCTATTAACCCAGCTTTACACCAATTAACAAGGCGTTAAACCATTTTTAGCTTAATCCCTTGTGCGCGACTTGATTTCTTATACCTTATCTCCATGTTTGGTTGTGGCCTTAAGGGTGGAATAAGAGTTTAGTTCTTGTTATTCCATCAAATTAGCATTTATTGAGCCGGACTAAGATAGAATAAGCCGACCTAAATTAAACCACTTCACATGATGGTTTAATTTTATTACATGTCATGGCCTAACTCGAATGATTATAATAATATATTATTAGTATATAATTAGTATATTATTATTAATAATTATTATTAGTATATAATTATATAATTAATATCTTATATTGTTAATATATTGAATAATTATTATAATAATATTATAGTTATTATTAATATATTAATATTATATAATTAGTATCTTATTATTAATAATTGGAAGCAGCTAATAGTCCCCGGACCCCAATTTCCGGATATAACTCAAAGTCCCTGTAAACTAATGAAGCTAATCTTGTAAACATTTTGCAGTAAACCTATAAACTAATACAGTGGATGTCGAACTAGTAGCGAATTCTCAAAAACAGTTATATATCCGCGTGGTCCCCTCATGAAAGCGCGTGGTCCCCTCATTAAAAATGCGTGGTCCCCCTTAGTAACTTTTTCTCTTTTGGATATAACTCAAAGTCCCTATAACTAATGAAGCTAATTCTGTAAACATTTTGCAGTAAACCTATAAACTAATACAGTGGATGTCGAACTAGTAGCGAATTCTCAAAAACAGTTATATATCCGCGTGTTCCCCTCATGAAAGCGCGTGGTCCCCCTTAGTAACTTTTTCTCTTTTGGATATAACTCAAAGTCCCTATAAACTAATGAAGCTAATTCTGTAAACCTTTTGCAGTAAACCTATAAACTAATACAGTGGATGTCGAACTAGTAGCGAATTCTCAAAAACAGTTATATATCCGCGTGGTCCCCTCATGAAAGCGCGTGGTCCCCTCATCAAAAGCGCATGGTCCCCCTTAGTAATCTTTTTTCTTTTGTAAAAATGGAAAGTTTTACAGGCGGAAATTTTACGGGGATATGAGAACGGGGGACAATACCTTTTCTCTTAATAATTAACTAACCTAGGCTTCCAAAACTTTAGCCCTCCACCAACTGTAACCAAACAAGAAATACCTTAAGTCAGGATTTAACTTTAGACCTCAACCAAACATGAATAATTTAGACCGACCTAAGTTGGAATAATCAATTTAGGCCTCCTTAACTTTAGTCCACAACCAAACACCACCTATACCATGCTGCATATATGCCAGTAACCATGACTCGCATGCATGTCAACTTCTCAATCGTATACAGGAAAAGAAGCATTCTATTAGAAGGGTAAAGCATAGGATAATTAACCTAGCTAAAAAAACATATTGCACAGTTTTCAATGCAGGAGAGAATGGTCTTTGTTGATTGGTCCATCAAGGATCTCTAAAAAGAAGAGAAAAAACAGTTGTTCAAAGCTTAATGATCATTTCCCTTCAAATGCTATATTATATTTTTTAAACCAAAAGATGCTTAAAGTTGTTAGCTAGACTGGAGATCAGTGCAATGAATTTCATGTAGAGGTTCGCAGTCTGTACTTTTTTGTTGGACTTGATGTTGTTCTAGATATGGCAAAGACCCAGTAATGATATATATATATATATATATATATAGAGATTGGCTAATGTGCTAACGTTATAACTTCGGCCGAAGTTATAACGAGTCGTTTATTAGTTTTTAAAATCCAAACGACCGATCCGAACCGTTCAACTTTTTCTAAATATTGAAATGTGCTTGGAGACCAAATTTTATATTTTTTGGAATTTTTTTACTATTTATTAAGCCACTTTGAAAATCGCAGATCTGCTGTGAATAGTAAAAAACAGCAAAATTTTCTGGACCACCGGATCAGTATTTTCAAAGTGGCTTAATAAATAGTAAAAAAATTCCAAAAAATATAAAATTTGGTCTCCAAGCACATTTCAATATAGAGAACATGTTGAACGGTTCGGATCGGTTGTTTGGATTTTGAAATTGCAAAAACGACTCGTTATAACTTCGGCCGAAGTTATAACGTTAGCACATTAGCCAATCTCTATATATATATATAGAGTATGGCTAATGTGGCTTCCTCTAGAACTTCGGCCTCGTGCTTCCGGAGGCATATCTTAGTGTTTGATGTTTAAACAACAAATTCAAACCGTTAGATGTTCAATCTATATTAAAATGTACTTGGAGACCAAATTTTACATTTTTTGGAATTTTTTTACTATTTATTAAGCCACTTTGAAAATTGCTGATCCGGGTGAACAGTAAAAACAGTGCAACAAAATTCTGGACCATATGATTAGCAATTTTCAAAGTGGCTTAATAAATAGTAAAAAAATTCCGAAAAATGTAAAATTTGGTCTCCAAGCACATATTAATATAGATTGAACATCTAACGGTTTGAATTTGTTGTTTGAACATTGGAAACGCAAAAATGAGTTATAAGCATATGTGGGCATATGCTTATGGAAGTAGAATAGCCAACCTCTATATATATATATATATATATATATATATTTCAACTTGCTGTTAAAGCTGTAGTATGGTATAGAATTTATATATAAATTAACATACTTTGTTGGGGAGGTGGCATGTACATGTTGGTGCTGTTAATTCTTCTACTTAAAAAGTTATTAATTATTTCATTTGTTGCTGTTCTTCTACTTTAATTTCTTGTTGTCTCGTATATATAAAGTATGTTGGATATGTGAAATTGTGCAAAAGAGTCACTCTAGAAGTTCGATGTAAAAGAAAGGTATATATCATAAAATTTGCAGAAAGAACAACAAACCGAGTATGGAAATTAGCATTATGACAGACATCAATGAAGAAAGCATATCAGCTTGATCTTGACTTGTGTTCTAGATATACACATAGAATTTAATTACTTGAAATAGTAAGGTGGTGATGGCTTCTTTCCGAAAGAAGATAAAAGAAAGACGGGTCTCCTCGAGTACACAATTAGTGCACAATTAGTTGGTATGAAGGAGACTTAAAGTGAAAAAATAATCTTTAGTGATGAATAATAGTTAGCCTGACAGACGTGTACTGGTCGGCCTCTACCATTTCCTCGGCCGACAAATTATAAATCAAAAGAAATTACCTAGAAGAAGGAAAAAAAATGGACTATTTGGTGTACGTAGATTCGAGTAACTGAGCTATAATTTACAAACAAACTGCAAATGTATTTTAGAGATTTTAAGCAGCCAGAAATATATTGAGGGGATTGCAGGATTAATTAGATGTCAGAGCCGGCTCAAGCGTTTACCATGTATTATTGTGATTTTATGCAAGGATTATGCTTAAATGGAAATTAATATTTCTTCTAGGGAAAAAGATGTAATGTAGGTACAAAATCATATGTTTTGAAAACAAAAAATAAATAGTGGCTGGCATGGCTTTGAAAGAGAGAACTTCATATATTCATTGTTAGTTCTTCAGAAGCAAATGATATAATTGGCTAATGTAATTCCATCATATTAATTAATTGTTAGTCATCTGAAAATATCATGATATAATTGGCTGATTCTCCATGATATCATCAGGCCAATGTAATTACCTTATCATTCATGCATGCATCATATCGGTAAGTAATTAACATTTCATATGTGTATGTATATATACCTTCTTCAACAATCATACCACATTAACAATTGGCTGAATCCATAGAACTCGGGAAGAAGAAAAATAGAAAGTATTGACCTATCTAACAAAAGAAATATGATACTACGTACATATATGTCATGATTTACACAAGATCTTCATCAAATTAAAACTTCTTTCAATTGCTAAACAACAAATCAGACATAATCCATTAAATTGTTCTTCATATTATAACAAGCAAGAGAAATGAAACCTAACCTTCTCCATTGATAAACATTCCTTCTTTGTCTAGTACAGTTAAAAGAAAAGAAAGAAAGAAAAAGAAAAGAAGAGAGCACACTCCTGTTAATTATATCATACTAAAGGAAAAGATAAAAAAAATTTAAAAGAAGCACACAGAATATAAATTTCAACCCTAAACCTTCGACCTAGCACTACATATATATTAAACTATAACTCACATTATATTGCTTTGAATAGATGCAGAATTGAATCCGGCAAGATCCATTGTCCATCCACCATTACCTTCACAACTTGTACTAAAACCGGTACCTCCACCGGCGCAATAGATGTCATTTCCTGGATTATCCAAGAAGGCACGTGGCAAATTCAAACTAGGCATGTTGTTACTGTCTTCCATTTTCACTGAAGCGAATTGTGTGATCAGACCCGGAGCCGATAATTTCATCATACCTTCGCCCTCCAAAGAGTACATTCCAGGCAAGAAAGGTAGGCTATGTGCCTGTGGATTTGGAATTCTCCATGGTTCCAATCCAATACTCAACCCATTATTATTATTATTATTATTCTCCACTTGATACTCCAAGGAGTCGATGTGTTGCATGTTCACAAACCCTAACCCTAAATTCGGCAAGCTTGCGTTGCCATAATCGTGTGACATCTGGTGCAAGGGACTAAAGAAGGGAAGATGTGTAGCATTATGATTTGCAATAGCAGTGCCGCTGGAGCTTGCAGTACCGTTGCCGGTAGCAACCTGGCGATTCACACCAGCTGATGTGGCAGATGAAGAGGATGATTTGGAAGAAGACGACTTGCTACGCTTGTTGCGGCGTAACCCGCCACCCACTGGTACATTGCGGAGAGCCCCGCCACGAGTCCAGTACCGGCGACAGGTCTTGCAGAAGTGGCGAGGCTGAGTGAGCGAATAGTTGTTATAGTAGCAAAACTTGGTGTTGGTGGATTCGCACCGAGGGCATGGAAGTGTCGGATCTGGCGGTGGGACCTTGGCCATGCGGGCCTGTTCTGTCATCGAAGATGGCCGGTTGGTGGAGCCCGTCTTGGAGACACTTGTGGGTGTATCCGGGGCTTGCTGCTGTTTGTTCAATTATAAAAAGAGAAGACAGAAGATGGATTAGTGGACATTAATATAAAGGGGAGAGAATATATACAAGGGTATATTCAAGTTTCAAACTAGGTATTAAAATTGAAGGTTGTTAGAACACAATTTAAAAGGAGATAAAAAAATTCTAGAAATTGTTCGAGTGTTTTTTTATTAGTATATTTCAGGAAGTAAGTAAAAGCACTGCTATGAATAAGAAGGAGAGAGAGAAGGGTGCCTTTGCTAAGGGTTTAAAAAGAAAATAAAAGAAGAGAAATTCGGCAGTGTATTGGTGCTAATTAAGGAAAGCCCCAAGTACATGCAGACTACATAGTATATTGTCTTAATTTAAACAACTAAAAAGAAATTATGCTGTGGGTTATGTTCCTAAGTTTTGCTTCCTTTCAGAAAAGAGTAAGATATATATATGTTTCTCTCAAAAATGGAAAAAAACTGATGTGATAGAAGAGATGCAAGACATAGAGAAGAGAAGATAATATATACCTGATTCCAGTTCTGTGGCTCTGCATAAACTGATATTGAAGTAAATACCATTTTGAAGAATTTTGGTTGCTTGACTATATTTTTTTTGGTGAATTGTGACAAGGTATATCACTATGCTCTGAGTAGATCCGGAGGAGGATAAGCTAGAGAGAGAAGGAGAGGAGAGTACACTATATATGGCTTCTTTCTCAGAGACCAGAGATATCTATAATGAGAGAGAAAGAGAAGGGGAGAGAGAGAGAGAGAAGGGTTGGGGGGTATCTTGCTTTAGGCTTTAAGATTCTGAGCGTGATGCTGAAAGAACAGTCTCAGAAGAGAAATGGAAAAAGAAAAGAAAAGTTGATAGAGAGGCAAAGGCAAGGGGGTGAGGTAGGCATGTGGAAACCCTAACAGTGATTGAGATGACATGCTAAAGAAAGGGAGCAGTATTCAGTACACAACCTCTCTTTTCTTTTCTTTTCTCTTCTTTTCTTTTTATATTTATGTACATCTATAACATATATATATATATATAAAAAAACAAAAAAGAAAAAGAAGGTGATGCTGCTAATTGCTCCTTTTTCATGGGACCTGTTGACCAGCCCCAGCCCCTTTTCCCCACCCCCTCTCTATATCTAATTCTCTATCTCATTAGTTTTATGGATTGCTATTATTAATATTATAGATTATTTGCAAAGATATATCAAGATTTTATTGTTACTACTGTCGTTGTCGCCATTGTTGATTTGGTTCTTAAGCAAATTATTCGTCGGTCGGTCTGTTTCTGGCCTCTCAATTAAATACTGATTCACTGAATTTCTATATGCCTAATTAAGGGAAAATTAAGCATTAATTATTGCCAAATTAGAATATGGTAAGTATAACGTTAAGAACCATAGAAATTAAGTGAGATATTGTAGAATTGAGGTTGAACATAGGGGTGTCAATGACACCTTTTTAACGACCCGCACCGTATCCGATAAGACGGGTACGGGTACGAGTAAAGATTTTTTTTTTGATATCTAAACGGATAAGGGTACGGGTAAATCCTATTTCGTACCCGTTACCCGATCGGGTAATTATAAAATATATATATATATATATATATATAGAGTAGAACTAGGGTGCTCCTAAGCTCACCAAGCCCTTCCGTGAGCGCGGCTCTAAAACCTATCAAATTGACTTCAAACGACATTTCCAAACCGTTAGATGTTCAATCTATATCAAAATCTACTTGGAGACCAAATTTTACATTTTTTGGAATTTTTTTACTATTTATTAAGATGGTTTGAAAATCGCTGTTTTCCAATGGTGCAGAATTTTAATAAAAACAGCGATTTTCAAACCATCTTAATAAATAGTAAAAAAATTCCAAAAAATGTAAAATTTGGTCTCCAAATAGATTTTGATATAGATTGAACATCTAACGGTTTGAAAATGTCGTTTGAAGTCAATTTGATAGGTTTTAGAGCCGCACTCACGAAGGGCTTGGTGAGCTTAGGAGCACCCTAGTTCTACTCTATATATATATATATAGAGAGAGAGAGATTGGCTAATGTGCTAACGTTATAACTTCGGCCGAAGTTATAACGAGTCGTTTTTGCAATTTCAAAATCCAAACAACCGATCCGAACCGTTCAACATGTTCTCTATATTGAAATGTGCTCGGAGACCAAATTTTACATTTTTTGGAATTTTTTTACTATTTATTAAGCCACTTTGAAAATACTGATCCGGTGGTCCAGAAAATTTTGCTGTTTTTTACTATTCACAGCAGATCTGCGATTTTCAAAGTGGCTTAATAAATAGTAAAAAAATTCCAAAAAATGTAAAATTTGGTCTCCAAGCACATTTCAATATTTAGAAAAAGTTGAACGGTTCGGATCGGTTGTTTGGATTTTAAAAACTAATAAACGACTCGTTATAACTTCGGCCGAAGTTATAACGTTAGCACATTAGCCAATCTCTATATATATATATATATGAGGAGGGATCCACTTACAACAAAGTTACAACATTCATTTTTTTCATTTTCAAAGTCCAAATCGTCGATCCAAACCGTTCAACATGATTATCTAAATAAAATGTACTTGCAGATCAAATTTTATATTTTTTGAATTTTTTTACTATTTATTAAGATGGGTACAAAATTCAATGGTCTAAGTATGGCTATTTTTTGTAAAATACTTAATAAATAGTAAAAAAATTCAAAAAAATGTAAAATTTGATCTACAAGCACATTTTATTGTGGACATCATGTTGAACGGTTTGGATTGACGATTTGGACTTTGAAAATGAAAAAAATGAATGTTGTAACTTTGTTGTAACTCAAATTTGTTGTAAGTGGATCCCTCCTCATATATTATATATTAATAAGCATTGAAAATAGTACTTTAATTGGTTTACTTGCACTTAGCATGATCAATTTTTTTTTCCAATAAAGTACTATATATGTGTGAAATGAATGTATATGTTTTATTTAATAAATAATAAAAATAATTATTATATTAGTATTACCTGTTATTTATCCGCTACCGTTTCGTTATCCGACAACTATAACGGGTAAGGATAGGATACGGATAAGGACAATTTGTAACGGGTACGGGTATGAGAATGGTTCCACCCGACCCTTACCGTACCCGTTGACACCCCTAATTCTGTGTATACATTAAACCTCTTTTGTATTTGCTTTTTAACGGTACTGATATCCCTCTGTTACATTTGCAATCAAAGTTTCTTAAATTGTTATTTATAATATTATTTCTTTAATTTCTATTGGTTTGGTTATGCATTAGTGTGAATTTATTATCAAATCCCCGTTGACACAACTATAAATCATAAAATTGAATTGCATATGTTTGGCTTATCATGATCTTAGAATTGACCGAAATTGAAGTCAGTAAGTGAAAATATCAACTAATTCCGTGCATGTGCTTACAAGCAAGAAACATTTTTCCATTTTTTGTGTTATGCCTACGGTTACTTTATCTTGGCCTGATCAATTGAAACTGATGTAGGTCAGTTAATTAAGGCTTGATTGAAATTATTTGGTATTTAAGTAATTCTGGGTAAACTAGATTAGAGATAGGTTAATATTTCAATGTAGTGGAAAACGACAAAAGTTTGGGAGGAAAGAAGACCCATCAAAATCTATTTTTGTATACTTCAACAAACAGAAAATTAAAATTTTATGATTTATAATTTTATCAAATGGAAATTTGATAATAAAATCAACAGAGAAAATTGACACCAGTGCATAAAAGTTGATATTAGTTTTGAAAAAAAAAATATTTTAGAAACTTTGATTGCAAAATGTAACAGAGATATATCTATACTGTTAAAAAGTAAATACGAAAGAGGTTTAATGTATAGAAAAAATATAATTATTATTTGATAAAGGAGTATAAGTAAATGGGAGGGAGGAGAAGAAAGAGAAAAAATGAGTTCCACAAGCACATTTTATCAATAAATTTTAAAAGAGCAAAAAGTAGACAATTTGCATAGCGACTTCCCGAGAAATCTCTTGAACTTTCCCCACACCTCTCTCTCCTGCTCCCAACCATCGGCCGTCTCTCTCTCCTCATTTCTAATCAAAACCTATTACGCCTCCCTGAGCACCAATCAATGACCTTGTCTCCCCTCATATACGCTACCATAATACAACTTTTTACATTTACTAAAAATGATTATCATCAACTTTTGACCAAACCCTGCTTCTTACCCTTCCACCTTTCACCCCACGGCCTTAAACCAAAAAAAGTTTGATTAAAAACATTTTCATCCTTAAAACACTCTAAGTAGAAACCATGGAACAACAGTACGCATATTTGGCAAGAAATCTTCCTCTTGAGCGCACTGCGATATACTTTGACACGGACATCCCGGCTTTCATCGATGTGCATGCCGATCTAAGGCAATCGATCGTCTTATGGGGTACAAGGTTACACTTGCATGGTAACATAGTTGGCGTTCAGTTCGAGCTAGCTGGCAGATACGGAGGCAGTATCACAAACTATCCTTTCACACCTTAGGAGAACAACATGTTCCTCATCCGCCTCCTAGTGCAGCTGGACCGGTCACTTGTCTTGGTAGACATAAACCCTTGGTATCTTGATCATAAGATCCTAATAGCGGCTTGGGACCCTGCTATCTTTCTCCATCGGCAACCCTTCTTCTCATGTAGACTCGATATCATCATCAAAGGCTTTCCTTTACCACTTTGGCATAAGTTCTTTATCATACGCCTTCTAGCCTCGCTTGGTGATATATTATTTGTCAACTTGGATAATCTTTTTGGTCTTGACAAATCGTACATTGCGGCCTCTATCCGATGTGTGGACCCCTGAGCAATCCCAAGGTTTATCAACACCCACTTTGCAGGGTTTTCGTCGGAATGCCGAGTACATATCATCTATTGGAATGACATGCCCTACATTCCAGAGAGAGTTTGGCCATATCCCAACTTTGCTGACCCGGCCAATCCGTTTGGAGATGATCTGAGCGAAGCGGATTGTCTTTCGCCTATTAGAGTGAATGCGATCAGCTGTCACGACAACCTCCGTCACTTGTTTTAAAGCTCGGCACAAGGCTCGGCAGTCAACTACTCAGCCTTACTTGAAGTGCCGGTGCATGGCCTTAACCTTCGATCATCGGTGACCGTTACATCTACCCGGAGGCGTTCTATCTTGTGTTGTGCACAACCATGGTGAAAAAAGTTGAAATAAGATGGAAGAGAAATATGATACTAAAGTGGAAAATAATCAAATAATGGATAAGATCCAATTATCCCCAAGTGTAGTACTAGATGTAATTTTATTCGGACGAGATAATGGCCAAGTATTCAGATTATAAATACATTAATATCCGGTTGAATCCGCATAATTTCAATCATACCTTTTATACGGAGAGCACAGTCTTTACCGAGCTAAGCGCCTAAGCTTGTTATAATTGACGGTGTGAAATGCATCTCTTAAGATATAATTGACGGTGTGAAATGATATCTTATTTTTTTTACTTCGTCTAAAATTACTTCTATTTGTCATGATTAAGTTGAAACAAAAGCTTTATTTCTACTTGGCTTGTCGAACACGAGGTTATAGAAAGTAAAAATTTATAGAATGCTCTACTTGCAGGGGTGAAAACAATATGGATAATATCTGATTCGTATTCGATCCGTATTCGAAAAATTAGATATGGATATCCGATATCTGATATTCGAATATCCGTGTGGATATGGATACTGATATGATTTTACGTTTCAATTATCTGTATCCAAATAGTATTATGAAAAAATATTGTTATTCACCATTAAAATTAGATAAATATTATGAAATTTGGTATTTTTTAATAAATATCCGATACGATCCGTATCCGCATCTCTATCCGGTTGATATCTGATCTGTATCCGTATCCGAAAAATTAAAAAGGGTTATGAGTTTTACCACCATCCGCTCTGTTTTCACCCCTATCTACTTGTTAAAAACACCAAACAAAGTATCCACTACCCCTTTCTTAAATTTATTGACGAATTTATTGACAAAATGCCTCGCTGGGACTCATTTTCCTCTCCCTTCCCCTCTTATATATGGACTCGTATCCTCCCAAGTACTTGGCTGAGTACAATTAGCTCTCGTTAGATCTCAGCCGAGCGATTGAAATTTGGTGCCTATTTAAATATAGAGGGTCCGTTTTGAGATTTGTGCCAAGTTAAAACAGATGACTCAGATCTAATTGTACTCAATAAGGTAATTGCACTGGATACCCCTTGTATCCTCCTTTCATTTACTCCCGCTTCTTTCTCAATTAATTATTAATTCTGTGTAGGGGTGTCAATGACACTCTTTTACCCGTTTACCCGACCCGCACCGTATCCGATAAGATGGGTACGGGTAAATTTTTTTTTTTGTAAATTTATTGGGTACGGGTAAAGATTTTTTTCGTTATCTAAACGGGTAAGGGTACAGGTAAAGCCTATTTCGTACCCGTTACCCGATCGGGTAATTATAAAAAAAATATATATATATATTAATAAGAATTGAAAATAGTACTTTAATTGGTTTACTTGCACTTAGCATGATCAAATTTTTTTTCCAATAAAGTACTATATATGTGTGAAATGAATGTATATGTTTTATTGTTTTATTTAATAAATAATAAAAATAATTATTATATTAGTATTACCCGTTATTTACCCGCTACCGTTTCACAACTATAACGGGTAAGGGTAAGGTACGGGTAAGATAATTTGTAGCGGGTAAGAGTAGAATACGGATAAAGACAATTTGTAATGGTACGGGTATGAAAATAATTCCACCGACCCTTACCGTACCCGTTGACACCCCTAGTTGAACACTAAGCAATACCAAAGTTCTGCCAGTACAAAAAAAGAAAGAAAAAAGAAGCCCAAATTAATTTACGTATCCAAACACATATTATTCTGTGTAATGGATCCTTTTTACCTTGGTCAGATCATATCATTTCATATTTTTAGATTTTTAATAGGCCCAATATAATAAATGTCATTTACTAGGCCATATTCTGTGTTCTTTTCTGGGCCATATTATATAAAGCCTTACCCAATTTAGGTGCTGCTTTTTATCTTTGGAATAAATGGATGCCAGAGCCTTCAAATCTGAAGCTCAAATCCACAAAGTTGGTTTTCTTAAACAGACCTGATGACCATAGAGCGAGGCTACGGTAATATGCATATTACACAGGGCTGGCACTATGAATTTATATTTTAGTTTTTAAAGTACAACTAATTAATCTGAACCGTTCAACATGATTTTTATATAAAAATATACTTGTAAATCAAATTTTATATTTTTTTAGAAACTTTTTAAATAGGTATAAAATCACTCGATTTGAAAATTATAGACCATCCAAAAGCAGTGATTTTCTACCTATCTAAAAAATAATAATAAATTTTAAAAATATAAAATTTGGCCTGTAAGAACATTTTCATATGGAGAACATGTTTAACTGTTCGAATCGACAATTTAAAATTTAAAAATAAAGATACGAATCCAAAGTACGGGTCCATCCGTAATATGCATATTACCTTAGCCTCACTCATGAGGTATATGAAAATTGTGTGTTTGATGTTGATATAATTAGCTATAATTAACAAGCTAGCAAAACTTTGGCGTGAAGATAAAAACAAGGTTTGTGCATGTGTGATTCAATTAATAAAAATATCTATATAGGTCCTTGCATTGCATTTGCATGGACCCAACACATCTATATGCATCGTGCACGGTACATATAATTAATTACTTATTTAAGTAAACGACAAACACAATTAATCATATTCATCGATCAGTTTAGTTATGCTTGTTAAGAAGAGACTTCAACTCTTCCTTGTCGCTTTTAATATTTTAGGGTTGCTTGTTTTGTTCTTTTAATATATTAAGGTTTTCCGTGCTACGGTTTTAAAAACTTATTGTATAAATTTTAAATTTTAATTAAAGTAGCTTAGTAAATTGATTATATAATGAACTTGTAGAATACCAATTTTTACTCTTTTTGAAATTTTTTTACTATTTTTTATAATTTATGAAAGATGACAAAATATATTTGTAAATATCGTGTATATTAATTTTGGTCTAAGATACAATTTATTTGTTCACCAACCAGACCAGCAAGGATAAGAAGAGCACAAAGTGATTTATGTTTTATTATAATTTTGGGCAACTAGGAGAATATTAAATTGGAAAGATAACCTTGAAATAAGAGAACTTTGAACGAAATAATAAATATAGCACCGAAATAGGGAACCCAATTTGAAGCTGACAACTACATGTAACCTCTGTCTGCTTTTCTGTTTAAGAGAGAGCTAGCTACCTTCCATCTCAAATTAATTAATTTAAAAAAAGATTTATTTATAACGTAAGACCTTTTTTTAGCTCTTAAATTACATTTTAATTAATTAATACGCACAATATATATATATATAGAGGAGGGTTCCACTGCACCCTCTTTTGGTGCACCTAAATGCACCTAAAACTCATATGGTGCATTTTTAAAGTTCAAATAGTCGATTCGAACCTTCCAACGTGTTCTTCATATTAAAATGTGCTTGGAGACCGAATTTTACATTTTTTGGAAATTTTTTACTATTTTTTCAGAATTTTTAATTAAACTAAACAATAATTTGAAATTCAGCAAAGTGATGATTTTCAAAAATTCTGAAAAAATAGGAAAATTTTTCCAAAAAATGTAAAATTTGGTCTCCAAGCACATTTTAATATGAAGAACACGTTAGAATGTTCGAATCAACTATTTGAACTTTGAAAATGCACCATATGAGTTTTGGGTGCATTTAGGTGCACCAAAAGAGAGTGCAGTGGAACCCTCCTCATATATATATATATATAGATAGAGGTTGGCTAATATTAAAACGTTTGTTCCTAAGCTGTGGAACAAATGCTTTGGTTTTTACATTTTCAAAGTTCAAACAGTCGATCCAAACCGTTCAATATTCAATCTATATTAAAATGTGCTTGTTGACCAAATTTTACATTTTTTTTGAATTTTTTTACTATTTATTAAGTCAGTTTTAAAATCGCTATTTTCAATGATTCAATTTTTTTCACTGTTTATTAAAATCAGCGATTTTAAAATTGACTTAATAAATAGTAAAAAAATTCAAAAGAATGTAAAATTTGGTCTCCAAGCACATTTTAATATAAAGATCACATCTAACTGTTTGGACTTCGAAAATTAAAAAACAAATTAGTTGCACCACAGCTCTGGAACAAACGTTTTGATATTAGCCAACATATATATATATATATATATATATATATATATATAGAGAGAGAGAGAGAGATGGGCTATGGTGCATTGCAATGCATAGGCACCATTGTGCATTGGACCATAAATCACAGATTCAAAGTCCAAATGACCGATCCAAACAGTTAAACTTGTTCTCCATATTAATATGTGCTTGGAGACCAAATTTTACATTTTTTGGAATTTTTTTGCTATTTATTAAGCTACTTTGAAAATTGCTGATCCGGGTGAACAGTAAAAACAGTGCAACTAAATTCTGGACCATGTGATCAGCAATTTTCAATGTGGCTTAATAAATAGTAAAAAAATTCCAAACAATATAAAATTTGGTCTCCAAGTACATATTAATATGGAGAACAAGATGAACGGTTTGGATCGGTCATTTGGACTTTGAATCGGTGATTTATGGTCCAATGCACAAGGGTGCCTATGCATTGCAATGCACCATAGCCCATCTCTCTCTATATATATATATATATATAGAGAGAGAGAGAGAGAGAGAGAGAATGGCTAATATACAAATGTTTGTTCCTGGACTCAGGAACAAATGGTTCGGTTCTCCGATTTTTGAAGTCCAAACAGTCGATCCAAACGGTTAGATGTTCAATCTATATTCAAATGTGTTTGGAGACCAAATTTTACATTTTTTAGAATTTTTTTACTATTTATTAAGCTGGCTTAAAAACCGCTGTTTTTCAATGGTGCATAAGTTTAATAAAATCAGCGGTTTTCAAGCCAGCTTAATAAATAGTAAAAAAATTCTAAAAAATATAAAATTTGGTCTCCAAGTACATTTTAATATAGATTGAATATCTAACGGTTTGGATCGACTGTTTGGACTTTGCAAATCGGAGAACCGAACCGTTTGTTTCTGAGTCCAGGAACAAACGTTTGTATATTAGCCACTCTCTCTGTGTATATATATACACATAAAAATATAGAACAATTTATATTGATGGAATTTATTTTGATGGAATCATGGAAGTAATAATTAGGATGCATGCTTTGCTTTGGATAAAGGAAGGAAAATGATGATAGTGTGAGAGAAAAAGAGGATAGAAGGCAAGATATTAAATTATTAAATCTAATCACTTTTTTACAAATAATGGATTCCAGATTGTATTGGAATAATTACAACCTCAGTCACTGTTGAACAGTCAGAAATCAGAGTGCAAATCATTCTTTATATATATGTATCAAGTATCAATTTTATATAAATTTCACACATGTAATTGTTCCTTTTATTTCTCTTTCATATTTAAAGTTGAGCATTGCCAGTTAATATAAAATTGACAAATAAAAAAAAAATTCGTGTTTTTCTCGCGAATAATTCATAATTCGCGTTTTATTCACAAATAAAACTTATTATACGTTATTTTGTGTTTTATTCGGAGTTCGGTTCGGAAACATAAAAAAAACGAACAAAACACTAATTATTAGCGAATTATACCGTATATTGTTACTGTGATAAAGACTACAACTATTTTTAATATGTGAAAACCAACATGTCAAATCAAACAATGTCATAACAGGAAAACAAATGAATAATTCCAACAAATATCCTGAAAATTCTTAGAGATAATTGAACTGTGAATGTCACCTCAATAAATATTGGATATAAATAATATTTACAGCTCTCCTTCTCTCAAAGTCTGAACTGAACATCTCTCTTTCTGGCCTTCTTCCTACCACATTTTCAATTTCAATTTGAATGTACAAAAAATAACAGAAAAAATAATTCATACATCTAAAAATAAAAGATTCTGATTTTGCATTTCAATTCACAAATCACAATCTTCTCTTCTTCTATGAACAACCTTCCACCAATCTGATCGTGCCACGCAAGATCAGATTGTGCCTTTGACAGTTCAATTCAATTCAATTCAATTGATGCAGCAAACCAATTTTAATTGAACAAGATCATGTCAATTAATCTTCCTAATTTCTCTGCTCATTAATTATTATTTCTCTGTTTTAATAGAAGAAAGGGAAGAAGGCAAAGGCGTGACTGTGACCTGTCTCCTCTCTCTGTCCCCACTCTTTCTCTCTTCCTCTCCATTTCCTTCTTCCCTGGACCCGTCCAGTAAACTGATCCTCCTCTGATGCTTCTCCTCTGCCTCTTTTAAGAACTTGAATTTTGGCGGCGGAGTCGAACACGATTCGAACAGAGGATTGAAACCGAGCTTCTTCAACGAATCAAGATTCATCAAACTCTGCGCACCGATGCCGAGTAATGGCGGCGAAGACAGAGGCGTCAGAAATGGCGACTCGGCGCAATGCATGAGATCTCCAAGGCTCCTCCCCCGCGAACCCTTTCGGCTCCTTCCACCTCTCGACCGTCCGTCGTCCGAGTCCAAGTCTTCCCTGGTTTCCTCTTTTATGGTAAAGAGAAACCTCGGTGGACCCGACAAGCTGTGTAGCCGCATCAGCTCCGCATCAATGGCCTCTTCTCCATTGATGGAGGCCTTGAGGAGAGAATCTTTATCTTTCGAGGGGAGGTGGAGCGGGAGGTGGTCGTCCGCGGGGTTGCATGTAAGTGGAATTGCAGCATGTTGGGTTGGTGGTGAATCAATTGGGGTTCTGTAACAGAGCAGCGAAAGCAAGTTTAAGTTTTTGGAGGTGAAATTTGGGTTTGAATTGCTGCTGCTGCATCTCCTTTTCCACCAAAAAATGTAATAGAGCTGAGCTACCAGAGCTAAGAAAAGGAGACTTGATACAATTGCAAGACCTATGCCTAAACTGCTCAAAGCTCTCATCTTTTCTTGTACTTGATTTGCTTTCCTTTGCAAACAAAAATGATCCTTGATCAATCCCTGAAATGGAAAGCACGCAGAGAAATAAATGCAATGCAGTGCTCTCACCTAAAACCCATGACCAAGGAGGCAAGGAAGGAGAGTTTGTCAAAAGAAAAAGGAAAAAGAAAGAAAGAAAGAAATGAAGGAGACAAAGCACAACCCAACAAACAGGGTATGATATGAAATTTAAAAAAACAAAAACAGAACAAACTAAGTGGACTTAGTGCGACCTTGTGCTAAATATAAATATACAACCAAAAAGAAAAGAAGGTTGGTGAAAAACCAAAAGGAAATGGGGAAAGGTGATAGGAAGGAGAAACAGTTTTTACAGATTGAAGCAGAGAAAAGGTGGGGAGAGAAGCACACAAAACAAAGAGATGTTGTTAAAAGAAAAGGGTCTCGTGGTCGTGGTTTAGGCGTTTAGCAACAAAACAGAGCTTTTAAGAGAGAGAGAAAGAGGTCGGTGTCGCTTCTTCAAAGACAACGATAAGACAATGATCGGTGTCGTTATATTTTTAAGAGAAATAAAATAAAATTGATTCCTAGTTTAAACGTAATTAATTAATTAAATTAATTGGATCTGTTGTGTTGGGTATAGCATATTAAAATATAAGATAGCCGGATAAACCGCTAGTCTAATCTCAGAATCTCCCCTCTCGTTAAGTCAAAAGTCAAACGCAACACACGGATCACATTAATTTCTTTTGAGATGAAATTAAACTTGGTTTCTTATGTTCTCATTCTGAGTCTGTCATTCACATTCATTTTGTGTTTGTTAATTGTTATATATGCAATGTCAAGAAATAAATTCATAAATTGATGATAATTAAGAGGGAGGGGGAGGTACACAATAAAATCAGGACAAGATACAATTACAAAAAAGCGCCCCACTGCAAGGCGTTGATCGCGAATCTCGCAATAAATTAATTTTGTTTTGTTTTGTTTTGTTTTGTTTCAGTCTTTGGTCAGGTCCCCCATGTATCTTTATAATATAATATATTATTATAATAATAATATAAATCTTACCAACTTGTCTTAGCTACTGCCTACTAGTACTCGTCTCCAATGCCAAAACATGAATCTCATTCATATCTCTCAATCAATAAATTTAAAAGGGATTTTGGAAAATAAATATACATATATAGGAGGGGCCATATGATTTGAAAATGACATCGTACCATATCCGGTGTACATACAGAACTATACTCCAAACTAAGAATTAATACCAAATTATCATAAATGGAAATACAAGGCATAAAAATTATTCAAAGAAATATATATACACCAATCAACTTAGTCATAGTTCTAGAGCTCTTAGTTGACACCAATCAATTCAATTTAAGCTACTGTAATAACACACCTTTTAAGGTAAAAAAAAAGTATTAAGTAAAATACCAATCAATTCATGACAATGAATAATTCTCAGTTCAGTTCTCTACACATACAGATAGAACAATTATTAGGATTTATTCAAAAAATTTAAGGTAATTTTTTTTTTCTGTGTACATAGCTGATTGATTTGATTATATATGCTCTCATTTGAGGTAATTCAAATGAGATGCAATTGAAGATATATAATAGAGTGGGGGCTGAACTACCAAACAACATGGCCTAAATTAATAGCAATGCACATGTTCATGGCCACATTAAATGATGCAGTTATAGAAATATGTTCCTACTAAATTATTATCAAAGAGAACCTTCAATTCAATGTTTGATCAAGTTTTTTTTATCTCAGTGTCGGTGTTTAAAAATTGGAGAACACAAGTTAAAACCATGTGCTATGCTGCCCACAGAGACAAATCAATAGTTCAGGTTCGGTTCGGCGAAGTCAAAAATTCATGATTCGAGTATAATTCGGATAATTCGGGAATGATTCGGTACAACAAGGAAGCAAAAAAAAAAAACCCAAAAAAAACGAAAAAAAAAAATTTGAAATAATTTTTTTTCGCGTTTTTATCACGAATAATTCGTCAACTTGCGTTTTATACGCGTTTTATTCGCGAATAAAACGTATTATATGTTTTTCTACGTTTTATTCGGAATTCGGTTCGGTAATGTCGAAAAAACAAATTATACGCGAATCTTGTCACTATGATGCTGCCTTGCTTTAATTATTTACTGTGGTCCAGGATCGTCACAGAAAATCACATGCACTAGCGCAGCACAAGATAGGCATGCATTTTTTATTTTTATTTATCATACTAGCGGAGAGAGTCGGAAAAATGGTACGGCGGAGCCGGCTCCGTCACGGAATGACACAGTTACGGCACAGAATGGCACGGCACGTATATATGATTGTTACGTGGCGTGACTTACGTGTCGCATGCCGTGACCATCTTTTGAAAATTTGGCACGACACGGCACGTCACACGAAAAATCTGGTCACAGCACGACACGTGGTCACGCGAGTTACGTGTAATTAGGACAGTTAGATCTTAATCAAATGGTGAATCTTGAATAAACTAACCTAAATTATGAAAAAAAATAGTTAAACGTAACCAGTCACATTTGGACACGGCACGTTTGGGCATGGCGTGACTCGTGTGCCGTGACCTGACCACCTTTGACATTTTGATCACAGCACGCCACAACACATATGACTGTTCACTTGATCACAACACGGCACGACACGAGACCAAAATCACGACACGGCACGGCACGTTTTTACCACTGTACTACTGGATCTATCAACAAAAAATTATATGTTTTACATGCTTAGATACGAGTCATTAATAATGTATTGGATTCTCCAAATATATTATTATATATTTTCTATTGCACAGAGAAAATTTATGTGAATTTTCTTTGTTTTTTTTTTTCTTAATTATGATCCTTTGATATAAAAAAATTATGTTCTTATTATTTTATTCTAACAAATGTGTTGTTCCATTTCGATGTGAATTGTATGCACAGCAAAAGAAATCCGACATTTTTATTAATATCCAAAGTTTAATACAAATTATTAATTATGCCCAGAATCGGACTCATTATCGAAAAATACCCAAGCCGGCCAGAAAATGGCCGGCTTAGTCCCTCCCTAAGCCGGCCATTTTCTGGCCGGCTTGGTACCTTTTTTTTTTTTTTTACCCGCATTTCACCCTATATATACCCCCATTTTCTCTCTCCTTCTCACAACCGGATTTGAGCTCTTCTTTGAGGTAATTTTTTTTTATCTAATTTAATTTGTAATTTATTTATTTTAGGGTTTAGGATTTAGGGTTTAGGTGTTAGAATTTAGATTATATTGTTGTAATTTAGTGTAATTAGCTAAGTTGACCAATATTTAGTGTATTTTGGTCATTTTGACCATAATTAGGCTGATTAAGCGTAATTTTACCGAAATTAGCACAGATGACCAATATTTAGGGTATTGTGGCCTTTTTTTTTATCATAATTAGGCTCATTAAGCGTAATTTCACCGAAATTAGCACAGATGACCAATATTTAGAGTATTTTGGCCTTTTTTTACCATAGTTAGGCTATTTAAGCGTAATTTAGATTAATTAGCACAGTTGACCAATATTTAGGGTATTTTGGCCTTTTTTACCATAATTAGGCTAATTAAGCGTAATTTAGTGTAATTAGCACAGATGACCAATATTTAGTGTATTTTGGTTATTTTGACCATAATTAGGCTGATTAAGCGTAATTTTACCGAAATTATCACAGATGACCAATATTTAGGGTATTTTGGCCTTTTTTACCAAAACTAGGCTAATTAAGCGTAATTTAGTGTAATTAGCACAGTTGACCAATATTTAGGATATTTTGGCCTTTTTTACCATAATTAGGCTAATTAAGCGTAATTTAGTGTAATTAGCACATATGAACAATATTTAGTGTATTTTGGTTATTTTGACCATAATTAGGCGATTAAGCATAATTTTACCGAAATTAGCACAGATGACCAATATATAGGGTATTTTGGCATTTTTTTATCATAAATAGGCTCATTAAGCGTAATTTCACCGAAATTATGTTATTTTAGACATCAGGATGCCTAGAGCACGGTCTACCCGGCTTCCAGTAGTGGACGAGCTGATCAGTACCAGCAGCACGGAGCACATCAGTCCTCTTCTGTGGATTCCCCACAGCGAGCACCGAGTCTCACTAGCTTCTCGTGAGGTACGTTCTTTTTCTTAGATTTTCTTTAAATTTTGTTGGGTTTAAATTTTATTATGTTATCACCATGCGGATTACCTTTTTCAACGCAGGACACGGATCTTCTAGATGTGAAGTTGCGGTGCGTGCACATGAAGTACTACGATGTGATGGAGCCATACCTCGTCAACCTGGGTCTCTATCAGGTTGTGGACATCGTGCGGACCGAGAAAAGCATCGGCAATGCATCTCTCATCGCTGGACTGGTGGAGCGATGGCGTCCCGAGACGCACACGTTTCACATGCCGTTCGGAGAGATGACGGTGACTCTCCAGGATGTGAGTACTCTCTGGGGTTTGCCTATCCGTGGCACACCCATCGGCGGCGTCTTTGACAGCACCAGATTCGCAGGTTATGTCGAGGAGTTGTTGGGAGCTGAGCCTTCCTATGTCATTGGGGAACATGGGAGGTTGAAGTTCCATTTGCGGATGATGAGGTTACGGCAGCACTTCATCGCGGGTCTCTCGGCAGATTCCACCAAGCTGGAGATTCAGAGGTAAAATTTATAACTTGTTTGTACTAATCAATTTATAATACGATGATTCTATTAGAATTTTTATATGTTTTGTATTGCAGATATATACGGGGCTACGTAATGGACCTTTTTGGTTCTGTCATGTTTCCTGATTCCAGCGGTGACCAGATGCCGATGATGTATCTCCCGTTGCTAATGAACCTTGAGCGGTCGTCGACGTACAACTGGGGTGGGGCTGTCCTGGCATATCTATACTCCCACCTGTGCCGTAGTAGTGAGGTAAGTTACCAACTCTTATTTTAGTGTAAATTATTTAATCAATCAATCCATCAAAATACACTGACGTGTAATGTTCTTGAAAATGCAGTCGAAAACGAAGCAGATGTACGGGCTGGTACTCCTGCTTCAGCACTGGTCGTGGTCACGGCTACCGGTGGGCCATCCTTGAAGAAAATATTAGTTTCATGCAAGAGCAAATTTCAAAAATTTAACTCAAAGAAACCAACATAGATCTACTTATTTGACTAACGGTGAACCGTATTTAGCATTTTAACTTGTTTAATCTTTATACCTCAAATCTTAGTCTCTAAACCAAGAAGTAGGGACTTGAGATGTAGGGTTGTTGCCTCCTTGTCGAGCCTTCACTTCTCCAAGTCGGTCTCGAAATGACACCCGCTTCGAACGCACGAAGCCTCTACGAGTATCCACCCGAGATTAAATGAAACTCTTGTTTTTCCCTTGCTAGAGGTAATCAACCAAGAATCTAACTTAACCTTAGTTTCTACCTCTTCAATCAACTATTAATTTTAGTGTAGAAGTTGTGCTCAACACATGAGCAAAAATGGTGGAGACAAAATTGCAAAAACTCTTCTCTTTTTCACCTTTTCTTACAAAAACATTTTTCCATTTTTTCTTACAAGAGAAGGAAGAAGAGATAGATTAGAATGGTGGCTAGGGTTTAAAAAAAGGTGGGGTATTTATAATATTAATTTAGGGTATGTTTTAATCATCTCAATCACAATGGATGGCTAGATTTAAACATGACAAAAGTAACTTTTACTTTTGCTATCCAATGGAGCTCTCAATTATATGCACTTTTTATCCCACTTTATTCCAAACCCACTTCATTAAATGGACTTCTCCATTTAATGTTAAATTGGGCTTGAGCCAATTTCTATTTATGCCATTTTTGTTTTTGCCATTTATGCCAACTTTTGGCCCACCCGACAATTGTTACGGTTAATTGTATTTGCTCAATTTTGTTGAGAAATAAATTTGTATACCATGTCCAACATGTAATAAATTTATTCTAAGATCAAGTTAGTCATCTCCATGACACTTTTATTTGTTTCGTTTTTCTCTCTTGGGTGTGACCTCGTAGGATCTATATCGTGTTGACAATAGAATCAAAACTTCTTTTAATTCTATAAATTTTATAAGCGGCACCTAGCAATATGCATTATAATTACTCAATAGATAAAGATGATATGAACCAATCAACATCACGATCCTAAAGCAATATTTAATTGCTTGTGTCAATTCACGTGTCACATGATATCGGGAATAAATCCAAGGCAGGAGAGTGTCATCCTTGCAAATTTATTCTTTTCTTGATTCCAAGTAATTCAGTAAATAATGATCAAACTCATTGATCATAATTGCATGCATACTTTATTACTCCATCAAGGGGCCCGAAGATATCATCACTCACATATGAAATATGAGGGACACTGGTATTCTTGATAAATATCTTTTTCTCCGCACAAGACACACATATTGAGATATTATCTGTATAGCTGCCAGTTACGGTCAGCGTTGGACAACACCTACAGATACATGTATCTCATGTAGGAAAAATAATCATCTCATACCAAAGAATTCAAGACACAAATGAAACATTAATGACATTAACACAATCCATGTTATGTTTCATTCTTGGGTCATGTCCAATTCCCTGATCTCCATCAGATATTTATGTGATTAAATTGGTAGCTCCTTACCATATGATCCATAGAACATGATCATCATTTAATCCACATACTAATCTCGTACCGGTAAATAGTGTTCCCTTTTAATTACTAAGATTAGGGACATTTAGAGTATTCGTTATATTATTATTATAGAGTTCTACATTTCAAGTCCTCAACTCGAAAAATCTATAATGTAATTAAATACTCAAGGAACAAGATTCTTTCATTTCATGAACAAAACATAGAATACATCCATAAATGGTTGGCTTCTGGATCATACACTAACAGTCCTATCCTCAATGAGGCGCCGGATTGGGGAGAGCCAGATGTGTTTAGATGCCCGGCATACACCAAGAAGTGGTACGGTTTCCACCACTACTTGGATCGGACCCACGGTGCTACCGTTGGGATCAGGCCAGTCCGGTCAGAGCTTCAGAGTTTGCCTGAGGCTCTCGTTGACGAGCAAGAGCGGGCGATGTGGTTCTATCGAGGTCCACTCATACACTTCTGGACAGTGGAGCACCACTATCCAGATCGGGTGCTCCGCCAGTTTGGTCGAGCGGCGTTGATTCCTGCAAACCCATCTTTGCCGAGTTCCACGCACAGAGCCCTGCACAGGTAAGTCGTAGTCTATTGTATTTATTGTCAAATACATCAAATTACTTGATAGCTTTGTATTGCAACTAACGTCTTCCTTACATCGTACACCACTGAGGGCGACTGGATAAGGACTGGAGAACCCATTTCGATCCATACTACAGGACGTCCCAGGATCCTCAGTATCTGGACTTCTATCACTTGCCAGAGCCGATCGCTCAGGTCCAGGGGGATCCCCAGTTGTGGTACGATGTTTGGTACACGCAGGTCTGCATGGCGAGTGTCTATCTGCAGGGCGATTACGGTGCCCATCTCCGCGACAGGATCGATGGTTACCATCCCAACGGCCGTGCATGGGCTCGCCAGGTAAAGCAACTAAAACCACATAGTTTTGGTCTAACTTAGTAGTTCATCAATGTTTGATCTGACATGCCAAATTTTTTTCAGCTTCTGGCCACGATCAAGGAGTGCGGGCATGGGATCGCCATGCTAGGGAAGAAGAACTGGAGACGGCTTGGGTACCGCACCCTCAAGAAGAATGCGAATGTGGTTGAGGATGCAGGGCACGGTGGAAAGATCATCGGTATGCTGCGAGACGCCGGAGAGAACATCAACTGGCGTGAGATAAATCCACAGGAGCCCGACCCGATCCCGGTTCTGCTAGATGATATGCCATCTTCCCCCGATTCACATCCAGAGTGGGACTACCATCGTTGGGTATTGTCCGGCATTGGGTGGACGGCATGGTACGATGAGCATGGACGTCCGGTGCAGACTCATGTATGTCATACTTCAGTATCTGTCAGGTTTTAATAAATTTCTTCATTCAGATCAAATTTAATAATTTATGTGTATGATTGCAGGGTCCAGCAGAGATGCCGCCACAGCCACCACCTGCGGAGACTGATACTTCTGAGTACGAGTCCCTCTCGTGCAGTCTCCATGAGTTCGAGGAGAGTTTCATGTCGGCACCGGCATGGCCCCGATATGGCACAGAGATGCCGCATGATGGAGAGGCTAGTGGTAGCGGGTCTCATACTCAGCCTGCCTTTGGGACTGAGTTTGCCGCATCTATCTTCGCTACACCTCCGCCAGTACCGACAGTCTCCACGGGCGATGCCAGATGGGATACTGCCGAGCAGATACTCAGGTCTGCCGATGCCCCAGATGAGCCCGAGAGAGACGGAGCCTGGTCGCGCTGGCGCCAGGCGAACGCCGGAGTACCGCCTCACCGATATTCCCTCTCTCCATTTTAGTTGTAGTTTTACTAGTTTTGTACTATTTATATTTGATATACTATTTATGTTTGGTATATTTGGATTATCCTATATTTCGGTTCTTGTGTATGTGTGCTTTTATGGTACTATTTTTATATTTTACAGATCAAAATAAATTATCAATATTAAACAGAAAATATTACAACATTAAAATAGTAGCACAACATAAAAAATAAACTCATCAAGATTAAACCGACATTTTTATTAATATCCAAAGTTGAATAAAAAATTTTGAGGGTAAAAAAAAAAAAAAAAAAAGGTACCAAGCCGGCCAGAAAATGGCCGGCTTAGGGAGGGACTAAGCCGGCCATTTTCTGGCCGGCTTGGGTATTTTTCGATAATGGGTCCGATTCTGGGCATAATTAATAATTTGTATTAAACTTTGGATATTAATAAAAATGTCGGAAAAGAAATTATGGCTGTGATTATCATTATTTCTTGGATTGCATAATATCAGCAAAAATATGGTACTTTTTTTTATTAATTTCTGGTGTTCTCAAACATTAAAAAAAATATTGCATACTATATATAATATATGTGTTTTCAGTTTTCAGACTAATCTAATTGCAAGGAAGTTAGAATAGGTAAAATGATAATCTATCAAATTTGAAAAATTGCCTTTACTGTGGTGGGTTATGTCTCCGATTGATTGTGGCCAAATCTCTGTGTTGTCTCCACAGAGTCGGTGGAATAGATGATATTGGAAGGCTGATGGAAGCTTTAGGATAATTTGATCTTTTTATTCAATCTTATTTTTGCAGTTCATGACTTGGGAATTAAATTAAATTAAAACACACAATTAAGATGGAAACCAGTTCATGACTTGGGAATAAATATGAGCTAGTTTTAAGCACATAAGTACAACAAAAGTAACAATTATCAATACATTAGGAAAAACAAATGAACAGATAAAAAATACGGACAGCGCTTGGGCTAATTGTCTCAAAATTTCCAAATTAAAAAACTGAAAAAAAGATGTAATAATTAATTAAGAGGTAAGAATAACATTAAATATTCATGATTGCTCAGCAGCTGCACTTGCGGCACTCAGATCCACTGTCAAGTCAAGCTCCTGCATTTTACAATAAATAAATTAAAGTCAACCTCTTTAATAAAAAAAATTATGATCCCCCTTTTTAATTTTTGAACCAAACTAATTAGCACAATTCATTCAAATGGAGGTGTTAAGTACTCTTTTTCCTTGATCTTTTTTATTTTTCGTTTAACCAGCATGACAGGTAATCTATTTTTAAACTGATTTTATCTTTGGTCTGAGAAATTAAATTTTACCTTGCCAGTGATCTTGCTATACATTGCAACCACATCAGTAACTGTAGATTCAAAATGTGTGGTGGCATCATAACTCTGCAACACAAAATAAATAAAAATCATAAAATCCATAACCGGAAAAAAAAAATGGTACACATAAAGAATTAAAAAACAAAATATAAACAAATAAATTAGTTAACATACGGAGGAAACGAAGCAATTGTCCTCAAGTGGGTTGTTCACGGGTTCAAAACGGTCATAGATGTCGAAGAAGGTCTCGTCTACAGTTCCCAGCAGATCCATCCCGGGTTTGAGTTCGACTTGGGGGTTGTCGGTCTCAGCCTCGGTCGAAACAATAGCAATGTATTTCCCTTTCGGTGCCACATTATGTGCGTAAGAGCAGCAGAATACATACCTAAATACATTCGTTAAATTAATTATGAGTTAAATATGCTACTGACATAGAAGTTAGAATCGAGCAAATAAAAGGCGTTACTTACATGTCGGATTTACGACCGAGTTGATTTTGAGGCAGGATGATCTGAACAGAGTGTGATTTGTTGGTATCAGGGATGGGGTGACTCAATATGCATATCGCTCTCGCCACTCGTCCCACCTTCTTCACCTGATACCATATATATATACATATTATAGTCATACTTAAATTAATTCTAGTTCAGATATATTAATTAGCCCACATTTATAATATATGTATTAATTTAGTTCTGAATGAACCAGTCAAAATTAAGACAAAAAATATAATGCATAAAGGTAAGGCTGTAGGTATCCGACCTGACTGGTACGGTACCAGTACCTATTTGTATTACATGAAGTGTACTTACCTTGTCTGGCAGATAAGAAGGATCGCACACAATTTTTTGTGCTCTAGCGGTTTCTCCGTCGGATGTCACACCATACACCTTTCCACTCTCATTAAGTTCAACCTACAAAAATAGATATATAGCAATTAATTCAATTATACTCGTACTCTCAGCCAGTCAATTATGTATATATGTATGGATATATAATACCTTGCACTCTGGTTTGTTAAGCATGTAGGTGCCACCATAAACTGCACTCAGACGAGCAAACGCCTGCATTCGTTAATTGGTTACATGTCACGTCATTATCGAAAAACTGAAATTGGGTTTTGTGTGGAGTCAGGAGTACATAATTAATATGAATTAATTATAATTAACCTGAGGGAGTTCGCCTAATCCATACAGAGGATAGATATAAGGAGATCCACTTTGGAACCGAGCCAGTGACTCGGCATATACCTAAACAAACAAACAAATATTATTAGTTAATTAGGCTTGATCATAATTATATTTTTTGAATAAGTAATGGAATAGTTCAAACATATATAAAACTGATTTGAGTTGTGTTGATGCAAATTCAAATTCATGTGTAATTGAAGCCCTTAAATGAGGTACTTACTTTCATGCGCTTAATGGTATCCATCGCTGGTTTATCGAGGTAGCTGTCGTCTCTATGAAGGGCCAATGCATGTCCGATAAACTCGACTGTGCTGTCATCTAGTCCATATTTTCTGAACATACATGGTTGTTACGAAATACAACTAACGAATTAGTTACAAAATACAATCAAGTATAAGAACAATTAAGAATGAATTAGTTAGATGAGCATACGAAATGACTTCTCTAGCAGTAACTTTGTTCAGATCAAGCCCCTCGTGTGATTTCGGGTCGCTCTCGTCATAATCTTGCACATAGATGAAAAATTTTCGAGCACGCCGTTTTTCAAACAAGCCCATAAGAGTTGATGTTAGTGCCTCAACATCAGTCGCAGGCACCTTATAAATCTATCATATCATACACAAACAAGCTATAAGCAACAGTACATATATAAGTTTTTGAATCTAAAAAAAACATATATAAATTTTCAAAATGAACATTTATTTGTATTCAATTACTCTATATAGGTTGAATAAATATAAATTTCATTGAATTTGCATACCTTTCCTTTGTTATAAACAAAGCTACCATCAACTGCCTTGAAATTCAAATATTTTGTTACATTGGCGTGGATCAGGACACGGACCAATGTACCATTTGCCATCATGAACTGAAATTTAATTATAAAATGAGTATCATGCATATCTCGGTATTATTAAAATTAATCCCAATTATCAAATTAAAATATAAAGTAATGGTATAAAATTAACCTATACCTTAGGAATCATGTCGACATTGTACTCTTTGCTCAAACCCAAACTCTCCGGCGGTGTTTCATTGCCTTTGAAACGCTTGTATAACTATAGAATAGTACATCAATTCATGAAAATTGCATCAGCAAATGCCTGTAAGCAGATCGAAGAAATACAAGAAAATGCTTGCAAGAAATATAAAGGAAGAAGAATAGAATACCTGGACGAGATTGAGAGACGACGACTCTCCTCCGTAGTAGTCATTCCGATCCATGTGCAAAACCTTCATACATTAATCCAAGGAAAAAAAAAATATTCATCCATTTGTAAACTATGCCTCCTTTGTGTTGTGCATTTGAACAATTACAAGTTTTTAAAAGAACAAATATATATATATACTCACCTTGAGGCCATCGACAGAGAGGAGACCACTCAAGATGCACTCCTTAAGACCCGTGCCGAGAACAATGACATCATACTCTTGATCCATTCTAGAGAGAGAAAGGTGGAGGGAGAAGACACCGGTTAACAGATATAAAATAAAGACTTGCATGCATATATGCATGCAGGGAGTATTGAGAGAGAATTAATTTTCTATAATCAGGCAGAGGTTCAACGGTTGAGGTTCCATCTTGTTTTAGAAAAGAAAACTTTATCCAAATTTTAATTAATTGGTATAATTCTATTTAGTAACTATATGTTTAGTTTTGGTAAAATTATTAGTTACTGTATTAGAAAGATGAAATAAAGGTCCTAATTGGGCCGGTGCCCTATTTGAAGTGAAAGCCCCTAATTGGGCTGGTTCCCATAAATTAGCAAACCCTCTTCATGATCTCTCTTTGTTGGTTGATGCGCGCTAGCAAGTTTCATTATTTTATTTCATGTTTAAATGGACAAAAAAATAATATATGCTAAATTATGTTACCTTCCCTTTTAATTTCCATCACTAAATGTCGCGAGACAGTGAGATTTGAACTCAAATCTTCACAATCACAAAGTGAGATTCTAACTAGTAACATACAAGCACAAATTTAGCATTTTATGAGGGGGACTGAATCATATAAAAAAAAATTCAATTACATTTCAATATACATAATTAAAAAAATTCAAATTATAGAAGTGGCTAAGCACTCTTTGCAAAGACGTAGATCCGCCTCTGTCAAGTACAATATAACTATACAAGTATTGTTCCATAGCAGTAGCAGAAGTATCATATTTTGCTTACCTTTTTCTCATAATGTTAATTTATTGGATTCCTGTATCAGTGATTATTGCTCAAGGAAGCTACATGATGATATTTTGTTATTTTTTTATAAATCAATAAGTGGTTGCTCCTTTCTATCTCCTTGCCAAGTTTATCATCTCCCAACAGTAAAATAATTAATTAACGACACATAACAAAAGTAATCAATCAGATGGAGATGAACCACGAGTTCATGACCGATGCCATTGACGACACCTTGGAGGACGAGACTGAGGAGCTCGTCAGTGAGGTCGTCCTTGACGAAATCAGCATCAGCATGAGCAACGAGGTCAGCTTTTTTACTTTTCATTCAAACATGTACCATGCTGTCAGTAAATTTGTACAATACTCACATCAGTAACAATTGAATCAATATATATAGATGAGTAATAAGGGCATTGCACTTGTAATTAGAGAAAGAATAGAAATTGGAAGAGAAATGTATTGTATTATATATTCTTGCATGAATCTTTAGTACAAGTACATGTATTTATAGCCACAAAGTACATATATTCATATATAACACTCCTAATTAACTAACTAATGTTTTTTTTGTTTAGAGTCCTAAATCCTAATCAACTAACTAATTGTCCTGTTGACTGGTCCAATAATGAGACATTGGCAGGTGTCAGAAAGAAATGGAGAGCATTATGTTAGAAACTACCTTTTTTTGTGTAAAAAAAATAAAAAATATACGCTTTCCTACGTGCTCCAAACTACCAAAATGCACCTTCTGTCCAACTGTATGACATTTCATTTTATTTCATTATTTTATATTTTCCATATTGAACTCAGAACCTCTGTTTTGACCCAACAAACCCATCTTCCAAATGCTCTCCTTCTCCCATAGTTTTCCATTTTTTTCCAATCCTCTCTGACAATGACAAGGTGTCAGGAGACAGGCCCCATGATCGCCATTGACCTCGGCACCTCTTGTGCACGCGCTGGTGTGTGTCGTGGCGGTCGTGTGGAGATCATTGCCACAGTGCCATCTTATGTTGCTTTCACTGGCAACGGGGATGTGCTAATAGGTGAAGCTGCAAAGAATCAGGCTGCTGCAAACCCCATCAACACCATATTCAGTGAGTTTAGAATTAGTTATATATATTGCATTTGCAATAGAATTAGATTCAATTAGGAAGTAGTTCATGAATTTTTTGCTTCAAGAAAAAGTACAATTAGCATTGTACTGAAATTCTCAAAATATATTCAAAATGATACATTTTTAGGCCTGTACGCTAAGGGAATTTGTATCCCCTGAGATATCTCAAATTTTGAGTTGATATGTGGAAAATCCGGACTGTTCAAATTCTTTCTGCACGAATCTCGATGCACAATAATAATACTGGCCCCCCTGCATTCCCAATAGGAACCGAAAAAAATTGACCCGACTTGAGATAAACTGAAAATTTGAGATAACTAAGAGGATACAGACTCACGCCAAGGGGCATAAGATCTAATCCTCATTGACTAAATTTAATTTCTGTGCCATCAACATAGGTTAATTTATTTATTATTTATTTTTCATCATTATTTAATTCTGAACAGTAATTTAATTGAAATATTATCATATGATTCGCTGATTACTATAATAAATATAAACAGGTGCTAGTCGTTTGATTGGAAAGCGCTGCTCTGATCCTTCGGTTCAAAGCGACACAAAGCTATGGCCTTTCAAGGTAGTAAAGGATCCTGACAACAAACCCATGATTGCAATCCACCACAGTAGCGGTGAGGAAAGTCATATTGCACCTGAGGAGATTTTCTCAATGATACTTATTCATGTCAAGGAGGCAGCAGAATCTATCCTTGGATATCCTGTTGAGAATGCCGTCGTCACTGTCCCAGTCTACTTCAACCATGCGCAACGACAAATAGTCAAGAATGCGGGGTCCATTGCAGGCGTTTCTCTAAAACTCGTCAGTGGTTCCGTTGCTGCAACTATGGCTTATGGCCTTGAAATCTCTAATGGAGATTTCGGTCACGGACATAATGCACTTATCTTTGACATGGGCGCCGGCACATTAGATGTGTCAGTGGTGACAATTGAAGAAGGTGTTTATAAGGTGAAAGCCGTTGCTGGTGACACACACTTAGGCGGTGACGATTTTGATAATCGAATGGTGGATTTTTTTGTTAGCGAGTTTTGGAAAAAGCATAAGAAGTATATCAGTAATGACCCGAGAGCATTGAGCAGGCTTAGAACTGCTTGTGAGAGGGCTAAAATGGCTCTTTCTTCTACCACAACAACCTCGATTGGGATCGTCTCGCTTCATAAGGGTATAGATTTTAATGCCACCATTACCAGGGCTAAGTTTGAAGAGCTCAACATGGATCTCTTTCAAAGATGCTTAGAATGTGCAGCGAGATGCCTGAAAGATGCTATGATGGAGAAGAGCAGTGTAGATGATATTGTTTTGGTCGGTGGATCTACAAATATCCCTCGACTGCAACATATGTTGACAGAATTTTTTGACAAAACGGAGCTCTGCAAGAGTGATGCAGATGCAGCCGTGACAACTGGTGCCGCTATTCTTGCTTCAATTCTTGGAGGTGACATGCACATCAAGGTTAAAAACTTGATTCTCCTTGATATCACCCCGTTTTCTCTTGGTATAGAAACTGCAGGTGGCGTCATGACCGTGTTGATTCCTCGAAATACTAAATTACCTACCAAAAGAGAAAAGGTATACTCCACCGACCATGATAACCAAACTAGTTTCTTTGTTCGTGTGTTTGAAGGAGATGGAAATAAAAAACAGGATAACAATTATCTCGGCGGAATCGAGTTGTGTGGCATCCCTCCTACCCCGAAAGGTGTTCCGAAAATTAATATTTGTTTTGAAATTGATACCAATGGCACTTTAATAGTCTCAGCTGAGGATAAAACCCATGGCCTCAAGAAAAGAATCACAATTGGTGGTAATTGTAGTAGTATTAGTAACAATAACAGTAATGATAGTAGTGAAAAAAATAATGGTTGGTCAAGTGGAGGAGAGGATGAGGAGAACCCTTTGAAACGGGAGGAATCAAAAAGATCATTGACAAAATCTGTTGATTATATTAAGGCATCTATCAGTCAAGAGAGTACCGTCTTTCAACTCTCGCCCCGTGATAAGCAAAAGATCGAAAAGGAGATAGAGTCAGTTGTCAAATGGATGGATACCAGTGACGTCAGTACAAAGGCTGAGGATTTTAAGGTTAAAATGGAAGAGTTGGAGAGTTTATATAAGGAAACTATGAGGATGTATTTGAGTTCGGGAACAACGATTGGGATCGATTTCGGTACCACTTATTCGTGCATCGGTGTATGGGTAGATGATCATGTCGAGATCATATCAGATGAACTAGGGAGTCGCACCCTGCCTTCGTGTGTTGCCTTTACAGATAATGAGAGGCTTGTTGGGGATGCTGCAAGACAACAATCCTCAATGAATCCTCACAACACCATATTTGGTAAGTTTAATTTCTTGTTTTAGAGTTGCTTATGCATAAATTAGTTTTGGCTCTTTAATATATACTATATCAATATTTGTAAAATTTTGTTGTATTTATTAATTGTGTTGAAATTGTATATATTCCTTTACAGATATAAAGCACTTGATCGGGAGGAATTATTCGGATATATCTACTGATGACAATTTGAAATCATCATCCCGGGTCATACCTGATGCAGTTGATAGACCCGTTATACAGGTGCAATACAAAGGCAATGACAAAAAAATAGTACCCGAAGAGATCGCTTCCATGATCTTTAGAAAGATGAAAGAAATCTCCGAAGCTCATATCGGATCGACAGTGAAAAATGCTGTCATCGCTGTGCCCTCCTACTTTGCCAGTTGTCAAAGAAAAGCATTAAGAGATGCCGCACTCATAGCCGGCCTCAACACCTTGCAAATCATCAATGAACCAACCGCTGCTGCAATTGCTTACTCTTACTGCTCCTCACACAAGGCAGCCTCTGACCTTGGTAAGACCGTTCTAGTTTTTGACCTTGGTGGGGGATTTTTAAATGTTTCGGTTGTTTCGATTTGTAATGGCATGCTTAAAGTGCTCGCTTCGGTTGGAAATCCCCATTTAGGCGGTGATTGCTTTGACGGAAACATGGTAGATCATTTTGTGCAACAGTTCGGTATAAAGGAAGACAGAGATATTAGCAGTAATGCAAGAGCACTGAGAAAGCTGCGAACAGCTTGCGAGAAAGCAAAACGAGTGTTATCTACTGTCTCTAAAACAACAATAGAAATCGACTCACTGTACGATGGGATTGATTTCTGTAGTGCCATCTCCAGAGAAGAGTTTGATGAAATTAATAGCGATCTTTTTGAAATGTGCATGGAAACTATTGAGGATTGCCTAGAAGAGGCCAAGATAGACAAGGGTATGATCGATGATATAATCCCTGTTGGCGGGTCGACTAGGATACCTAAAATACAGCAACAGTTGCAGGTATGTTTTAAAATAATTTTTCTAATTAAGCACTATTTATAATGAACTAATAAATTTTGATACACTGTGATTATTTGCAGGAATTCTTCAATGGAAAGGAACTGTACAAGAGCATTAACCCGGACGAAACGGTCGCGCATGGCGCCACCATACAAGCAGCAATCTTGACCGGCGGCAAAGAAGTATTAAGAGACAATGTTAATTATGGTTTGAAGGTGCATGATGTAACTCCGCTAAGTCTTGGCCTTGAAACCGCCAGCGGAGACATAAGCGTGCTAATTCCAAGAAACAACCCGATCCCTACCAAAAAGGAGCACATATTTACCACTAACTCTAATGACCAAACAAGCATCTCGATTCAATTACGTGCATGTGAGTCTGGTTGTTTCCTCGGCAAGTATGATTTAATTGATCTGCCTTTTTGCTCGAGGGGTATTCCAAAAGTACACGTATCGTTTTCCATAAATATAGATGGCATTTTGAGTGTCGAGGCCTTCGACATGACTCATGGTAATAAAAAAGACATAAATTGCAAAGAGATCTCGTCATGCGGCGGGGGGCTTAGTAAAGAGGAGATTGAACAACTGACACATGATTTAGAAAAGTATGAGGTGGATGATGAAGAAAATTTAAAGAGAATGGAAGCGAAGAATTCGCTCGAGGATTATGCTTACAGAGTAAGGGAACTGGCAAGGAATGCAAGGGTTGCTGGTAAACTTTATTTTACTGAGAAGAGAAAGATTGAGAGATCTGTTGAGCAAGCAATTGATTGGTTAGATAATGACCAAGTTCAATTTGCCAAGGCATCTGAGTTTGAGGAGAAATTATTGGAGCTAAAACAAGTGTGTGATCCTCTCGTTCAAAAATCCTGAGATGATAATTTTGTTTAGCCCACATTATTTATTTATTTATTTAAAGAGATATGTGCAAAATAAAAGGGTGTTTTGGTGAAGTGGTAATTATGTTTTATTTTTCTTTCAAGTCAGGGTTCAATAAACAAGACTGATAAATTGTTGATCAATTTCAGCATAAAGGGAAAACAATTGACCGTTATACCCCTGTGATCCTTTCAAGGGTTACAGTTTCCAGTGTTACAACTAAATTTCAGGTGTTTCATACATGATCAACTGACTAGGATTATATTATTTCACCAAAATTTAAGCCTCAATTTGGCCAATAAAGCAAAATAAAAAAAAATTATGTTTGTTCAATCTGGTCTAGTTGATCCCAATTATGCTTCAGTTAATTTTCTTTATGTCATTAATCTGTCTAAGCTTATCTGTCATTAAGATATGGTGAAATGATAATTGCCAAACCATTTTGTGCAATTCTCTAAAATAAGTATCTTATGCGGTTGCGAAAAGTCTTTATGATTGCTATCTTCATATTATGGAGAGAGAGGCAACAGACATTTTTAATTCCGTTTTTAAGTTGGTTGGTCAAATATTACGAGAGATGTAACTTTTATTTTTTTCGGCTCAGTAGCAATTTCATGCTTTTTAACTCTTTTGATTGTAGCTTATTTTTAATTTATCAATAAAATATAAAATTAGAGGCTTGTCCTTTAAAAATTATCTTATTTAAAAACAAAAAAATCTCAGCTTATCTTCTCCTAATTGTGAAAAGTTAAAATAAAAGGAGAGATGGGATAAAGAAGTGTTTATTGATAATATAATGCTAATATCGTGCATTTCAGTTCATGCCAGTATTCTAGCCTACTGAAATTAATAGCACTGATTTCTCAAATACAATTACAATTGCACTTACATGTGATGCCAGTATATATTTTTTTATCCAGATTTGATAACTCTATCACCATTTCACTAACTGCATACCACATCTGATGATTTATCAAATTTAATATATAACCTATCTAAATCATCAGGAAGGCACTTAGAAAAGGTTATAAAGTTGTCATAATATGCAAAGCTAATTGTTGCTAATGCCTGAATAGCTAATCTAGTCTAGTTCTTTTAAACGATTAGTTACCACCGATTTTAATAATTCAAATTAATAGGATAATTCTAATCTACGTCTACATATATTTGAAAAACTATTTAAATTAAAAATAAAATAAAATTATAGATGTGCTATCAATTATTTATAGATAAGATATGTATTCAATTTGAAATGATTTAAAAGATGGTTAGTTTTTTATCAAATAATTTAGAAAATTCAATGGTATAGTTTTAATGATATGATGAATAATTAATTATATTGTAAATTAAATCAAATATGAAGAAAATTCAGAGAAAATTGCGTTGGAGGAAAGAGAAAAAAGAGAAAGACGCCTGAATAAAAATAGTAGAGCAATGTTAATACGAATTCATATGACCTAAGGTAACGGAACATTTCTGTTTAGATCCGCACGAATATTAAAGGGATCCCGTGTATTCCACCTAGGGCTGGGCAAAATTGCTCGAACTCGCAACTCGCTCGTAACTCGCTCATTTACAGCTCGCTTTAACTCGCTCATTTACAACTCGAGTTAGTTCTAACTCGAGTTGGCTGACTCGTTTAATAAATGAGCTGAGTTTGAGCTGATCCCAACTCGCTCATTTATAACTCGAGTTACATAAAGTTACACAGTTTGGACACAAAAAATCCCGAATAACCAAAACCAAACCCAAACTCGGCTCAAACTCGGCTCAAACTCGTTTATAACTTGTGTTGTATTGATTTAACTGGTTAAACGAGTTTATAAACGAGTTGTGAGCCAACTCGAGTTGATAACGAGCTGAGTTCGAGTTGGCTCTACAGCTCGTTATTACCATCCCAACTTGAGTTGACTCGCTCATTTATTTAATGAGCTGAGTTCGAGTTGGAGGTAACTCGCTCAAACTCGGCTCATTTACAGCCCTAATTCCACCTCACCGGATTGGCCGGGTTCTGATCGGACGGTCCAAATCTAAGCAGAAATATTCTTTTACCTCAGAGGATTTGGACTCTGTTAATACTAGAGGACCATACAAATAGCCGCACAATCGTTTGTATCAGAAAATACAACCGAGCTTCGACCGATCGGTACCTTGTCAGCTCTCACGCAACTACGCGCGAGAGAGACAAAGAGAGAGAAGAGAGGAAGGGTCACGAAATCTAATCGCCTGACAAATCCAATCCCAACTTTTATTTTTTTCTTAATAAATTCCCACTATTTCTGATATCAGATCGTGTCACAGATCCAATCTTGATTGATTGTGCAATTCCGATCTCCAGTTCACTCCTTCTACTGCTTCCTCCTCTCGTCTCTCATCAATTAATGGCGTCGTCAACCCAAGCCAGTCTTTTGCTCCAAAAGCAGCTCAGAGGTACTTTTTACTACACACACACAGAGACGGGGAATTAACTTTTATTCTTCCTCATATTTTCATAGTATTTCCTGGAATCTGATCTAGCAAATAACAACTGACCTTATTCAAGCGTAGGGTTTGTATAGTTACTTGAATTCAATAACATCTTTTACTTCAATGCCCCTCAACAAACTTTTCTTCGCATGAAAGTCCGAAACTTACAATATGATTGTAGAGTATATTAATTAAGTATACCAGTGAAGCCTTGTTTAAAATTTACAGTATGATTGTAGAGTAATCATGCTATATTTCCTGGAATCTGATCCACCAAATAACATCTTTTACTTCAATGCCCCTCAACAAACTTTTCTTTGCATAACAAGTCCAAAACTTACAAAATGATTGTGGAGTATACCAGTTAAGTATACCAGTGAAGCCATGTTTAAAGTTTACAGTACGAATGGAGAGTAATCATGCTATATTATAACTTCTGTGAAGGGTGAATTATGCAATTTGTTGTCTCTTAGTGGCTTATACTAAAAGTAAACATTGGTTGTCATGTCAGATTTGATGAAGCACCCAGTAGAAGGGTTCTCGGCTGGTTTGGTAGATGATAGCAATGTTTTTGAATGGAGTGTTACTATCATAGGCCCTCAAGATACGCTATAGTTAGTCTCTTCTTTTCTCATTTATACTTCTCCCATATTTTTATTCAACTATATTCCATGCAAAGGTTATTATATTGATTTCTGGTACAATTAGAGCTTAAGAACCAAAAAAACAAGACAATGCTAGCAATCGTGATATCCTGTCAGTTCAATCAGGTGCTGATATCAACCATGTACCACCAGATTCTACCAGCAGGTTGAAGTGCATTCAATTTTTTTTTGTTGTGTGTTTGATTTTAGTTTCAATTAAATTTTTGGTGAGATTTAGTGCTTTTCATACTCATTCGATGTTCTTCTTTTTCCTCTTATGTTGGTCAAAACAAGTGGGTGTACCAAATCAATACTTTCCAATTAATTGTTACTTGAAAGAAAAATTTCAAGTAGCAAACATAACCCTAGTAGGAGTATAGTAAGAAATTTCTGTGTTTATTAGGGGTAAATCTGATGTTTCTCATGTCTAGTAGGGCCATGCATGATATCTCTCATTTCTTGTAGTAGTATATGGGCTTTTTTCTTGTTTTACAGGGGCCTACATGTAATTCTCCTTAATTTTAAATAACAAAAATGCAGTGAAGGTGGATATTTTAATGCTATTATGACCTTTCCTTTGGACTACCCGAACAATCCACCAACTGTCAGATTCAAATCTGAGATGTGGCATCCAAATGGTAGGATCTCTACTTGTATTTTGGTACTATATATATTTATATTCCCAATTTGAAGTGAATAATTTTTTTTTCATGAAAAAATAGTATATCCAGACGGCAAGGTTTGTATTTCAATTCTTCATCCACCCGGTGATGATCCAAATGGATATGAACTTGCAAGTGAGCGCTGGTCTCCTGTTCATACGGTACATTACTTTTTTCTTAATATTTTTCTTTTGTTGTGCTTATTCTAATAGTTCCGAAAAAAGAGTTTCAGGTGACCGACATTATATGAAAAATTGGTACACCTAAATGTTTACATACTACCATTATCTCTTTTCATTGTCTGTATTGCTATTCAATATATTTACAAGTTAAATAACATAATATCTAAAATCCAACTATCAAAATAAAACCATTAGATATTATCTATACGGCTTTCTTTATGTGCCCAAAAATTTATGGCATTCGGCCTCATTTTTATGGGATCAAGAGCATGAAAAAAATATGTCTAGAAATTGTCCAAATCAGTGGATTTTTACACTATTTCTGCCTATCAAAACAAAGTTGAAATGCTATAACTTTTTATAGGCATTCAGAGGAAGTGCTGTAGCCTATAGAGCACATCTAAGGATATATTTGGATTTTTATGTAAATGATGCCAAACTGCCCAGTTTTATTTTTTATTTTATGTATTTTTTTTTTTGTGGACGAAAAAAAACCCAAATAAAGGTTTTTAGCATATACCAATGGTTATCAAGCCTGATCGTTCGATACGATATGCTCAGCTGATTATTTAGTACATATGAGAAATCTCATTTCAGAAACTTTTATCAATATTAGGCTTTATACTTTTATGTCATGGGATTGATTAATGTATAAGGTAAAAAATCATTTTAGGCTAATATAGGGCCTTCATAATGTGAACTTCTGAATCCAAAATTACAGTGATGGGAGTAATTTTGGGTCTCTCTTTTTTAATTATATTTTAGATTGTATCTGATTTTTGTAGGTAGAAAGTATAATACTGAGCATAATATCCATGCTTTCAAGTCCTAATGATGAATCCCCTGCTAATGTTGAAGCTGCGGTAAGTTTAAAAAGAAATAAAACAAAACTTGGATAGAATAATACTTTATATTGATTCAACTACACTTCAAGCTGCAGAAGGAATGGAGAGAGAATTGGGATCAATTCCGGAAGAAGGTTGGCCGCAGTGTTAGAAGATCTCAAGAAATGCTTTGAGAAGTACAAGTTATTATGTTCAACTGATACCTGTGGGGTATTTGGGTCCCAGTTTATTTTTTACTTTTCAAATGTTTTTTAATTTTTCTCTTTCTTTGTATTGGAATATTATGGGTCTAGATCTGCTGTTCTTTGCTGTAATCCTCATGACAGACATGTGAATATTTTTAATACAATGCATGGAGAAATGTTATTAATTTTCATACAATATATATACTTTTTTGTATATATACTCCTTGGATTGTTGATAACTTGACATCGGATTTTTTTTTAAAAACATAATTAAAAAAATATTTTTATCAAACCTACCTGATTGCTTTTTTTTTTTTAACAAAAATCATAAAAATCGAATTGCCAATTCAGTCTAGTTAGTTTTTTTTTTTTGGACCGAATTGATAATTCGGTCTCTTTGATTTCACAGTTACCGCAGTCGGTCCAGAGTTTTTTTTCGTCCGGACTGAACTGACAATTCGGTCCCAAGGCCATTCGGTCAGGAAAATACAAAATAGGGGAAGGTCAAAGTATTGGATATTGAGTCAAAGTATTGGATGCAAACAAACTTTAATAGCTTTCCTGGCCGAATTGATATTGAGTCAAAGTATTGGATATTGACTCAAGAGTAAGCCTATGGTGCTATGCATAGCACGGATGGGGTCCGTGCTACGGCTCAAAATTTGACTTTTTAAAATCCTAATGGTCGATCCAACCGTTCAATGTGATAACCATAGGAATATGTACTTGCAAACTAAATTTTATATTTTTTCAAATTTTTTTACTATTTTTTTAGATAGGTAGAATTTTGATGGTCCAGAATTTTCAGAAAACACTGATTTTTCTACCTATCTAAAAAAATAGTAAAAAAATTCGAAAAAATATAAAATTTAGTTTGCAAGTACATATTCCTATGGTTATCACATTGAACGGTTGGATCGACCATTAGGATTTTAAAAAGTCAAATTTTGAGCCGTAGCACGGACCCCATCCGTGCTATGCATAGCACCATAGCCTCACTCTTGACTCAATATCAAAGTATTGCATATTGAGTCATAGTATTGAGTCAAAAGTATTGGATGCTACTAAAATAGGGGGACCGAATTGGTCTGGCTCTATTTTCATATTTCCTTCGGCGTTGGTCATGAAACACTGCGAAATCAGCTGAGATCAAATTGTCAATTCGGTTCAAAAAAAAAAAAATTAAGCGGACCGAATTGGCAATTCAGTTCTTATGGTTTTTGTAAAAAAAAAGTAATCATATTAGTTTGGTAAAAATATATTTTATAATTATGTTTTTTAAAAAAAAAATTCTTGATATCGCTGCAATGCCCTTGAATTTATTGCTTTCGTAATGTTTGTTTGTTTTTTTAATTTTCTTTTCCTTTTTCTTTTTCGTTTGGAGCATAATCCAAAGTTAAAAAAAAAAAAAATAAAGCTGAGAAAGTGAGGTGGCCGTAGGCAGTAGGGAAAGGGAACCAATTAAATTTGCTTTTTGGAGGTGAAAGATGAAGAAAAGTAGATGAAAAAGTGAATGATATTAATATTCACTTGGTCTGGTGGTTTATTTTAAAAAAGGAAGGGATGGAAATATGGAATCCAATCCATGAATATTTGAACGGATAGAAATGAATCAGTCAATCAGGATACAAATGCAATTAGGCAAATGCCTTTCTCGGGTAAAGATTTTAAAAGAGCAGTTTTGACTTAGGCAGCGCACGAACCATACGGAGTGTAATTTTGATTCTATAATTTTTGCATTGCAGGAAGCCAAAACTAATTTGTTAAAATATACCCCTCTTTCTCTCTGTGTCGCTGTCTTGAGGGCCCACCCCCATGTCCCACCCGTGATTCATTAAATGCTCCTCTTCTCTTCTCTTTTGAATAGCTTGCATCTCATCTCACTGTCAGTCATTAGTCATTACTCATTAGTTCCCTCACTAGTGAGAAAAGAGAATTAATTAATAATGCCATCTCCTCTCCGCAATGGAAATGGAACCAGAAACCGCCACCTGGACTTGTTCGTCTCCACCGTGTCAGAGCGTAAGATCCGGCGCCTCAACTACCTCCTCCTCCTCTTTCGCCTCGCCTCTTTCTCCTTCTCTCTAGCCTCCGCCGTCTTCACTCTCTCCAACTCCTCTCCCTCTCGCTCTCAACTCGATTTTCTCTCCTTTCGCCTTCTCTTCGCCGCAAATGCCATTGTCGCTGTTTATTCTCTTTTCCAGATGGGCGCCGCCTCCTGGGAGATCATTAAGGGCCCCACTCTCCTGCCTGAGTCCGCTCAGCTCTGGTTCGATTTCTCTCATGATCAGGTATTTAATATACAATTACAATTTACTATTATTGCCTTGAGTTGGTACCAGAGGTTGCAATTGGAACAACATAATATAATATAAGAGTGAGGCTATGGTAATTTGCATATTACGAATTGACCCGCGATATCAACTCATATTTTGGTTTTTACAATTCGAACCGTTCAAAATTATCTTCATATGAAAGTGTAATTGGAGACCAAATTTTATATTTTTATAACTTCTACTAACTTTAGATAGGTAAAAAATCACTTAGACTTGAAAATTATGGACCATCCAAAAACAGTGATTTGGTACCTATATAAAAAAATAGTAATAAAATTATAAAAAATGTACATTTGCTCTGTAAGTATATTTTCATATAGAGATCATGTTTGACTGTTTGGATCGACTATTTGAGCTTTGAAAATAGAGATATGGATCCATAGCACGGGTCGATTCGTAACATATTGTCACTAATTGAATTAGGATTAGGATTAGGATAATCTATACCATATAATTTTCTGAACCATGGTAATGATAAACGGATGGACTCTATAATTTAGGTTTTTGCGTACCTGGTATTGGGTGCCGGTGTTGCCGGAGCAGCTGAGACAGGAAGACAAAGACTGACACAGGGACCCATTTGTCAGGGAGACGGTGAATCTTACTGCATACAAGCCGACATAAGTGTCGCGCTTGGTTTTGCAGGGTTTCTCTTTCTGGCGCTTGCAACTCTAGCTTCAGGATTTCGACTTGTCTGTTTTCTCGCTACAGGATCTCGATTTCCTATGTGATTCATTTTTTACTTCCGCAACTTTAATTGCTTCCTATATGACTTGATTGTGTGTATAGTTTAGAGTCAAATAGATCCTGATTCCGCACAGATGGTGCAACTTTATCATTCATCATATATCAATTTTTCCTTTTTGTTTGCTTATATGATCATGCCCTCCTAGAATGTAAAAAAATATAAAAAGAATGTGCCCTCTTTGGCTTAAATTTTGTACAAATGAAGAAAAAAGCAAACACTGGAGGGAGAGTAGTATAGATATGCATGCAATTGTAGGTTCTAAGGTGGTATTGAATTTGAAAGTAGGTAGGTACATTTTTTTCCCCTTCAATGTTTGTAATTTGTATGTTATTTTTGGAGAATGACTGGTATACAGGATAATAGAGATGGATGTTTTATCCTTTGATCCAAAGTGTATAGGAATTTCAAGAGTTGATGCTAACTTGTAAAAGAAAATCTCTGTATTTTGGAGTTCATACACGAAATTTTTTTAACTTAATTAATGCGCGAAAAATCTCTGTATTTTGGAGTTTTTGTTTGAATTGAAGAGTAGATCTAGGGGCTTGAAGGTTTTCTACAATTTTTAATATAAATAAGCGAAATTTTGGTTATCAGCAATTCAGAGATGAGTTTAATGATTTGCTTGAGTTGTTATTTTTTTATCTAGTCTTTTTTTAAAAGCAAGGTTTTAAGACAAATGAATGAACAGAAGTGACGCTCTCTGGGAGGATTCATGTAATGCACCAGAATTTCCAATTTAACATTTTAATAAATTGTTTATTGCAATCATATATGGGGAATCCCAAATTTCAAACCATAATTGTCAAACTGAGGTTTTATAGTGGATTACATGATGGGTCATCTTTACTTACTAAACTCTTTTCCAAATACCCATTAATTGCAGCTGCACAAATTCATGGTTTGCTTGAGAGAAAAAGACCCATGGAGTTACCATGAATTACTGATTTTAACGCTCTACGGGTATTATATTGTTATTTGCAACAGATAAATTATTAGAAAAGAATTATAAAATGAAAGAGGTTAGGAAGCTCAAACTAAAGATATCGCTTGCTTCAGCTTCAGGGTTTAATAGTAATTAGTTATATAATATTTGATGGAATTATAGTATTTATTGTTTATGCTGGTATGGTACCTAGCTGATACGCTATGGGAGTGAACCTGTTAATTGCCACGAATGATTGACCTTTATCTTTGATTTAGGCCTTTTGATATATATCTGTTCCTGAAATGGGTGGTTGAGCTGTAGACACTGACCAGTACCGGTACATACCAGTAACATAATACTTGCCTACTGGTATAATATTAGATCAGATCTGTTATAAGAGGCTTATGGCTACATGAAGCTCCAATTAGTCCTAAATAATAATGTATTTTGGTAAAAAAAAAAAAAATTGGGGGATACTGACTGGTTTTTATTGAAACCAAGCATTAATATCAGGTACGAAACCGCTGGTACCAGATATGATTACATCCATTACAACTAGTTTAAAGCAGCTACTGCTGAGAATCGAACTAACCAAAGCTAAAGAAATACACCCAAAATTTATGAAAAGCTAAAAATTAAACAGACAGAAGGTGGTATCTGAGACATAAAATTATCCATCATTGCCATGGCTCCACCACCTTTGCCACTAAATAATGATGTATTAAATAGTAAATATGAAATATAAGAGGAATCAAAAGTAATAGCTCTTCTAGATTGAACTTTATGGAGAATATCACTTTTGTCTCTCAAATGTGAAATATTAATTTGCAGACCCCAAAATTAAATGACATAAGAAAGTATTCATTTCTCTATTAATAAGATGCCCAAATGAAAAAAGCTACGTACGAACGTACTATCTCTTCTAAGGTAAATTGATTCTAAACATTTATTAGTTAGCAGCTCTAGGTTGGAATGTGCTTAATTAGTATTAATCAGAAGCGGACCCACATGGTCCGGGGCAGCTGCCTTCCTGAATTTTGAGTTTTAGTGGAAATTTATCGGCCCCGACAGATTTTGTCCCTTTGAAAAAAATTTTGCCCCCTCTGGATGTTTGATTTGTAATTCGGGTTAAATTTAGAGTTAAAATTGAAATAAATTTGTTGAATTTTGATTGATAATTAGAATTATATGTTAGAGCATCAGAAATTACAAGTCAAAATATTTGAAAGTATAAGTTAAAGCATTTTTTTTTATGGAGTACTCAATTAGTTAATGGATTAAAACCCAATTAGCTATTTTAAACCCGATTCGATATTTTTTTGACCCCTTGACAAAAATTCTAGATCCGCTCCTGATACTGTCCAACCAACTCTCTCATATATAGTCGTCTTGCACTATTAGTTACATTAATTAATTATATTAACTTGATGAAATTGAAAACAATTAGTAAAGTAATGACTATATATATATGTAACCATGACTTGAAGCTGAAACTGTGCAAAATTGGAACACTGATTGGACAGTCCTCGTTCATGGTTGATATTATATTTGTGCATGACACATAAGGTGCAAATCAGACAGTGGTTGCACTGATCCTCAACTTTTGTCATTGCAATAGTGCAAGCATATATACATATATGTATACATGCATGGTTACTTGGGTTAATTTTATGCTTTGGATAATTTGAAATTGAACCAATTAAGTCCTTAAATTTTAATTTGAACTGACGAATTGAATTGCATGTGTAGCTAGTAGCAGACAGTGGTTGCATCCAGCTTGAACTTGTCAGAGAGCACTGCTAGCTCTACTGCACATTGCACCACCAAAACATGAAAGAATGAATGAATCAAGATTTCTCCAAAGCTCATAAAATGATTGGTTTGGGTTCTCTACTGGCTTGGATATTTAATCTATGCTCAATAGTCAAGATCTTCGTGCCTATTAATTATGACATATTTCATGCTTGTTTCACTATATAAGTTCAACTGAGAAAAAGTACTACCTGGGTTGGATGTCTTGTCCATGAACAAATGATGTGTGTGTGTATATATATAAGAGTGAGGCTATGGTGCTATGCATAGCACCAATGGCTAGTGTACTACGGGTCTACGGCTCAATATGGTACTTTTTAAAATCCTAACGGTCGATCCGAACCGTTCAATGTGATATCCATATGAATATGTACTTGCAAACTAAATTTTATATTTTTTTTTGAATTTTTTTACTATTTTTTTAGATAGGTAGAAAAATCAGTGTTTTCTGAAAATTCTGGACCATCAAAATTCTACTTATCTAAAAAAATAGTAAAAAAATTTGAAAAAATATAAAATTTAGTTTGCAAGTACATATTCATATGGTTATCACATTGAACGGTTCGGATCGACCGTTAGGATTTTAAAAAGTACCATATTGAGCCGTAGTACACTAGTCATCCGTGCTATGCATAGCACCATAGCCTCACTCTATATATAATTTAATAAGTGCTTATTTCATCCTATGTCGCATATATATAGTACGGAGATTCTGACAATGCAACGCCTTGTTTACATAAAGTGATACCAAACTAGCACTAAATATGTATTCATTCAACAGGATCCACATAATTAATAGACCAATTGAGCAAGTGATATGTGCTCCAAGTAGGCATTTGCTCTCGGGTACCTCGGGCCGGGCAGGGCAAAATCCGGAACGGGTAGCGGGCACAACGGGCACGGGTACAACGGGTACTCGGGTACTCGGGTACTCGGGTACAACGGGCACGGGTAGACGGGTTTTTTTTTTAAAAAGTCTGCCCTGCCCGTTTCAAACCCGTGCCCATCTCGGATAGATGGGTTTTTTTTTCTGTTTCTTTTTACATTGTCGTACGAATATTATTACGTCACGTGTTTATAATTCGACTTTTAAAATCTGAATAGTTCAATATCAAATATTGTATATATATATACATAAAATTATCAAGTCACATCTTTATAATTCCTAAATAAATAAAATTTGTAACTTATATATAAAAATTATTTGTGCGAAAATTTGTATATTTATTCGGCTAAGTACAAGTCTAATTATTTATTTCTTTACACGAGTAATTTTATTTTATTTTCAAACTCTCATTCTAATCCAACATTTTTATTAATATCCAAAGTTTAATACAAATTATTAATTATGCCCAGATTTCCAAACTTTCGCTAAAAATACCCAAGCAGGCCAGAAAATGGACGGCTTAGGTAAACCGGCCATTTTCTGGCCGGCTTACTCCATTTTTTTTTTTTTTAGAGAGAGACTATGAAGAACAAAATATTGAAACCTAACTCTGAAAATTTGAAATTTTTGTTTAAATTATTTGTTATACTACTTCTTTTGATGTATAATTAGCATATTTATACTAAAATACGCTAGATTACTTGAAATTATGTTGAATTACACTATATTACAATAAATTATGTTCAATTATACTAAATTACGTTAAATTACAATAACTTCGCTAATTATGCTGAAATACGGTAAAAAAACACTAAACTACACAAAATTACGCTATAGTAGACTGATTTTGCTCATCTTTCATGAATAATAAAAAATAGTAAAAAAATTCCAAAAATAGTAAAAATTGGTAATCTGCAAGTTCATTATGTAACTAATTTACTGAGCTACTTGGATTGAATGATAGAAATGAAAATCTTAATCGGAAACTTCAACTCAAGTTTTGAGGCTCTTCCCTTTGTTTTTTGGCGATTCTGAATTTCGAAATCTAGCATAGCTAGCACGGACGCATGCGCATTTTCACAAGCTTTCCGAAAAGTGGTCATTTGCTGAAATCGGACACTCGAGCGCCGTTTTATGACCGTTTGAAGTTTCATTTATTTTTAATAGGTTAAATAAGTCTAATTCAAATTTAAGTTTAATAGGTTAAAAAAATAAGTCTAATTCAAATTTAAAAAATATATTTAAAAAAATAAGTCTAATTCAAATTTAAAAAATCTATTTTAAAAAAAATAAGTCTAATTCAAATTTTAAAATTCTAAGTCTAATTCAAAATAAATATAACTTGTTCTAACTTATTTTAAAAATCTATTTTACAACAATAACTCTAACAAATTTAACTTATTCAAACAAATAAGTCTACCAAATCCAACATATTCAAAAATAAAATATAAATCCAACATATTTATCTAACAAATTGTTGAGTATTTTAGGTATGGTGTTTTTATACTCTTTTTGCCTTTAATATTTATAAACCTTCGTACCCAATAAATAGGTTAGTTGCAAGCGCACAACCTATCGATCGTAGTATTTAGGTATCGATCCACAGGGAGATAGGGAAATACCAATTTTTAATAAAGAAAACTACTTTTAAAACTAAACAATAAAAGTAAAAAAGGGGAGTTTGTGTAATTTCGTTTTTGAAGGAAAATTAAAGTAAATTAATAATTCGTAAAAAGCAATAAAAGTCGGGTGAAAATCAAGTTTGAGAAGTCTAGGGGTATTCGGTCCACAATCCCTTGCTAATTCTATCTACTCGGTTTGTTTAAATTCATATTTGATTATGACGAGGTTTCTAACCTATGTTAGCCTTTGGAACAAATATTAATACAAATACTTTGGGTGGATGGATTAATGTTCCTCGAATTCTAGGGCTGTCACTAACCTAGAGGGATATTTAAGTCACATGCTCCAAAGTATATATCGATATTTATTCTAAGGTGTCCTAATTAGGTTTTGACTTCACGATTAAGTCCTTCACCAAATCCTAACCTTAATTCCTATAGTTCCGGATTGGATATCAAAGTACGGTCGCTTCTAATCTAAATCCTAAGATATGTATTTATGACTTAAATTAGTACTTTCCTTACCTTGACCAATGCTAGAATTTAATAAACTTAAAGCGGAAAGACACGATCAACGCGATTTCAAGCTACTTTAATTCAATAAACCCTAACCAGGTGATTATGATTCAAGTACTAATAAAATTCATAAAGAATAAATCACAGAAATTAACATCAATCAAACAATCATCATAAAAACTAAAATCCGAGTAAAATAGAATTAAACAAGTTCATGCTACATGACCTAAACCCCTAGAGAGAAACTAGCCTCTCATGGAGATGCAAGTAATCATCATGAATTCAAGTACAAAATAAGTAAAGACAAAGAGAAACTAACTAGAGAAATAGAATACACCCTTCTCTAATCAAAAACCTTAGCCTTCCTTGCGTTTGCTGTGAGAATTCGCCTTCTTTCTTCTTGAATGCTCCTGTGATTGATGCTCTATCTCGTGAATTTCTCTCTTAGAATGGTGATCCTTATGGAGAAGAAATTCCTTCTTTTTATAGTAGATCTGGAGCATATGGACGTGGGGAATTATTCTAAATCTGTCCCAACGTGTTCTCCACGTTTCCACCTTCCATTCCCCACATTTGGGTCGTGGTCTGAAGTGCCGAAAATAGAAAATCTTCCGAAATAGCAGTTTTTAGGCTGAATGCGGCCCAAGTGCGTCCGCACTGCATCCGCACGGGTTTTGGTTTCTGCTCTGATTTGCTCTCCAAGTGCTGAGTGTGTCCGCACAGCTTCCCAGTGCGCCCGCATTCCTCTCAGTCTGTTATGTTCTTCCAGAGTGCGGGTCAGGTGCGTCCGCACTTTGCTTCTCTGCTGCTGGATTTCTTCTGGAAAATCTGGCTAAGTAGGAAGTGCGTCCGCACCAACTTTTAGTGCGTCCGCATTCCTCTCGGACATTTCCTCTGTGTCTTGCTTTTTCTTCTAAGTGGCGAGTGCGGCCGCACTCTAGGGCTGTGCGTCCGCATTTTGCTTCTGTTTCTTGTTTTCCTGCGAATTTCACACAGACAAATGCAGTAACTTGATTCTAGGGGTATTTAATCCTATATTATACTAAAATACATGATATTTGGTGCTATTGTGTGATGAAAACCAGACCGAACATATATATAAATTAAACCTATCACAAATCAAACTTATTTATCTAACTTACTTATCTAACATATTTAAAAATTAACAAGAATTTAAAAAATAAAATATAACATATTCAAATCTATTTATCTAACATATTCAAAATAAATCCGAATTTCAAAAATAAAATCAAACCTATTCAAAAAAATAAATGTAAATTACTTCACATATAAAAAAAACAAATCTAACATATTTTTTTAACCTATTAAAAATAAATCCGAAATTATAAACCTATTTAAATGTAAATCTAAATTGAATCTAAATTGAATCCAAATCTAAGTTAAATCTAAATTAAAGTAAATAAAAGAAAAAAAAAAACAAGGCATGAAGCCTCTGGCCCTCTGCCTTTGCCGAATTTCAAAAGAAAAAAAAAATCAAGGCACTGCCCTCTGCTGCCAGCCTGCCATTGCCGAATTAAAAAAAAAAAAAGTAGAATTTGAACCGGTTACTGTAGAACCGGAGGGAAAAAAATTTGAAAAAAAGGGGTTCGGGTAAACGGATTCGGGTAAACGGGTGCGGGTACACCCGGGGCGGGTTCGGGTACACGGGTATTCGGGTTCGGGTACGGCGGGTACGGGTACACCCGGGTTTTCTCCAAAAATAGAGGACCTGCCCGTTTAAGACCCGTACCCGTGTACCCGTTTACCCGGGTATACCCGCGCTCGGGTACGGGTACCCCGGGCACCGGGCACGGGCGGACCGGGTTCGGGCAGCCCCCCCCCCCCCCCCCCCCCCGGGGCAGTGTCAAACCACTAGCTCCAAGCATCTACATAATATTAATGCACCCCATTTGATTTGAAGGAATTAAACTGGGAAAGAAATTAACGATCGATATAGAATAATTAATGTTGCATGATGACATGATAAATTCTAATGTTGCATCAGAACGCACTTTGTTTTTCTTTTGAATTTTTTTGGAATATATAGACGGCGACTTGACGAAAAGGTAGAACTATATATGTGGTGCATGTTTTGAAGATCGGTCATGTTATTGTTAGGTAATTCCAAGAAAAAGTAGAGCATTAGCATTAAAATCCTTGAATATTCCATCCGATGCATTGCTATGCAACCTACGTAGCTGAATCGATCCTTTATGTGTATATATATATAATTAATATATATTAAGTTGGTACCGCGCGCGCGGCGGTACAAATGTGACCCTTACCTCTCTGAAGAGGTGATGGTTGATTTTTAGAGGTAAGAGAGAGTCATGTCATGTCATGTGCATATATGCTAAGAAAGCATCAACTTAGAATTACAAGCTGCTTTTAACTTAAGTGGAACTCCCATTAGGATCACACACTCGCACTCGCACTCACACACGCATCCAATCCATCTCAAGCTCAAGTACACGTACGTAGTACCCCCCCCCCCCCCCCCCCCCCCCCCCTCCTCTCTTGTCTTTTTTTTTTTCCAAATAGAAATAATATTAGAAAGGCTGAATTGTTGTTTTTTGATTCGTCATTTAAAATGTTGTCAAAATTTATGATTTCTTCTGGGGATTTCTTCAAGAGCACCTCACATGCACTGTTGCACCACGGTTTCAAAATTCGTATATATATAGTTAAGACATATATATATACACTGTATTATTATTAAACGACCTTAATTAATATGGTTAATTTAACATTTCTAAGCGGCGACCATTCCACAAGCTTCTCTAGTCTCATCAGATTTCCATATTTTCTGCCACTTGAAATAGAAAAAGAGATATTAAAAAGCAGAGAGAGAGAGAGGATATAAAAATCAGACAAGTACCTAATATTTTGAAATAAATTTAATTTATCAACGTCCCGCTAGTTAGGTCAAATTGTAATATATATGCATGTACCCTACCAAATACCATATAATTCTTTCTCTATATATATACCCTTAAATTCCTACATTCCATGCGAATCTCATTAGTGATTTCTTACACAATTGAACTAATTAAACGTACCACTATAGCTCTAACATATATATTTTTTGTCACCATGAGTCAAGCTATTATACCTTTACAAGTATCGCCACCTCCGCCATCAGCTCTGCCTCCACCTTCTCTAATAACAAATAAGAATGAATCGACCAATGAAGCGCTTTGGTTCACGCCATCCAACCACACCGTCTTATTTTGGCAGGCCTCCCTAGGCCCGGCACTACGCACCGCTCTTGCATGTGTGATAGTTGGTGTGACCTCAATATATGGGCCCGTTACAGTGCGCCACCACGTGACCTTGCCGGCCTTCTCTTACGTTACAGCAATAATGGTTGTCGGCGAGGCGACACTTGGAGGTGCATTGCATGGCACCATCTCAGCAATATACGGGAGTGTTCTAGGCATCTTTCCTGCCATGATTACCTTATATTTCGTCAAGGCAGTCGGGTCATCGATTTTTACTACAACCGCCACGGTGTTTGTCATGGCATTTTTTGTGTCGTGGTCCCGGCCTGCCGACCTGATAGCCAAGCGCATTGCACTCGGACAGACTGTGTTGATCTTTGCGACGGGTTTTGGGCATGGCAACGTGGATGAGGGACGTGTCAGAGGTAGCATCGTGAAGCCGGCTCATGTTGCCGCTAGCACAGTTCTCGGTGTGGCAGCCGCTCTGCTTGCACTGCTGTTTCCTTATCCAAGACTTGCATTGAATGAAGTAAGATTTACAGCAAGTATTAATTTGTGGTGTGCATGTGTTATGTATTAATATTTATTAGGTATATATATTGTATTAGTATGTTTTACGGTCTTGTAGTTGTGGGTAACCGAAGTGCAATTTAATTCATTTGTTTTATATATGTGATTTCATTAAGGTTAGGCGCTTTATTAATTAATACCAGGCCATATATGTTTATCAATGTTTGTACAGCCTTCAGAGTTCAGTCAAACTCAAGAAAAATAAGTAGCAATTAATTGTACCAAGTAACATTCACTTTATATATTGATTTCCAATGTGTAGGTGCGACGAAAGAAAAAAATGTATGTGGAAATGGCGATAGTGAGAGTAAGAGTATTAGTGGAGGGGTTCTGTGCAGAGAACACATCAAGCATGGCAGCTTTCATCTCTCAATCCAAAAGCTTTGCAACAGCAAGCACTAAACTTATCAACCATGTCAAAATTAATCAAGTAAGTTCACTTCATTAAATTCATTCAAAAGTATACATTAATTGTTGATTAGCTATATTGAAGAGGGGTAATTACCTTGTCCATTCCACCAACTGCACTTTTTTGTAAAGTTAGTATTAATTTGTTGATTAGCTATATTAATATTTTAATTCTTGCATGATCTATACTTAACCCAAAGTAAAGTTAGTATTTCAAGATTATATTTGATTCTTTTTTGTTTTGTTTTGAGTAATAATGACAAGGCGGAACATATATATATATATATATATCTCTCTCTGTGTATGTATGCTTAATATTTTTCTAAGAGAAACCATCTTTTTTAGACGCTTAAATCTCAAGTGTTAACCTCTTTTTCATATCACATGAATTATAAGCCTAACTAAATATATTAATCATTTAATGACTCTTTATAATTAATTACATATAGCTAGGTTAAAGAGAGAATGAATATATAGGGCTCTAAAAATTCTTACATGGCGCATGTATTAAAAAAATTGAACTATATATACAACCATCCGATAACCAAAACTATATATCATATATATATATAATTAAGTTGCATTGGTGAAGCCGTGTTTCAGATAAGTACGGAACATGGGAAGCGTCGACCAAATATATGTGCACAGCGAGTGCACAGCGACTATATATATATATATATAAGCAACATGCGGTTAATAAAGACAAAAGGCAAACTAAGGTTGGTGTACTACGTAGCTTAGGATAAGGTTGCATCATTCACACATCAAGACAACACAATAGATTTTGCACAAGGGATCCACATCATGAGGGGACCCACTTTACACATGAAAGTGATTTTTTTTTTTTTTTTGTCAAACTAATTTCTAAAAGAAGTACCACAAATGTCCTCCATTTTTAAGAAACGAATAAGACAAGATGTTGAGGCAAACCTGTTAAAAGTATTAAAATAAAAATCTATAAGTATGAGATGATGAAGTGGGACTGAATGCATGGTTCAGATTAATTTAGAAATAATGTTATTTTCTAAAACCTAAGATATTATTGTTATTCACGTAAGATCACAGAATAAGAATTAATAAAAAATATATTGATAAAATTATGCATCAGCAATAATCACACATCCGTAACATAATATAATATTCCACAAGATATAAAATTTGGTTAGACTCGCCACACCGAGGGTTAGTATGTATCCGGTACAGATTAACCAGTGTGATGGAAAGGCTATCAACATCATTTCTAAATCCGAACCATGTCATCCCCCATTAATTTCTCCTACTCATACACAATTCACCAACCAATGCCAATACTAATAGCATTTTTAAATTGAAAAATACTAATGAAGTAACAAAATTATGGGTGGGTCCTTCTTAATTGATAGATTTTTAGAAACTCAAGAGTCATGTTCACAACTTCGATCAAATAGTTCAGATTTTTCATAATATTCATTTTTTTGTCGATTCAAACTGCTCAACATGATATTCATATTAAAAATTTTAATTATGCTGGTATATAAAATTTTATATATTTTTTAAATTGTTTACTATTTTTTAATAGGTACAAAGTCTCTTTTAACAGTAATTTTGTACCTATCTTAAAAAATAGTAAACAAAATTTCAAAAAATAAAAAAATTTCATCTCCAGACATATTTTAATATGGATATTATATTGAACAATTCAGATTGACAGTTTGAACTTTCAAATGAATATATAGAATATGAGGTACGATGAGACATGAGACATTTGAACTCTCCTCAAAGAAAATATATGTTAATGAGGTACGTTAATGAACTTAACAAAAATAATTGATAAAAAAATACCAAAGATACATTCGGGAATACTCTCAAAAATTCCTAAAATATCAGGACATCTTCATATAAAATTTGAAAAAAAAAAAAATATATATATATATATAGAGAGAGAGATAGGCTATGGTGAGTTGTGAAGTAAAACGTCATTTTACTTCACGCCATATTTTCATTTTGAAAATTCAAACAACCGATCCGAACCGTTCAACTTTTTCTAAATATTGAAATGTGCTTGGAGACTAAATTTTACATTTTTGGAATTTTTTTACTATTTATTAAGCCACTTTGAAATCGCTGATCCACTGTGAACAGTAAAAAACAGTAAAATTTTCTGGACCACCGGATCAACGATTTTCAAAGTGGCTTAATAAATAGTAAAAAAATTCCAAAAAATGTAAAATTTAGTCTCCAAGCACATTTCAATATTTAGAAAATGTTGAGCGGTTCGGATCGGTTGTTTGGATTTTCAAAATGAAAATATGGCGTGAAGTAAAACAACGTTTTACTTCACAACTCACCATAGCCTATCTATATATATATATATATATATATATATAGAGTATGGCTAATGTGCTTCCTCTAGAACTTCGGCCTCGTGCTTCCGGGTGCATATCTTAGTGTTTGATGTTCAAACAACAAATTCAAACCATTAGATGTTCAATCTATATTAAAATGTACTTGGAGACCAAATTTTACATTTTTTGGAATTTTTTTACTATTTATTAAGCCACTTTGAAAATTCCAGATCATATGGTCCAGACTGTTTTTACTGTTCACCCGGATCTGGAATTTTCAAAGTGGCTTAATAAATAGTAAAAAAATTCCAAAAAATGTAAAATTTGGTCTCCAAGTACATTTTAATATAGATTGAACATCTAATGGTTTGAATTTGTTGTTTGAACATCAAACACTAAGATATGCACCCAAAGCACGAGGCCGAAGTTCTAGAGGAAGCACATTAGCCATACTCTATATATATATATATATAGAGAGAGAGATGGGCTATTGTACTTCGCGAAGTAAAACCTCCGTTTACTTCACGCTCATATTTTCATTTTGAAAATCCAAACAACCGATCCGAACCGTTCAACATGTTCTAAATATTGAAATGTGCTTGGAGACTAAATTTTACATTTTTTGGAATTTGTTTACTATTTATTAAGCCACTTTGAAAGTTTCTGATCCAACGGTGAACAGTAAAAAACAGTAAAATTTTCTGGACCACCAGATCAGAAACTTTCAAAGTGGCTTAATAAATAGTAAAAAAATTCCAAAAAATGTAAAATTTAGTCTCCAAGCACATTTCAATATTTAGAACATGTTGAACGGTTCGGATCGATTGTTTGGATTTTGAAAATGACAAAATATGGTCCGAAGTAAACGGGGGTTTTACTTCGCGAAGTACAATAGCCCATCTCTCTATATATATATATATATATGGTAGAAAATTGATATGGTTCATCATTGCAGGAAAAAAAACAATATTTTTGTTGTGATCCCACATTAATTTATTATTGAAAAAGTTACAACACAAGATTCACACTAGAATATATATAGTATCTTATATAAAATGCAAATATTAGTTTACATCACTGCCTTTTGATATGTATAGATCCACTTAATTAATTGTGATGCACATACAACAGGAAAAGGTGCAATGGGAGAAGGCTCCATTTGGTTTGTCACAACCCCAAATTGGCAATGGCCTACAATCCATTGAAATGCCTCTAAAAGGGATAGAAATTGCTCTCACCTCCACCAATTCAGTCCCAATCAAATCCTTTTCAATGCAACAAGACCTTGAAAGCAACCTCTCCATCCTAAGAGACCAAATATGCCTAAAACTACTAAAACCAAACTGTTGTCATGATCAAAAACTGCCTTTAAATAAAACTTTTCAAAATGTGGTTGCCACAATTGTACAAAACCCTTGTGACCTATCTTCCCTTTTCTTTCTCTTTTGCATGAGTCTCCTTCTCAAAAATCCTCCAAGCACCATGCCAGTTGATGGATCGAAGGAAAAGGTTACACCAACTGCTACCGAACCAGACTCAGATTCATTCAGTGAAGAACCTGACGTCGAGCCAAGAGGCAAAAACAAGCGCAACTTTTCATTTAAACTACCCAAACAAAGAATAATTGCCTCGCTCAAATGCTCTCTAGTGCTATCTCTCGCAGTGCTCTTTGGATTGTTATTTAGTAAAGATAATGCCTTTTGGTCGGGTTTAACCGTAGCAATAACCTTTACAATGCAGAGAGAATCAACCTTTACATTTGCAAATTTGAGAGCTCAAGGGACGTTATTGGGGTCTATATATGGTGTATTTGGTTCGTTTATATCTGAACATTTGATGGAACTAAGGTTCTTGGTTCTGCTACCTTGGATAATATTCACTGGCTTTTTACGAAATAGTCGTATGTTTGGTCAAGCCAGCAGTATAGCCGCAATTTTGTCGGCTATTTTTATTTTGGGCAGGAGGAATTATGGGTCACCTATAGAATTTTCCATAACTAGATTGTGTGAGACCTTTATTGGGTTGTCATGTGCAATCTTTGTCGAGCTGGTACTACAACCAACTAGGGCTTCAACACTAGCAAGAAAACAGCTCTGTCAAAGCCTCACTACACTAAGAGAATGCATAGATGCAATGAAAGGAGAGAGGAAGCTAAGAGAGCAAGTTGGTGTTCTTAAAAAGCGCATTACCGAAGCCAATTCTGAACCAAATTTATGGTTCTTGCCATTCAACACTACTTGTTTCCAAAATTTGCATGAATCTCTATCCAAAATGGTAGATTTCATGTACTTCATTGATCAAGGTTTGGAAAAGATTTATCTGGAATATAATGGAATTGAAGAGCCTATGATTGATGAGATAAAAGAGATGATAAATGGAGAAATGGAGAAGTTCAAGAAAGCGGCTTGTGCTTCAGTCAAGTGCCTTGAAGTGGTTTGTTCATTGAACAACTCTAGGCCTCATGATATAGAGATGGGAATTGTAGAAGAAGGATTGTCTGAGTTTGGTTCACTAAGTGACATCCATGAGCAATTCGAGAAGATCGAAATGGAGGTAATGGAGATGTTTCGAATGGAGGAATTGAGTTCTTGGGAGATCAAGGGAGAACTGGTGCTTTGTGTGGGTTGCATTGGGTTTTGTTTGAGAGAATTGATGAGAGAAATAAAGAAGATAGAGAGAGGGGTGATTGCACTGATACAGTCGGAGAATCCAGGGAGCAATGTCAATCTGAATGAGATATTTTGCAAACTCAGAGGGAGAAAGGTGTAAGAGGAAAAATTGCAAAATCTTTTAATTTATTTTCCAAATGTAGATGTCAAGTGCAAGGCATTATATTGTAATAAATTTTAATATACATAACTTTAAAACTAGTGTAAAAGGAAAACTGTAACTTCTTCATTTTTCTTTAGGCTAATTTTTCTTCTCATTAAAATGTGTTGCGGCCTCACCTTTATGTACGTATATATTGTGAGAATAGAAAAGGTAAGGTAGAAATTAAGCAGCAATGCGTTGTCTTTGTTCAATCCCCGTGTAAATTGGTTGCTTGGTTCTTCTTCTGACAACATTTGCACAGCACAACTATTAAGATCAGTGGGCACTCTGTAACTTCTGTTATCAATATATGCAAATAGTGCCTAAGGACCTTCAAAGCAAAAAAATAAATGGTACGTGTTGAACAGAAAAAGCAAGGAAAACCTTACCTTGTGCACTTATGGAACTATGTTATGGAAAACCTTTTGGTGGTACTGGTATATTACTTTGTGGAGAAATGAATGAGATATCTCATCTTTTGAGTTGATGGATATACGGGCCAGATTTTAAACGGTGTCTATTTAGATTCAGGGATGTATTAATAGGAAATTGGTTGCTTCAATTCGTGCTAAGCGGTTCAAATTTTTACACGTATCAACTCAAAAGTAGAGATATCCCGGGGCATGTGGATTGGAAACAAAACCATTCAGTAACTAGCCCGGCAGCTGGTGGAGAAATGAAGGGATATGTATTACTAATCAAATGGAATTGAAAGAAACGCACTGTAACCCCTCTCAACACTCGAATTCAGATTATGTAGGGTAAATATTGTTAGCTTTAACTGTAATTAATGTGTATTGCTGGCACAGCTATGGAAATCAAATCCCAGTTTTATTACTTTCTTGAAACTAGTCCTCTCCTGGTTTCAAAATTTATTCCTCGTTTCAAACTTACCACCAATTAGATCCATAGATTAAGAACTTTTGGAGAAAAAAATAAAACATTACATTTGTTCCTATATTAGTCTCAAATTTTATTCCCTCATTTTGAAACAATCAATTTCCAAGCCATAATTTGGAAAGATGATGCTTGCCGAAATCCGGTTATATCAAATTTTCTGAATTTTGTTTCCTCAAATTTGATATTACCTGAACTTTATGTTCTCATTACAAAAATCTCAATTTCTAAATTTCCATTTAACAAGTAAAAAATTCAACAAACTTCAATTTCTCATATCATAAATACAAATTTCCAGAAACTTCCACATATCTTCTTTTGCTTGAAGTTCATTTCCAAAAATCTGAGTCGTCAAATTCATTTCCAAAAAATGAATTTGCCATCTTTCAGTGACTTAAATAACTATAAATAATTTGAAAAAATAAAAATAAATCAAGAAAGGGGCTCCTATTGAAACTACCCACTTTCCCTACAATTGAATCTCAAGTATGCGAACCAATGCAAGCCTTGTGTTTATACTTCCTATAAATAAGTAAAGGGTCCATTTCATTTTAACAAACAAGGCCTTTTTTTGTACTAGGATGAAGAGTGGAGTGGGGCGCTAATTTCTAAACATAGGTTATAGAATACCGCGGAGAGGAGCTGCTATCGGCGGCGCTTCGATTCTTTCCTCATCTCAGCACGGTATGTCTCCATGTTGGCTTTCTCCCACAACCGTCTTGTCACCAGGTCATCCTTCACTGAGTCATCTGTTCACACAAATCACAAATAAACTCTAAGTGCTCATCTCACAAACAAGTAACCCAAACTCAAAACTGAAAAACCCTACCCAAAACCTGTATATAAATGTGACAACAAGTAGGGACCCAACCCAAACTCAAACTGACAACTAATATGATAGTCATAATCTTACAGAGACATCAGATAAATCAAAAAGGGTTTTACAAAAAAAAATTGAGGGGGTCTTTGCAGGGGCGGATCTTAATGCAAGTCAAGGGGGTGCTTAGCCACCCCAATGATTTTAATTTTTTTAATTATGTATCTTCTTCAAAGCCTTTATTCCCAAACAAGTTGGAGTAGGCTAGAAATGAAACCATCACGAATTGGGTAGGAATAGTACTAGGATGGGTGACCTCTGGAAAGTCCCTGTGTTGCTGATTCCGATTCTTTTATATAGTTGAGCCCCCCTCATGAAATATCAAATGTGTGCTTGGAGCCTAGTGGTTAGAATTCCATATTGTGGTTGTGGAGACTTGGTTTCAAATCCCAACTACCACATATTATACATTTTTGTATTTTACATTTCAGCCCCCCACCCCCCACCATCCCCACCCCAGACACACAAAAATAATCTATATTTTCTAGTTCTGCCCCTGGGTATTTGATTGATGATAATTACCTATGCCGTGCCATGTGCTAGTACCGATGTTAAGAGAATTCATGGTCAAGTAAGAAGCATCATCCCATGAGTAAGGATGCCTCTTTATCTGATATCTCCACAACCACCAAGCCCTCCACATTAATAACTACAAATAGAAACAGTCCAGGCACAGCTCTAATAAGAAAATAACATTCATCAAAAGTAATATTATCAAATAATGCAACATAGTTCTCTGTGATGGCATCCAACTGATAGGTTCTCACAACAGAAAAGGTACACTATCAAATTTTGATAATTTTGACTATGTATTGGCTATAAAGTAGATTCAGTTAACTGAAAAGGATTAGGGATCAATTAGTGCTCTCCTTTGTTTTAAGATTTAACCTTATGCCCGAAAGAGAATTACTGACCTTTCCTACGGTGTAAGGTAAAAGTAAAAACTGCACCCCCAACAGTTTCCACACTGAGGGCTTCTCAACTCCTTGTATCTGTAATTCTAGCTCATTGTCAAGATCTTCTTCCATCTTTCTGCATGAAAATCATTCAATCAATAAACAAAAATCCATAAAAGCCAAATAATTATTACTGGAGGATTTTCGTGACAGCACACACAAGTGTATGCCTAATGCCACTGTGTATGCGTCACAAGTAGAGAAATCAAACCATTTGTCCTCGGAAACCTACCAGATAGTAGACGGAACATCTTTCTTTTACATACTACATACTTTATTTTTAATAAAGGGTAAAATGGGTATTTTATAAATATAAAATGAGTTTTAATAGAAAAGTCAATAAATTGGGTAAATTTGTGAGTTTTTCAAATTTAGAAGGGTAATTATGATATTATGAATTTTAGAGGGGGGGGGAATATGTAATTTCAAGGTTTTTGAGGGGTATACATGAAATTCCCCCGATTTTTTATAACTGGAGGATTTACGTTGGAACAGAGAGTATGCCATATTGTTTTATAAGTCGATACTAGTCTTTGTACAGTTGTGCTACTACAAGGCAGCCACTTATGTTGAAACTGGATGAACTGACTATTGTTCCCTTCTTAAAATAAATAAATAAATAAAAAATAGAAATGAGATAAAACACAAAAAACGGTGTGAGCTCAAACCAGATTGCTTTTACTACTTACAAACTTATTCAAGAAGCATACAAATGTCTGATACTGAAGTTTGTTTGATGGATTACACATCTCTATCACAAGCATGATGCCTGTGTAAATTTTCAATTCTAGTTTCTAAGTGAATTTTGAATTCTTACTTGTCCAACTGTTTATGACCTTTCTTTTTGTTTGTTATTCCACCAGTGCGTTCAAGCTCCAATGCTTTCAATCTATTTTTATATGCAGGTGTCCTTTTAACCATGCTTATAGCCTGCAATTTGAGAACTTCATCACAACTTGTTGACTTTTGCACGTGTGCATTCCCGCTGTTTGTTTGAAAACATACCTGTGTATATCTGGTCCACTGATTTAGATATTGCAATAGTGTAACAAAAAGTAGAAAGCCAACCAAAACTGCCCGTGCATCCTAACAAGTCAAATATTAAGGAAAAAAATCACAAACTTATTCAACATTTATACAATTTATTAAGATTCACAAGGGAAAAAAAAAAGGAAAGAACTGAGACTCACAGTTTTGTGCCCGTAATAAGCACGATAATACTGGGCTGTATTATAGAACACCTGAAATGGAAAATTGAATAATAAGAAGAGTTCAATAGTTCATACTAAAATGGTTATTGCTCAAGGTAGACATTTTGCTTCATAAATTGGATGATTCAAGTGCGCATAGAATGATTGTCTGGGATTGCTTCATTCATTTCGGAACCAAAGTATGAATATACTAAAACTGTAAAGGTATGTAAAAAAAAAAATAATGCATAGAGAATTCCATTGAAAAAAAATGATTTGCAGTGTCGAAGTACAGCATAAGATCATATAATCCATTCCATTGATTGTCCCTAGTTAAACCTTGTTCCAAGAGTAAAGCACTTAATTAAGGCCTTAAGATAGAAATTTCATCAGAACTTGGACAAACACTTGCCAAACCTTACTTGCAGCATAATAGCAGCATAGCAAAATACAAGATATGAATAACTCTGGAAGTACCAGTCAAGTATGGAACCAAAGAGCAAGCTGTACCAGTATTGAACATGACTGCATGTAAATTTTTGTGATTCTCTTATGTTTGTCTAGGTGTTCTTTTGCTTAACTGGGTCATGTGAACTTACTAGTGCTCGACTTGCAGCTATGTTAAAAGAACCAAGTCAAATGTTACAATATAAGAAAAAATCCCTCAAGTACTTACAATTTCCAAATTATTTGGACTCATTACATATTCATATAATTTGATAAGGAACAGAAGGTAGTGTTTATTCAAATGAAAAAAATCTTGCAAGGAACACCGTACCTCCTCTGGGTGGGCAATTGCATAGTCATATTGTTGCCTTGTTGATTCATCTTTTAGAATCTGTCAGATCGAATTCAAACTCAAAAGTAAGCAAGAAATAGATAATCTATATAATTATATTGAAACGACCTACATAAAGGAATAATTAGAACTTTAATATTTACCCCATATGTACTCCCCTCCAATAGAAACTTTCACTGAAATATAGTTATGTAATTAGCACTTAGTGCCGTATCACTGCTGGAAAAGAAAATTACTCAGCACACTCACTTGTGCCACAAAGATTAATGAATGGCACTCGATGATATAATTCTTCACTTGATTGAGTTCTTATGAGAGAGAGTGTGTGTTTTAGAGAGAAGAAGAGAGAGAGAGAGACCTCATATGCATTTGCAACTTTCACAAATAGCTTCCTGGATTCTGGATCAGGATTCTTATCTGGATGACTGCACAAAAGTAATCAAACAAATAAATTGAAATTTTGAAATGAAACTAAAAATGAGAAAGATAGTAATAAAGTAATTAATAGAAGGTGTTGGTTGATACATACTATTTGAGAGAGAGCTTGTAATAGGCTCTCTTGATCTCTGAGGCATTCGCATTTTGAGAAACCCTGGTAATAAACCAAGTAGAATTAAGACATCATAATCTGATGAAAATGCATCAAAAAAAGAATAGAGAGAGAGGTGTACCCGAGGAGATCGTAACAGTCGTCTTCGTCGCAATAAATGGAGAGGCATCTCCGGGGGAGAAGAAGGAAAAGGAGGAAGAGGAGGAGCAACGGCGAGATCTGCCCCTGCGCCATCCCCAGCTTAATTGCAACCAAAATCCTCTCTCTCTCTCTCTCTCTTATTTGCTTAAATATTACTACTTATAATTTACTTTTAAAAGCGCATGTAATTGTAATGTAATCTTATTTGCTTGTAAAATCGATCTCGATCGAGAGAAGGAGAGAGAGACGAATCGGACCAAACATGATCGGCGTGATCATAAAGATGTAGGCACGATTATTGATGGAGATCCGATTGGGTATCGTACCGCCTCCAATTGCAGAGGAATATAGGTAGGGATGGCAAAAAAGCCCAGCGGCCCGTCGGCCCGGCTATGCCTGCCTGGCCCAGCCCTTTACCCGGTCGGCCCGGCACTGTAACAGGCCAGGTAAGGCCGGGCATAAGAACGGGCCAGGCCAGGCCTGGGCTTAAGCCGAAGCCCACAGGCAGCCCGCTGGGCATATAATTTAATACAGACAGATATTGAGATTTCGAATACTAGGGTTTTTTTTGAGAGCCGCAGGCCGCAGCCGCTCATAACTCATCCTCCTCTCTAAGTCTCTTTCGCCTCTCTGAGTATCTCTCTTTCGCTCCTCTCTCTCACTCTCTGAGTATCTCTCTGGTTCTCTCTTCAGCACCGCACCCAGCGGCCAGTGCGGCAGTCGGCCCTCTCTCTCTCTCTCGACTCTCGCTCTCTTCAGCAGGCTTGTGCCGACTGCCGACTGCCTCACCGAGCCCTCTCTCTTCTCCCGCTCACCCGCTCTCTTCAGTACCCGGACCCGGACCCGGTAAGCTCTTTCACTCCTCTCTCTCTCCCAGAACTCTGATTCAGATAGCAGGTTGTGTGTTTCTTACACTGGTTTGAGTGGTTATTCTGTGTGTTACTCTGATTTTGCCATATGCGATTTACACAGAAAAACCAGTATCGATATCAACTCTGATTTTCTGTGTTACTCTGATTTACACAGAAAAACCAGTATCGATAGGACCAGTACCATGTTACTCTGATTCAGTTTTTTTTATTTATTTTTCTTACACTGGTTATTATTTTTATTTATTTTTGTTTCTTTTCTGTATAGGTTGGAGATTGCAGGTGCTGATCCTATTGCATTCATTGGTCTAGAATGCGAGGCAAGTTTGATTGAATCAATTTCGTTCCTATGTTTATTTATTGTTTTCTCAAGATATATTTTCAGTCATAATTTTGTTATGTTCTCTGCTTTAGGTGTTATGGCCATTAGATGATTACTGGTACAAGGGTTCAATCACTGGTTATTCTGAAGAAACCAAGAAACACAATGTAAGTAACTTAAATTTACGTAATTCAAGCTGTTAAACCTCATTAAAATATGTACTGGAGTAATAATGTCTATGGGAAAGTTGTAAGAAATATATACCAATTATATATGATTTTAGAAACTTCATTCTAAATTTACAAATTAAATATTGTTCTAAGGCATTTATACCAGATTTATGTAATGGAAGCACTGTTTGCTCAAATACAGGCTATTGGTGCTTTCTGGTTTTATAGCTTCATATGGATCCACATTTGTTCTCTGAACTGTAAGTCCAATATGGTATCTCTTACATACTTTTTTTTTGTGCTTTTTGTTCTTTTATGTTAATACTGGGCAATACATTTTTAAGTTTATATCAGATGCTATGACATGATATTTCAGATTTGATTCTGAGTAATTTATATAGTTCAAATGTTGCAGGTGAATTTCTGTGGGCCATCGTCTGAGTAACAGAAACAGCTGCAATTTCCATATTTTGCAAGTGCACCTTCTAGATTGCTTTTTTGTGTTATTTGTATAACAGAAACAGCCATTCAAGGAGGGTCAAGTCGCCGATGAAAATTGATGAAGGTTTTAAGGATGCTAATGAGATTCGATTGTAAGTATATATTTTAATTTTCTGATACATTAGTTTACTAGAATTGTCAATATATGTTTTTTTTGCAAAAATTTCAAATCTGATTTTATGTCATTAGATCAGGTTTGAAGTAGTATAGATGATCTATAATAAAAATTCGGTTCTATTCAAATCTGATTTTTGTCACCAGAAATAAAGACTTGTTAGGAATTGTTACTTGGAGCACTAGTTCTTTACTTACTACACCATTAGAAATAAAGACTTGTTAATATGTAATATAGTATTTCTGTTTAATATGTGTATATGAGCGTATTAGATCTCCATGGTCCCAGAAACATGGCAGCAAATCTGACAGGGATTGTTTCTGAAACATGGTCCCAGAAACATGGTCCCAGAAACTTGTTAGGAATTTAATATGTGTATCTGCACCTGTTTCTCTTTTGAAAACTATATAGTACCCCAAGTCACTACCCCTTTGCTCTCCATGGTGAGATTTTTTTTAAGGTATATATTACTGAGACATTTTACAGGATGCACCAGAGATTGTTTCTAATATATACTGTTTTAATTATTGAGAACAGAGATAACAATAAAGACTTGTTAGGAATAAAAGTTCTGTTCTTTCTTCCTGTATATGCGTTTACACTTTTTCCTCCCTTTATTATTATTGTCAGAATTTGCATATCCTGGAAGAATATTCTGCCTTTTATTATGCAAAGGTGAGGAGCAGAATATCCACGCAACTCTCCTCTTTTATAAAAATTTGGTTCTATTAAACATATATATGTACCATTACCTACCAGCCAACAATATTTAAACTAAAATTTGGTCTTGTTTTTCAGATCTGTTTTGGAGGGATGAATGAATGGATGAGAACCAATCCAAGACTGCTTGTTAAAACTATGCTTATTTGGTGTTAAACTATGTTATTCTAGTGTTCAATTATATTTTGTGTAATTTGATGTTAAGCTATGTTATTTGGTGTTATTTGCTGCCTTGTTTGTCACTGCCTTTTTTTTTATTTTGTGTAATTTGATGTTAAACCTATGTCATTTTGTGTAATTTAGTGTTAAACTATGTAATTTGTTGTAATCTTCTCATATGTTATTTGTTTCTATGTGCTTCTGCCTTTTTTGGTTTGGGATTTGGGTGCTTGCTGCCTTTTTGGCGCAGGTTTGGGATTTGGGTGCTTGCTGTCTTTTTGGTGCTGGTTTGTTTTTGGGTCAATATATGGTTAGGGTAAGGCAGGCCGGGCCAGGTAAGGCGGCCCATGGGCATAGGCAGGCAGGCACAGGTAGGCACGGGTATAAAGGAAAAGCCCATGGGCAGGCCGGGCATAGATTTTCAGGCCCATCAAATTGGGCCAGGCAGGTGGGCCATCAATTTTTAACAGGCAGGTCAGGCATGGGCTTAGCAAAATAACCCGTGGGCTCGGCCCATTGCCATCCCTAAATATAGGGAATGGAAAGAAGGGAAGACAGGAATAAATAGTAGCGGGCCAAACTAATAATTAATGATATTAGGCCCAAGTAAATGGGCTGGGCTTTTAGTTCATGGACTGGACTTGTATGTTGTGTTATTTTAACTGGTTTCACATGATTTTTATTTTTATTTTTATTTTTCAATTTGCTACATGTTTTATCAACTGAATTGCATATTTCTTTAAGATGATTAAATCGGTAAATTGTACCACTTAAATATTCACAATAACTCAAATATATAAAGATAGAATTTGTTGTGATATGAATGACTAGACCTAAATTCTGATTGGATCCAAAACCAGACCAAGTAGTTACATGGTTAAGTACCAAATGAATATATCTAAATCTGATTTAGCTATCCCATGTGATTTTCGAATAGTTAGTAACTTAATTTAGTAATTAATTAATAAGTTGTAATTAACTTTCTCATTTTGTGGATATTTAATTTCTACATTTATATTTTTGCAAATTCAATAGCTAAATTAAATCCTTGCACTAAGAAACTTTAATTTATTCTGAATCACACTTCCTAATTAAAGATGTCAAGAGAAGTATATATGAACCCTTAATTATGTAATACAAGCGATTCTCATCATTTTCTCATGCACCGTGCCCTTTTTTCTTGTTTTGATATTTCAAGCGATGCTCAATATTTTGTCATGCATTGTGTTTGTGTGTCAAACACTCATCTCTTTTATATTTTGCCATGCATTGTGCCACACACTCATCTCTTTTATTGTACCGCTTGAACATTATATATATATATATATATGGAGTTGGCTACGGTGCTATGCGTAGCATAGAGGGCCTCCGTGCTACGGCTCATTATTTGAGTTTTCAAAATCCTAACGGTCGATCCGAACCGTTCAACATGATCTCCATATGAATATGTAAACCAAATTTTACATTTTTTAGAATTTTTTTACTATTTTCTACCTATCTAAAAAAATAGTAAAAAAATTCTAAAAAATATAAAATTTGGTTTGCAAGTACATATTCATATGGAGATCATGTTGAACGGTTCGGATCGACCGTTAGGATTTTGAAAACTCAAATATTGAGCCGTAGCACGGAGGCCCTCTATGCTACGTGTAGCATATTAGCTAGATTCAATATATATATATATATATATATAATCAAACTTAGATGGATCTTATTATTTTTAGAATTGTTCCCGGACTTGTTTCGAAAAAAAATATTTATATAATAAAAATGAAGAATATTTGCAATTGGAGAGTGAGATAAATCGGATATAACAATAATAAATAATAATTTAAGAACATATAATATCCCTACATACTTAAAATCGGATTTGTTTTAAAGAAACAAATAAACAATATATATATAAGGTTTTGAAGATATTAATGGAACTTAATATATATTGTTTATACGTGTTCTTTTTTTCTGAAAAAAAAAATGTAAATTCGTTGCTTCTTGTATATTTTATTTATTGCCGATATTTTTATTAAAACCCCCAAAAAAAAACAAATTATCAAATCTGCTCCCACTCCAACTTTATTTTTATTTCTACCCCAACCGCCCGTGGACTGGGCGGTCCACTTTTCCCACCAGACCGCCCAGCCACTGGGCGGTCCACTTTTGAAACTTGACCGCCCAGGGGCTGGGCGGTCTGCTATTGTTTTTTTTTATAAGAGTTTTATGTTTTAATTGTTTGAATGTTTTATATTAAATTGTTGTAATGATTTGTTTGAATGTTTCATATTAAATTGTATGATATATATTTATTATTTGTTGACGATTATATTTTTATAATTGACGATTATTTGTATATGTTATGTAATTGTCTAGCTTTAATATAATTGATTAGTTTTATATTAAGTTTTGTTAATGTTTAAATGTTTCTAATTGGTAATCGAAATGGTAAGTTTAAACAACAAAAGTAGTAATCGAAATGGTAAGTCTAAACAACAAAAGTAGTAATCGAAATGGTAAGTCTAAAAATGAAACATAACAGTCCAAACACGAAATATAATAATCCAAACTAAAATACTAGAAACCTATCAAACTAAAAAAAATATAAAACCCTAACGGCGACGACGAGGGCGAGGTCCGGAGAGGTCCAGCCTATCAGGTGCACGGTGCTCCCTCTGCGACGGCGGACGCCTCTGGTGAACCTCATCCACCTGCATGTCATCGTGTACGGTCTCGCGCGCCCATGGGTCCGCCCCCAGGTGTAATGCATGCTCCCCACGGATCCCCGCCTGTGTACGCAACACCCACGGATCGGCCTCCCAAGTAGGAGGATACGTGGCCGGAGGGGGTGTGCCAAATATAGCAGCGGCAAAGCCATCTGCAGTCTGTGCCCCACTCCCACTGGCCTCGCCGTCGTGCTGTCTGGGCTCCATATACTGCGGTCGGTGGGAGCTAGCTGGCTCCCATCCGCCCTCATCTGGAGCTAGGTCATCCAATGAGAATGAGGCGGCGGCGGCGGCGGCGGCAGCTTCATCCTGCATGTAAACAATGTTAAATTAAAGACATAGAAGTAACGAGTAAATTAATTAAATAATGAACTTTTGCTACCTCGGTAAGCTGCACTGGAACTCCATGCTCGTTGTAGTACGCGTTCCACGCGTTGTTGTTCAACACCCATTGGTGGATCGCCCAACCCGAGTCATCATCTGCAGACATGAAGATAAATTAATAAGAATGATCTTTTAGAGAGACACTTAATAATGATCATTTGTATGACATATTATTACCTGCAGGAGGTGGCGGCATCTCCGCAGCGTAGATAGGGTCTCCAGGCTGCTCCGGATCTAGTGGTGGGGCCTTTATCTCGCGCCAATTGATGTCCTCCCCAGCATCGTGCAACATACCAACGAGGCGACCGTCCCAGCCAGAGTCCTCCACGATCGGTGCACTGTGTTGGAGCATTTGACATCCTATCGCTCTCCAACTTTTTCTCGCCATGCACACCAAGCTGTGTGCCACTCCTCTAATACCCGTCAAAATCTGCACACAACGTATTTTTATTATTATTATTGGAAGATGAATAAATAACTATAATTTTTTAAGCATTTCAGTTTCATTTAAACATACCGAACGAGTATGGATCGGGCCGAAAGGCAAGTAAGTCCTAGATCCGTCACCCGTGAGTCTCCGTCGGAGAGCATCACCATAGTCCCCCTGTAGATAAACGGTCGGCATGCCCCATCTCTGGTACCAGACTAAATATCGTAATCTCCAAGGCCCGGCCGGCGTAGGGGCATCTGGAGCTGGAGGCGGGGTCCATAAGTGATCCCCAGGTGATGCAGCACGCTGGTAATGCTCCCAGAAACGCGTCATCCAGTCGACTTTGGGCTTGTTGTGTTTAGTGCTGCAATATAAATTAATTAGCAACGTGTATGGCTGAACAAGTAATAAAATAGGCAAACAATAAGGTAGTGGGTAGTTACCTGTGCAGCTGGGTGGTCTGCTGCTCGCCCAACTCTGGAAAATCAGGGACATATGCATCCAAGCCAAACTGACGGGGCACTCGATCAGGATAGTGATACTCAACTATCCAGAAGCATACGCACGGCCCCCGATAAAACGAGAGATGTCTCTGGTCTAAAGTCAGCTGGCACAGAAGGCCCCGATCGTAGAACAGCCGATAGGGGTACCAGGTGATGCTCGCCTCGTGAAGCATCTGGAGCTGACCCCGGACATACGAAATCCCCACTGTCCTCCCCCTGCCCGTGTCCTCGTATGTGTGGGGAGGAGCCCATATGGCACCGTACCCCGGACGTCTGTCGGGGTCATCTCCCGTCCATAACCCATGCTGAGCTGGAGGAACAGGCCGACACACCGGTATGTGCGACCAGGACCACTGCTGGAGTAGAAGAAGCGGTCCGGCAATCTGCTTGTTCGTCGCCTAAATTTTGGACATGCGGTGCACTTCTGGTAAATATGGAACCCTAATATTTGTAATAAAAAAATTAAAATATTTGTATAAACTTACCAGACAAGCATGACACAAGCCCCGGTATAAGTGGGCGAGCACGGCTCCACCCCAGTTCCACTTCGACGGCCGCTGAATGTCCCTCAGCAGAGAGAGGAACATAATCGGGACTGCGTCACCGCTGGAATCGACAAACATGACGCTGCCACATAAATCCATGACAAACGCCCTCACGTACCTGCAACATAAATTAGAGACATAAATAACTACAATTTTTTTTGAATCCATAACATATTTTAATTTGCAACTGTTTGTGATTACCTCAGAACGGTCTGCTCGTCACGTGTCTCGGGGGTGATCCTACGCCGGTGGAAGTAACTGCGGAGCGCCGCAAGACTGATGCAGTATTTGGAATACCGGTACTCCTCCTCCTCCTCTCCTTTCTTCTTCTTCTTCTTCTTTTGCAAGTCCGTCGGAGCGGCCCCCAGCAGCTCCGGTATCATGTGCATCAGGTCCGGATCGTCTGAGACACCACCGATGGGGTCGCCATCTATCCGTAAACCCCACAAGGCGCTGACGTCACCTAGTGTGACCGTCATCTCCCCAACCGGAAGGTGAAATGTATGCGTCTCCGGTCGCCATCTCTCCACTAGACCGCAAACGAGAGCCTGGTCAATATCACAGTGAGTCATAGTGGCCAGCTGATACAACCCGAGATGCATGATGCACCGCTCCATCAACGGGTGACGGACGTATCGTATCTCGGGGGTGCGATGTCTCACTGTCAGCATCGTCGTGTCCTGCATTTTACAATGATTTCAATATAAACGTCTAATTAAATAATGCTATTTAAATTAGGATTACAAAACCAACGTACCTCCATAGATGCAAGTGAGACACGGTGCCTGACATGTGGGGTCCACAGAAGAGGACTAAATGTGTCAGGATGGTGAGGGGGATAATCTCCAAAGGGAGCATCTGCACCGGACGTCTCTGCACCGGACGTCTCTGCACCGGATGCCTCTGCACCGGATGCCGCTGCACCGGATGCCTCTGCACCGGATGCCTCTGCACCGGATGCCTCAGCATAGTGATCATGTGAACTCTCCCCCGTCTCCAGAGGGGCATCCCATGCACGTCCCCGTCTAGTTCTGACCATACTACATTTCAATAAACATAAGATTTTATCTTATAAATCCTGATTTATAAACCCTAATTTAGGAATTCAACCCTAATTTAACAATTCAACCTTAAACCGTAAACCCTAAATTAACAATTCAACCCTAAACCCTAATTTAACAATTCAACATAATTTAAATTAACAATTCAACCCTAAATTAACAATTCAACCCTAAACCCTAAACCCTAATCTAACAATTCAACCCTAAACCCTAATTTGATCCCTAAACCCTAATTTCACCCCTAAACCCTAAATTAACAATTCAACCCTAAACCCTAATTTAACAATTCAAACCTAATTTAACAATTCAACATAATTTAAACAATTCAACCCTAAATCCTAATTTAACAATTCAACCCTAATTTAAACAATTCAATCATAAACACTAATTTAACAATTCAACCCTAATTTAACAATTAAATCGCGACAGGAAAATCAACAACCCGCACACGATAATTAACAATTCAACCCTAATTTATAAACTTCAGTTTTGTCAACCCTAAATCCCTAAACTACAAACTCTAATACCGGAAACCCTAATTTTGAACAATTCAATCGTTTCGGGAAAATCAACAACCCGGACACGATAATTAACAATTCAATTCTACCAATCGTTCCAATGCCAATACAAGATACAAAATATAAATTAAAAAAATTATTTAGAAACTTACCCGAAAATAATCGGACTGTCGCCGATATGGCCGAAATTAGGATTCGGGTGAGAGAGAGAGAGAGAGAGGAAGAGAGAGAGAGAGAGGAAGAGGGAGAGGAAGAGGGAGGAAGAGAGAGAGAATGGCAGGAGAGAGAGAGAGGAAGCTCTAGAGAGAGAGAGGAAGAGAGGGAGAGAGAGAGAGGAAGAGAGGGAGAGAGAGAGAGCTCTAGAGAGAGAGAGGAAGAGAGGGAGAGAGGGAGAGGGAGAGAAGGAGAGACTGGGGTGGTGGTTCGGGCGGCGACTCGGCGGGGCGGCGGGGCGGCGACACAGGAGGCAGAGGCAGACGAAAGAGAGAGGGGGAGCGGTCTGCTCCCAGCGGACCGCCTATATAAAAAAAAAAAAATTCATAGTGGACCGCCCAGCCCCTGGGCGGTCAGGTTTGAAAAGTGGACCGCCCAGCCTCTGGGCGGTCAAGTTTCAAAAGTGGACCGCCCAGTGGCTGGGCGGTCTGGTGGGAAAAGTGGACCGCCCAGTCCACGGGCGGTTGGGGTAGAAATAAAAATAAAGTTGGAGTGGGAGCAGATTTGATAATTTGTTTTTTTTTGGGGGTTTTAATAAAAATATCGGTATTTATTGTGTGCCAACGTAATATTTAGAGGATGGTGTGATCTCAAATTTCTATTCTTTATTTTTCCGTTGGAGGCATTTTTTTTTAATTGTTTCCCTTTATTTATATCTAATTCTATTGTTATGTAGCTATTTTGCAAAATAAAATCACTATATTTTGTTAAGTTGTTTAAGTCGTTTTGTTTGATTAAATTGTTGTTGCAAACATGAGTTCAGACTTCAGAGCGATTATTTATATTTTACTTAAATCAAAAGAAGGAATCTGTGATATAATATTGTAGGCGCAACAGTTGTTTTTTTTTTTTTTAAATGTAACAAAATACTTATATTTCTTTTATATTTCTTAGACTTTATTGCTTGTGTTACCTAATTTCTCTCCACAAAGGCTTTGAACATTTTACTTTTTCCTCTTTAGGTTCCAAAAAAAAAAATTCACTTTCTCGGTGCTCATTCAAACAATGTAATGAACACTTGAGCATCGTACCTACTCTGGTTCGATGAGTTTCATCACTGTCGATTTGCTTTAAGATTCGTGTGGAACGCTTTAAACTTCGTGCGTGTCTGTTTCAATTTTCGTGCGCACAAATCTTAAATTAGATCGGACGGTCATCATGCCCGTTGAACCTAAAAGTAGGTCCGATGGACATCGGACCTACTCCGTTCTCTGTAATGAAAATTCGGTTTAATCTATTAAACCGATACTTATTTTATTTATATTGTTTCGGATTTAATGTGGTTACGTTTTTCAATTAATTGGTTTAATTATACTTTTGACAAACCAAATAAAATTTTGGTTGACTATATTTTATTTTTTACAAGAATCATGCCAATCTTATCATGACTTGATTTCATGAAAAACATGACTAGATCATGCATTTTTATGTCTCATAGTACACAAAAACACAATCAAATTCATAACCCTCTTATTAAATCATAGCTTTTTCAGAGATCTTTTGATGCATTTTGCTCGTAAAAGAAATAATTTGATATAGGTGACAAGTTAAAGATCTTAGTTAACATTTTTGACGATTCAAATTAAGCATACTAGGTAACAATTTTTGTATTACTTGTTTTCATTAGTTTTGTGAAACTTTTTTACGTGGAAACATTCATGACACGGAGCAAAACCATAATCATTGAGCTTGACGTTAGAGTGATTGAATTTGAATTTTGTTTACTAATTTTTTACATATTTTTCATGGTTGTGTTGTTAACTATATAATTAAGCTAAATTTGATTTTATGAAATGCTTCAGTGTGGTTGTTTGAATACTTAACGTCTCGATTGGAAGACATTTAAGTAAAGCTATACAAAAAAAAATTAAAAATAAGTTCCGAAGAAATTATTTGTGTATCAAGTCCTGATTGTTGTTCAAGTCTTCTAAACTTAGTTTTAAGTTTTTGTGTTTCTTTGCATAAATTTAAATCCTACGAGCTGAGAATCTTATACAGAAGCTAGCCACATCACTCCCAACATGATAAATTTGCTGAATTTATTTGATTAAAAGCTTTATTGATGTAATTATCATACTTACAATGTGCATGCAATTGGTATTTAAAGAGTTACAGGGCTAATTTAGCCATTAGAGGAAGATCCTAAAAATGGCGAAAGAGCCTTTTGAAAATTAACCGCAAAAGGAAATAGTAGAAAGAACAGGGGTATAACCAAAAATTTACAAATTAGTTATGCACTTATGCTAAAGATCTCCAACTGTATTGGGTAGTTAAGTATCTCCTACACAAAATGCTTTTAAGGGAAAATCTGAGTTTGATTGAGACTAATCGACAAATTACTTTACAAAGTATATTTTTTTTAAGTACTAAGTCCTGATTGTTGTTCTATTAACCTGAATCTTTCTAATTTATTTGCTTCTAACCTTGCACACCATGTGCTCTATTAACCTGGCTCTTTTGGTATGTAAATTATTAGCGATTTTCATTTCTTATTTAAAGTTTGATCAAATGACAGGCTGGTATACCACCTGACTATATTGACATTGATCAAGCAACTTGTTTCAAAAATCAATTCATAAATACAGACTTGTCAAAATCAAACTGTGAAGTTAGATAAAATACCTAGCAAATATTATCTGTTGCACTTGTAATGATTCAGTATCAAAAGCTAAGACTATACAGAGTATGAAAACCTTAATAGCAGCCTAGATGCACCCCCATCAAAATCACCGCAATATAGAAGCTGAAATTATATCAAAATCACCGTAATAACAGCTCCGGGAGACTTAAACTCAACTAATTTCTTAACAAATCAACTATTCAAAAGATCATGATTAAAACCATCTGTAACCTATCAGAATCAGCTTTACTTGATAAAAACTAGCTTGCATACCTCCCACTGGCACGGTACTTTTCCAGATCGGCATCAAGGTCGTCAGCAGAAACCAACACCTGCTCTTTTCTCTTCCCTTTACTGGCCCCACCACCACGACCACCCCTAAAATTCCCTCCTCCGCCTCCGCCTCGGCCTCGAACCCCTGCACCAAATCCTCCGCCTCCAGACAGGCTCCCTCCACTGTTTGTGATATCATCGGTATAATACGAATTTATTAAAAGAAGAAAGAAAAAATTACTGACTACAAAAATTGACTGGCATTTTTTTTCTTTTTTTGGTTTGTGTACACTGTAAAGTTCTATATGTATGGCAATTATACTTAAATAAAAGAGTCAAAGCAAGAGAAGCACAGTGAGAAATGAGATTGGTACCGAGGTCGTACCGAACCCTTAAAATATTATTTATACTGAAGTCATCACCATACTCTGTCAATCCTTACGTGGTATAGGGCTAACAGCCTTGTATATTTTTTTTTTTTTTTCACCAATGCAGATCAAAGGCTACTCTTTGTTCTTTTTTCTCTTTTGATTATACCATTTGTAATGGAGGATGATTTAAACCAACATTTTGAAGCAAAATTTATCCGTACAAGGTGAAAAAATTGAGGCCGCAATACCTTGTAGAGGCATTGGCATTGAGATTTCCAAAACCCCCAGCAAACGGCAAAGGCGCAACAACATGAGGAACAAGAGGAGGAGGTGCCGGGAAATGCGTGCCGACAATCTCGATTTTCATCGGTTTTTCATCAAGCAAAACGCCGTCGTATCTCTTGACAGCCGCAAGTGCATCCGCATACCTTGCAAACACCACTTCTGCAGTTCCCTGTAAAATTAGTTAAAAGAAAAATTATGAAAACAAAAATCTCAAATATCTTATACAAGACATGTGACTGTCAAAATGTACGAATTCATCCATAATGAATTTATACAGTATTTTCTTGTTTAGGAGGGAACATAAGACATTTTTAGGTTTTACATAGATGAATTTATTTTTACTTAACATTTTTTTTCATTTGCTTTAATGTGTTTTAGATGAGCAAGAGAAAGAAATCTACCTTGGACCTCCCGCTCTTGTCGTAGTTAATTGAGTACCGCCTTATACCACCAACCTCTGAAAAAAGTTCCTGCATATCAAAGCAAAATAGAAATTAATAATAAGAAATCAATATAGAAATAAGACCAAAAGCTCGTTACTATCTTATGAAGAGAAATTTTGACATAACAACGATATTCCTTAAATATCGTTAGTCTTTGTAAACACAAAATAATGAATATTCAAGGCACTTTCATAGTTTAAAAATAAATCCTTTTTATGAACTTTTAGCAACAACTAATGATCAATAAGGCTTATACAAACCATTTGTTCTTACCTGGATGTCCTCATTGGAAACTCCATAGTCAAGATTTGAGACTAAAAGCTTTGTGCCAAGTTCAATTGCCAAGCTCCTTTCAGCCACTGGTGCCGCCGCAACAACGGGACCCACCATATCCCCCATCTCTTCTTCTGTATACAGATCATGCTCCCACAAAGTATCAGGTGCCTACACCCAATTCACAGTATTGCGTTTTAAATAGAAAAAATATAAATATATTTATCGCATGCACAAACTTTTTTTTGTTTACAATACAGAATTATGATGTATTAAACTTAAAAATGTAAGCAAATGCCGTAGGAATAAGCCTTAATCTTGAACAGAAATTAAACAAAAATGCAAGGGAGAATTTCATGTATACCCCTCATCAGCTTTGAAATTACGTATTCCCCCTCTAAAATCCATATTATCATATTAACCCTTCTAAATTTCAAGAACTCACAAATTTACCCATTTATTGTCTTTTCTATTAAAACTAATTTTAAATTTATAAAGTATCCATTTTACTCTTTATTAAGAAAAATAAAAAATATGTAGCATGTTTAAGAAATATGATATTAGGATGGAAATACGTAATTTCAAAGTTTTTTAGGGGTATACGTGAAATTCCATGTAAACAAATGCATTATCATTCACTGGAAAGCACGCAAGAATTGAGTAGGAGTACGAGTACGAGTACGAAGACGAGTAGCATAAATAAAGCTCTTGAGAAAATGCACCTTTTGGAACTGGGAGTAGGGGCTGAGGCGATCGGTACGCCACTTAGGTATCAATCGAGCGGGGCCAGAAGCGCCTCTTAGGTCAGAGCTTCCTCCGGCGGTGTCCCGGCGACCACCGACACGGCCACCTGGCGAGGCAGCGGAGGATGGTGGTTTCCTGCTCTGTCTGATCAGATCGTCCAGACTCATGTCCAATGAGTTAGCCATCTCTCTCTCTTTCCAATTGAGAAGGGAGAGCGGGGAGAAGTGAAGAGGCACTGAGGCACGTATAGAGTAACACAATTCTTGCATTGCTGTTACCACTTCCCGGTCCCAGGCACACATTAAGTTTTATATATATTAAATAAGTGAGGTCCCATGGGCAACAAAGGTGTCGTGGTGTAGTTGGTTATCACGTCAGTCTAACACACTGAAGGTCTCCGGTTCGAACCCGGGCGACGCCATTTCTTTTTATATATTATTCCTTTTTTGTTGTAGTGCACGAGAAAATGCAACAACTATTTGTTCATAAAAGTACTTTAATCAGGTAGTGGAAGAAATTAATTCTCTCATTACGTACGATTTTCTGTTATTTTAATTCTTACAAAAGAGTCTTAATACAGTTAGCAATGTATAGCTAAGATACCTAACTATGGTAAATTAAACCACGGAATTCCCTTTCTTTTACCATCTCATTAGAATTATAACGATTTCCTACAAAATTTTCAATTGATTTTAATACAATAGATGTCAACAAAAATGATATAGAATTGAAATTTGCCGATCAAAATAAATTATCTAGTTACAGTATGCCACTCAAAATCTAGAATAAAGCCAGACTTGATGAGCATAACTTCAAAATCTATTAATTTGACTTCAACGATGAATCCAAACCGTTAAACACATTCTACTTTGCGAGTTGTGTGTGTGCGTGCAAAATTGTAGTTTGACTCGAAAGCAACTAACGTCGTTTACTTTTCTTGTATAATCACCGATAATTATCACTACAAACACTAATTAGGAAAAAAATATTCCCATAAGTTATTTGTAAAAAAAAAAATTAAGCATGATGCCACAACTTAAAGACACCACAAAATAAAGATTTTCTACGTAAACATCATCTTAAACTAACACACAAACACCTAAAACGAGGAGGTCATCCCACCCATGAGATTTTTATTATCTTTATTATATTAAATTCCAGGGATTGGATTTTGGTATATTCTTTATTTCGCAAGTTATAGATCTTATATAACGTCTCTGAAGTGATGAGATCACAAATTTGAAATTAAGAAAAAACAATCTTTTGTGGATATTAAATAGTTTGATGGTTCGATCTAATCAAACGATATTGCCAACATTGGTGTGCATTTTTCTTTCTTAAAATTTTAAAACTTCTAATCAAATTAAACGATATTATCTAAACGGTTCAAAATAAATAAAGTATATGATTTAGTTATTTTATTATTTTATAGATTGCAGATTTTGTTGTTTTGTGTTTTTATTATTTTTTCAAACAACTGCGTTTTGATACAATGCTTTATTTTGCAAGATATTTATTTCTAAAATGTCTTTTGAAGTGTTGAGATCCTATTAAATGCTATAATTTTATCCTGAATTGTTCTAACACAATTTGTTACGGAGCCTGTTAAAAATTAGAATCAGGCTATTACGCAACGTTAACATCTCGGCTTAACTGTCAATAATTTTCAAAATATATCAAATAGATTTCAAACAATTAATAATTAATTTTAACTGTTCAAATCAATCTTCACGAATTATATATTTACATACAAAATTTATAAATATACAAACTTATTTAGTTTTTCCTTTTTTGAGGAAATGCACTTAGACAATAAAAATATCATCTCCAAAATAACAGCTAAATAATATCTTTCAGAGGAGGGTTCAAATGCCTTCATTTTTTGTGCCTCCATTTTTAAGAACTTTAATAACTCAAAATTTAAAACTTAAAAGTCAAAATAAAATCGTTGGATATGATCTACATCATTTTATCTATGTGCATGTAAGAAATTGTGACATTTCAATTTTGTTTTGGTTGTCATCAAGAGCATGTAAAAACATACTAATATGGATAATTTATAGACGTTGATTTTTCAAATGATTGATTCACATAAAAACAAAATTGAAATGTGATATTCTTTATGAGGACATTAGAGAAAATAACATAGATCACATCTAACGGTTTTATTTTGAGATTTATAATTTAAATTTTGATATATTAACATTTTTAAAAATAAAGACAGGTGGAGGAAAAAAAAATGGAGGCATTTTGAACCTCCTCATATTTATTAAAGTAATTAACTGATTTTTCTTTTTAATTTTTTATTCACTACGCGCCTGTACAGAACTGCGCCACGACTACCCTGCTCCCATCCGAATTCATTTCACCTAAAGTAACTCAAATTTTGAGTTTAGATCCGTACCGTCAGATCTACTTTGACACGAATATTAAAGTGACCCCGTGCATTTTATTTCGATTCGGATTGGCCCAGATTCTGATTGGGCGGTCCGGATCTAAAAAAAAATTTGAGTTGCTTTAGGGATCTGAATTCCATCCCAGGACCCTGATCTCTCTCTTTTTTTGAGGAAAGGCCCTCTCTTTTAATCCCTTTCTCTTTCTCGCACTGCCGTAACTGGAAACCTCTCACAACAGACGCACGCACGGAGAGAGAATTAGAATTAGGGTTATAGAAGGACACTGCCCCAATCGAGCATCCATGGCGGATCGAAGCGACCTTCTCAGTGCAAAGTTAGGAAACCCTAGTTCGTCTAGTACTAGCTTCAGAGCTCTTGGAGTTCGCGAGGAAGGCGAGGTCTCGTCTGGCGGGGAAGACGAGGTACTTTACCTTTTCTTTTTTCTTTTGTTCGTTGTTCCGTTGGAGTTATATAGGGATATGTAATATTAATTCATAGGAAATTATTTCGGTCTGGCAATGCACGATCTGGATTAGTTGCTCTGTGAAATCAGAAGATTAGTGTAATCCAAAAGAGATTTTGTACCAGGGTATCTGTATATGCAAGGCTTTCCATTGCAAAGTTGAACTGCCTATCAGTTGTTCGCTTAGGTCTGAAGCTGCATAACTAGACGTGCAGAGCAAATTATTGCCCATGATAATATAAAATATGTGTTTGCTCAAGTTTTGTACCTTTTTTTTAATCACTGACTCAATTCATGTGGAATACCTTTTAGATGGGCGCTGTCTTGCACTACTTAACCAACTGTTTTTCTTGACATGGTAGTACGAGTGGTATATCTTAATGAATCCCACATCCCATTTCTTTCAGTAAAATCCATTTACTGCTGGGAAGCCATCAGGGTTAGTCTGAGGAAATTGTTTTGTGCAATTGTTTTCTTGACATGTTAATCTTGTGCTCATCCCTTGGACCAACTGATCATACATTTGTGCGCTTTGTAGTATGCCTACATTTTGTGGCTTCTTAATCTATGGGTCTTAGTAAGCTGCTGAAGTTCAGATAAACAAGTGTATAGTTGATAGATTGCTGATCTGTATAAAAATTACTGCACGTGGGACCCATCACAAGTGTTCTTCACGTGTCTAGTTAGGGTATGACATCACTACAAATATTATCTTACATTGGTCATTTATCTGATATGATTCAGATACGGTGATTTGCAACTTTTGAATCATAGGATATGATACGTTTATGAATTATTACGTTTTAATATTTTGTATATTATGTAAACATGAAAATATATTTTTTATATATTTAAGCAAATCTAAATACATGACCTTTCTACTCTCTAATGATTAAAACATTCAAATTAAGAAAACACTGAGTTTAATTGTTTATTTCCTTAAATATATATATAAAAAGTTTATTTTAATGGTTGTGTGAGTAATTATGAGTAACACCAGCAACAAACTCTCAACGGGTAAAAATAAATTATTAACATATAAATCAGCGGGGCCCAGTACGACAGAATATGCGTGAGAAAGGTAAAATATGTTGAATAGTTTTGTGATTCTTAGTTTAGTCAAATTTCTGTACTTGTAGAAAAAATTCATTAAAAAAAGTGTTAAGGAAAAGTTCTATTGCATTGCACTCAGAGGATGACCACACAGCATTGTAGTACCATACCAGTAAAATATTCTAGTGCTTCCTCTATAAGTTTGGAGTTTTGTATTAAAATGGTTGGTCTGGAATTTAGATCCGAGGAGCTTGTTTAGTCCCACAATGAGCAAGTTAAAAGCGGTCCGCTCTAACCTTTCAATATTAACAATGTTTGGCACATGGATTAACACCAGCTAGGAGTTCAGTGAGGCCACTTTGTGTGGCCTTGCGTGCGCTGATCCGCATATTTCACCTTATCTGTTCAAAACTGAATATTAAAATGTTGGATACGCCAGATGGCCTATCTGATGCGTATCATACACAAATTGTACGCGGTATCCATTCAGATATGTATCTAGCACGTGTTTGGCAGTATAAATGCTTTAAATGGTTATCGTAGCTGTTAATTTCTGTATGTATGTGGGCCCTATGCATAGATTTTGTAAATAGTAAGGTGCATGTTTTCTGTTGTATGTTGGTGTGACACTTCTTGTTTTCCTTTTCTGAGTACTTTTTGGTTGTTTTGTAAATTCCGCAGAGTGTGCTGGGAAGAGCTCCAAACCTAGAACCGAGTAATCTCTCTTTGACAAGTAATGCTGAGAAAAGTGCAAAGATAGGTAATTTTTCTGATTTGTTTGAAAATTTACCTTAAGAGGTTTTGAGTGGCTTGTAATTTAAATGTCATGTGTATTAGATTGTATGTTATTGCAGTGAAGCTGCTCACACTGAGATGCATGTGCCTTATATTCAAATTTGTTGTAGATTTTAAGATCCTATATTTTGTGCATAATTTTTATTTTTTCAACTCTTAATCTCTTATCACATCTGCTGTTTGGACCAGGTGCCATTACCACCTCATCCCTTCCCAATCCGAATACTGTTCCTGTTCCTAGTTCCACTCCAAATTTGCAATGGGTCACACAGACAACCCCACACAATTACCGCAACAAGAGCTACAATAAAAAAATGCCGTACAATAAGCTTGCAACTAATCGAAATCTCTCTTGGCAAAAGAAGAGACCATTAGACGACCACAACCTGGTGATATCTTTCTCAGATGACGATAGTGGAAGTGACACCACACCCGCCAACGTACAGGTACAGGTAAGGCCTCAAATGACCAGATCTGGGCCCACAAATAGCATGGCTCGGAATTCAATTTTGGGCCCTAATGGGTCTGCTCTGCGACCAAATGCCACATTGCAAACCAGAGCATCATCGAGTCAGAGCAATGGTGCTTTGGGCAGTAGTAGTGATAAAGTACTGGAGACACTCCGTCTTGAGATAGCTCTGAGAGAGAAATCATTGAAAATCCAGAAAGCAGGGTCCATTGAGGCAACTTATGGCCGCCCTTCAAAGCGAATGAAGGTTGAACCACCGAGTAATGGTAATCAGAGTACCAAAGAGGATCAATTGAATTTCAATGCAAGCCCATCCGGGTACATGAAGGGAGATTCCAATCAATTTGTGAACCAGCAAAATGGGAATGAAAACAAAAGTGTATCAGCACCCGGCAATGGAATTGTATTGTCTAAAGCAGATAATGGTGGTGGAGAAATTAATGACAGGTTGGTATTGAGCGGCATGCACCGATCAGCTGATGTGTCTGCTTGGTTGAATACGAATGCTGAGGTCATCTCTCTCTCTCTCTCTACAAAGCTACACAAGTCAAAGAAAACAATAGCTTATAGTAGTAATAGAAAAAAGTTTATTCAAAATCGTTAAGTTTTATCTGCCTAATTTTTTCTTCTTTGGTTTGTCAAATATTATGTCTACCTAATGTGACTAGTTATTCCTCTACAGAATACTGACAGCCAGACCCAGTTGCACTATTTGATGGAGCAAGAGGATGCACAAGATCGAGATCTCGAACAGGCACAAGAGCTGAGACGAAGACTGGAAAGAGAGGAGAGAGAAGCTTTTAAAGCGTACCGAAAGGCCCAACGTGCCTTGTTCGAGGCCAATGAGAAATGCAACCTCCTCCAGAAGAAAAGAGATATCCTGTCAAACCGGGTCAACTCCCTAGTGGAGAACTCGAGCAATAGCAACACCCCTTGGCCTCTGTGCTGGCATGACCCAAGGGAGTCCCCGTCAGACCAGCCAGCAGATGGGACTCGCGTAGCTGGGTCACGTAATGATACCAGAGAAGAAGGACAACTGACTGACAGCACAAACACGAAGGATCAATTGGAGGAAGCTACCCTTTCCGACGTTGACAAGAGGGGTTCGCCATCTGGCGACAGCTCACCACAAGATTACGAGGCTCTAGAAGCTTCTCTCAGATCTGAGCTGGTGGCACGATACCGCAACAAAGCTCCGCTAAACAGTACCAAGTCCGCTGAAAGAGACGCGATTGATCAGCCATCTACCGAAATTCAAGAGAACCTTTCTCTCTCTCCTAATGAAACTCAGGTGTCACCAAAAGATTTTATTGAGTCAACTGAGGAAAGAATGGTCAATCAAGAGAACTTATTCCCAAGAGATGTGATTGATCAGCGATCTACTCAGACCCAAGAAAACATTTCTTTCTCCCCTAATGAAACTCAGGGGTCACCTTCTGGGCCCACTCCTATCGCCCATTCTGTTTCCATTTCCCCATCTGTAGGGGGTAACAATTTTCCGTCAACAAAAAATACTGAGTCAACTGAGGAGAAATTGGTCAATCAAGAAAGCTTATTTCCAAGAGATGTGATCAATCAGTCATCTACTCAGACCCAAGAAAACAGTTCTTTCTCTCCTAATGAAACTCAGGGGTCACCTTCTGGACCCACTCCCGTCGCCCATTCTGTTTCCATTTCCCCTTCTGTAGGGGGTGACGATTTGCCGTCAAAAATTTTTACCGAGTCAACTGAGGAAAAATTGGTCAATCAAGAGAACTTACCATTTGGTGAGCCTCAAGAGAACATTACCCAATCTCCAAATGCTTCTTGTGAGCTGCTACTTCCTGTGAAAGAGACTGGAGAGAATATTACATGCTCATTGAAGACTCCTAGTGAGTTGGTTGTTTCTCATTTTGTCTTGCCTCCTTCGACCATGAGAAATGCCTGTGTCCATTTCAAGCAGATGGTCAACTCTTCTGATGATGCACATAATATCAGATATGAGGGAATGAATATAGTGAATAAATCAGAGCGAGCAAGAGAGGACACTGGGGTTTGGGGTCCACAGCTTGACCCCTTCTGGCCATTTTGCATCTTTGAGCTGAGAGGAAGGTGCAATGATGAAGAGTGTCGTTGGCAGCATGTCAAGGACTACGAATGGCGAAAGTTCAAACCTGACAATTCTCTCATATCTCCTTCAGGTTTGTTATTCTCAATTTAGCAGTTGTGTGTCTGGAAATTTTAAATTTTGAACTGTAAATTGTATTAGTGTGTGGTTGGAAATTTGAAAGTGTGGAACTGGAATTAGGACATCGGATTTGGTACTAGTGCTCCCTTGAATTTGGCTGATCCCAAGGAGCTCATTGGACTAACCAGATTACAGTGCAACATTAGGAAAAGGAAGAATTTTCCCTTGTTTTTATTAGTTTTTATTTTATTTTATTCTATTTTGTTTCGTAAGAAGAATGTGTTAATTAAATGATTAAAATGAAAGATAATTCACTAATGCAGGGTCTTATCAACACGTGGCACACGTACCAACACATCGAATCGGTTCATGCTTAATAAAGGATGGGCCATACATGGCCTGCTCGGTTCAGGCACAAGGCTTGTGGCAGCACTGGCAGAGGGGATTTTGTGGATTGTTTCCTGTACCCGTTTCAGTAAAGAGATTGCTACCCACTGACGCACCTTGCTTGTTGTTTCCTGAGGCTTCTGTTGCACATCAGTACAATGAGGTCAGTTCATTGGTGGGTTCTTGTTGATTTTTTTAATATTAAATTTGAGTAAATTGATAGGTTGCATGATTTAAAAATGGAATGGAAACAATAATTAGCACCTTTGTAGCATGAATTTTCACGCCTCTGATTCTAGAGCCAGGATGCTTTATTTTATGTGATCTAGTACTTTACCAGTCTTGACTTGTACTGTATATGGTACTGTGATACTAGTCGGAGCCTTGTGATAATGGTCGCTTTCTCTTATTTGGGCATTTCCTTCTTTCTAATTCAGATGCATTACATCTGGGGGTGCACAAAAAGCTCGTAGCTCGTAATTCGATTGAGTTCGATTCGAGAAAAATTCGGTTCGAAACGAATCAAACCCAGTTCGGTTCGAAATTGGTTTGAATCGAACTCGAACTGAGTCTGACTCGGTTTGAAACTCTTCTTTTTAGTTCTAAACCCTGCTTCAATTTTGAACCAGTTTGGTTCGAAACTGGTTCGAATCGCACCAATCAAACTCGAACTCTTCTTTTCAGTTCGAAACCCTGCTTCAATTTCGAACCAGTTCGATTCGAAATTGGTTCGAACTCAAACTCGAACTGGGTTAAGTTTGATTCGGTTTGATTCGTTTGCAGCCCTTTACATGTGTGTGTATTCTTTTTCTTTTGTTTTTTGGTTTCAATACCAATCCTTTCAACCAGGGATTGTATTGAATACATTGCTTTAGTAACTGTTTAGTTATTATTTGTTCAGTATGATATATTTTGTTTGTTTCTTAGAAACTATTGTTAGAAGAAGATTTGCCAGAAGCCGAGAAATGCATAGAATTAGCTCTCAATTCTTCTCTTGGAAAGCAGAAGGTGATGCATATTCTCTTTTCTTTTCTTTTTTCATTATTTCATCAGACATTTGCAGCACTATTGCATTGCTCACTGTCTTTGAAACGAAAATTGAAGGTATTATCGGTGTTGTCACGTGCTCTGGAGAGAGATCCAAAATCAGTATTGATTTGGATAGTATATCTGCACATTTATTACATGAAAGAGAAGGATTTAGGAAAGGATGATATGTTCCTTGATGCGGTACACTGTTCTTATTATATATTTTTCTTTCTATTACCGTTCTTCCTTGTGATAATTAAAGTTCATGGACTCAGCAATCAGTTTTTGCTTGCATCTGCTGCCCCTATGGCTTGAAGAGTTGATCTACAAAGATGTTCACATCCCATATGTTATTGGCTATCTATCAACTTGCTTTGTCCTTTTTTTAAGGGGGTAGATCTCCACTTTGGCCTTCTGAAATTTTCAAAATTGTAACAATAGACTTCTACTTAGTCAAACCATAATTGGTACCCTTATCCAATCATCCGAGCATAGAAACTTCTTTGTATTTTACGTAATGGTACGGTAGTGATTTAGCAGTTGATACAATGGTACACTACTGAGTTATGATGATGCTCAAGAGGTTAGTATGGTCAAATTGCTGTTATTACTGATTGAGGCTTTTGTATGTAACAAATAACTTTGTTTCCTTTCTATTTTTTTTGTTTTGTTTGTCTTTTAGGTGCACAACAACAAGTATTCTTATGATCTCTGGCTAATGTACATAAACAGTAGGCTAAAATTGGAGGATCAATTAAGCGCCTTCACTGATGCACTTACCAATATGTGCCAACTGGGGCCAACCTCTGACAAAGAGAAAAAGGATCTAAGCTCCGTCATACTAGACCTCTATCTTCACATGGTTAACACACTGTGCATGTCAGGCAACACAGAGATGGCCATCTCTAGGGTTTTCAAATCCTCTTCTGATGAACTACTGACCGCCATTCTCTCTTCCTTGATTGTACCAGATAAGTGTATATTTTGGGTTAGCAGCATATATCTCACAACCTATGGGAGGCTTCCAGAAGGGATCTTAGAACAATTACAATTAGATAAGGACCTTTATTCTGTGATTGATTGGCCTTCTGTTAGCCTTACAACTAATGATGCATTTAGGGTTTTGAGGCTTTTTAACTTTGCCATTATTAATACTGGTTTAACAGAACTGTGTCTGAATACCCCCAAAACTGATGGAGAGTACCTTAAAGAGTTACACTTCCTAGCTTTGAGTCATCTCAAGTGTAAGGCGGCAATACGAGGGGGACCAAATGGTGCAACTGATTTGTTGGTTAAGTACAAGGAAATGTTCCCTAATTGTGTGGAATTAACCCTAATTTCAGCCAGATTGGGAGAAAATGGGTTTGAGGTGGCGATCTCTGATTGGCCAAGACAATTTGAAGGGTTTCAGTGCATATGGAACCAGTATGCTCAGCACTTACTGGCGAGTAAAAGATTCGATGTTACAAGACACTTGTTGAGCCGCTGGTATGGGGATGCTAAGTTGGAGTCCTTTATTGACACCAAGTCAGAAAGCAACGATTCCATTCCCCGAAAGGAACAGTTATTTGGGCTGTTGAATTTGTGTCTCTATCAATTGATGCAAGATGACTTGCCGGCAGCTCATTGCTCAGTGGACAAGGCTCTAAAACTCACGGATAAGGAGTTGTACATGCATTGTTTAAAAGAGCATGTCATTGTATACCTCTTGAAAGAGTCTTTGGTCAATCAAACGGATATTTCTAGTCAGGTTGTACTGGATCTTATCAGATTTTACCTCAAAGATGCCCGTACCCGTCCTGCCAGGAAAATTTTGTCGAGAAAATTCTACCAGGATATAAAGGAAACCAGGACCCGGCAGTTACTGGACGAGTGGTTGGGCCCAGTTTCTGACGACTATTCTTTGATCAACTCTATTCTCGAGATGTGCTATGGAGAGTCGCTTATTCCTGAAAATTCTGGAATTAAAGAGCTGGTCAATTTGGTCGAGTCGGTTACTCAGATTTCTCCTGCAAATTACCGGTTTGCACTTTCGGTTTGCAGATTTGTGATTAAAAGATTTGGGTTCGATGACATTGGTACAATGAGTGTTAGGTTTTGGACCGGTTCAGTTCTGGTCAATTCAATATTTCAGTCTGTACCAGTTGCACCCGAGCCAGTATGGGTAGAAGGGGCTGAAGTTTTGGTCAATTTAAATTTGCTTGAAATTTCAAATAGATTTCTTGAGCATGCCGTGTCAGTTTACCCTTTCTCTCTCAGGTTATGGCAATCGTATCTTTATCTTTCGAAGAGGATGAATGAAAGCGGAGATAGGATTGTAGAGGCCGCAAAAAAGAGAGGCATCGAACTATCAACCTAACTAGAAAAAGATTGCCATTTTAGAGAGATAGGAAGCCTTTTTGGTACTAGTGTTAGACGTAAAATAGGGGTTTAGTTTTCTGAAATTTTGCTGACTTCATTTCTCTAGAAAATTTTGTGCATAAAAGGCGATCGGTATATGACCCGTTCTTGCGTTTTGTTAGTTGAAAAGTTGTATGTCGGTTATAATCTTTTTTTGTTCCTATATTGTTTGTACTTTTACAGGTTGTTTGTAGTTGGCTGTAAATGTCAGACAATTGTTATCTTTCATTATATGATAATGCAATATTAACTAAACGGTCAATGATGTCCCTTTTTTCATTTGGGGTGTATAATTGTGTGATGCTGTGTGCAAGAGTTTTAGCCTCTGATACCTGAAACCCCTAAAATAACTCAAAATTTGAGTTTGGATCTGGACCGTCTGATCAGAATCTGTGCCAATACAGTCCGAGGTAGAATTCACAGGGCCCTTCTAATATTCATGCAGATTTTGATCGGACGGTCTGGGTCCAAACTCAAACTTGAGTTACTTTAGGAGATTGAATTCTGCCGGCACAGTTATTAGTACAGTTTCTGATGTTTGGTGCCAGATTGTTTCCCTTGCTTATATTAATGATATGCTCTCTGTTACCAATTATATTCGGGATGTTTTGTTTGGTATAAAATGATTATGTATTAATTTTTTTCTTAAAAATCCGGGGCACAAACAGCAAACAATCCAGAAGTAAACTAAATAAAGCAGAGGAAATAAATTAACAGAAATTAAAAACAATTTTCAATTTTTCAAAGTCAAATGTAGTTGTAGTTCTATCTACTGTATCTGTATGTATAAGCTTCTGAAGAGGATGAACCAACTTATTGACAATTTGTACCCCCTATCTCTCTCTCTGGAAAATAAAAATGAAAATGGAAAAATCTACCCCAAAATTAAATATACGAAGCAGTGATATGATCATGACGAAAACCAATTATCAAATTGTATCCGCACCACACAAATAAATTAAAATCAACCCATCTCGCTCGGAATGTCGTCCCGGCCCCATGCAACGGCCTTGACAAAGCATGCCGAGGCCCCGACGACCAATGCTGCAAAAACCGGCGGCACAAACACATCGGCAATGGATCTGCTGAGGGCCCTGGAGGGTAGGCAGGCCCCCTCGCTGTCGAGCGGGACCCACACACGGTCTCCCCTGCAACGGGCAGCGGCGATGCGGGGGTGGGAGAGGGCCCAGACGAAGGCGACTTCGGGGGTGAAGGAGGAGAGCACGACAGCGGAGGTCATGAGGGCGGTCCAGGTGGCGGCGCGGCGTAGCATTGGGCGGCGGAGGCGGAGGCGGAGAAGGAGCGGGAGAAGGTCGGAGAAGGGCGTCATTTGTAGTGTGTAAATTGTGTTGATAAAAGGGGGATGAATGTGTGGATGGTAAATGAATTGGTGCGATGATTTAAGAAAGAGGTTTAGTGGCGAATAAGAAAACGATTAGTAAAAGAGAGAGAGATGAGGAGGAGAGGAAAAAGGGACGGTTGAGTAGGTGAGCGAAGCGAAGAAGAAAAGGAAGAGAACTTGATAGAGACGAGAAGCGTAGCACAGATTGAGATTTGTCGCTCCTTCGAATGTGCGCCAACTGTGTGACTGTTGGAGATTCGCTGAGTTCCTGGAAGCTGTAGCAGATGGGGTAGCGGCTTCACACAGCAGTTACCAACACAGTGACAACTTAATTATTCGGGAAAGGTTCGGCGAGATCAAAAATTCGTGATTCGGATATAATTCGGGTATAATTCGGAAATAATTCGGAATTATACATTGAATCCGAATCAGAAAACTTAGTCTGGTCTGAATTCTGATCAGACGTTCCAGATCCAAACTCAAAATTTGAGTTACTTTAGAGATTGAAATTAGATAAAGCATTAAATGACAAATATTTTGGGTAACAAGAAATAATAGATTGACGGTCATGTTCTTGGTCAAAACAAGCAGCATTAATTGATGGTTGTGTTCTTAATCAAAATAAACAACATGAATTCTTGTATTGAAACACAATGAGCGGCCCAGATCATACGAGACTCATTCTCTGGCCCCACCACGTGCACAAAGCTTAGCTGGAAACCACATATGCGTTGAAGACTCCTTCTCTGTCCCACCACGTGCACTAGCCTCTAGACGCTTTTTTTTAGGCGAAGAGAAATCACGGAGCGAAGCGACGAATTTTTCCAAAAAAAAACGCGTATAATACGGAAAATTCGTTTTAATCGCGAATAATTCGCGAACTAAACGTATTATTCGCGAATTACCTTATTATACGCGGATTGATGCGCCATAGGTTCAGATCCGAATTATCGCGAATCTTGTTACTATGGTTACCAACTTACCATGTTAGGTGAGTTTTTTTAACGGCAGGGATCTTTATTCATTCATCAAGAACTAATTTTGACAAAATATGATCATATTATTTGTGCTACAACTTCTCCATTTTTGTTGCAGGGTGTGCAAATTCTCCATCATATGCTCACAAAGTCACAATGCTGATCTTCTCTCTATTTTTATTTGGGAAATTTTATAGAATGTCTACTTGTTAAAAACATTAAACAAAGTTTCCCTTTTAATTTTTGTTTGGTTGAAAGCCCATAAGCGATTGCATTTCATTAAAGTTTTATATGAGGTCATTACAAGGGTCTGTTTACATTCCAGATATATAAGAAAAAAAATTGAAAACTGAACCCCTAGATGCCTCCCAAAACTTCTAGTATGTTGAGTTGGGGAAGAGTGGATAGGTGGATCCAGAGAAGTCGAACTGTTGGGTTCGCGCCCTATTTGCCAGTAGGTGGGCCTCTATGTTTTCTTCTCTGGGAATGAAAACGCAATAATAGTTTTCCTTTGTTGCAATGATCTGTTCAATTATTAGCAGCTGGTTAAAAGACCACCAATCCGCCGTGAGCAAAGGGTATAACCTCCTTCCTGGTTGAAAAGTATCCGCTAGGAGTTTGCAGTCCATGTAGAAGTTGTATTTGTCAATCATGAGATTCGCAGTTGTTCTGACAGCTAGAAGCAAAGCGCATGCCTCCATATGGAAAGGTGTATGCCATTTGAGAATCCCTTGAGCTTGTACCTGATTAGCATATCATCTTTGTGTATGATGAAGGCCGCCTCGCCCCTCTCCTGATTGTCAAAAGACCCGTCAATCCAAGCACAGTGGCTTCTTGTTGTTGCCTCTGTAGTTCTTCGAGGTTGAGATGTTGGCAAGGAAGGCTGTTTGCCAAGGTGGATGTGAGTTCCTAGCAGGTGCATTCGTCCTGGGTCGTTGGTCACCTTTAGTGTCTCCCTTGGTTCGCACGTCTTTCCTTGAAAAATATCGTTACACCTTGTCTTCCAAATGTTCCAAGCTAAGGCCATGAAGTTCGCCACATGCTCGTCTTCTAGACCTTGCCAAAGCTCCGTTAGGATGGACTTGAAAGAGCTCCCCGATATACAGGTGGATTTCAGCCCTAAGGCCGAGCCAAACCATGTGATACGTGCACGTGGGCACAGAAAAATTACGTGCACTACGTCCTCTGTTTCTGCACTGCACAATTTACATTGAGTACTGATCATGCTGATTCTTTTTACCAAGGCAGCTGCTGTTGGCAGGGCTCCCTGTGCTGCCTTCCAAAAGAAGATTCGTACCCTCGGTATCACCCCCTGAACCTTCCATATTTTTTCCATACGTGGTTTTCGGTTGGTGGAGATTGGTAGACTTCTTACACCTGAGTTTGCTTTAGCATTTGATATGCTTTTTTTGCCGAGAATTCTCTGTTCTGGGACCAGGTAAACATTTTATCTTTAAGAGGTTGCTCACTTTTGAAATTAATTTTAGTTTCATGAACAATTTACCCGCATTATATCTTTGCTGTACTTCGGTCACTGGTGTGCCAGTGTCGCTTGCCAAATAGTAAATCCCTTCAGCGGACAGTATCTCTAGCGGCACATTGTGAATTGTGTCCATAATGCCACGTGGTCAACATACTCTGGGATAAGTTGAGAGGGTTCGTGCACCTTCTTCATTGAAACAATATCCGAGCGGTAATTCCACGGTTCTTTTTGAAGTACCTTGTACATTTCTCTTTCGCAAACAAAATCAATAACGTAGGTGTGGCAAGCAATCAGAGATATGCGGGTTACCGGGTGGGCTGACCAGTGGTTGATCATTTGATGTATGAAGTTGTCAAATATGATCATATTATCGGTGATGATCTAGCTAGACACGAGAGGGACCAATCACGAGAGGCGGTGATATGTTGAGGCAAAGGGATGCGTGGTTCGTTGTGTTGAGCTGTTTGAGAGAGAGAGATGAAGAGAGTTGATAGTTCGTCCGCCATTTTCTTTTTAGGATTGTTTTTCGGTTTTCTAGTTGGAAGGGGGACCAAGAATAGATGGGAGATTTAATGCTTTTGAAAGTGGAGTTAAGGCTTTGGATTTAGGCGTTTTAGTACAGAGTCTTTTGGGTGTGGGGAGTGATTGAGGGAGGGAATGTTTCTTAGATAGGGGGCTGGGCTAGGAAGTTATTAGGTTTGGGGCGGATCGGGTTACGACTGTGGCGGGTTGCTGGTTTTGTTTGTGCGTGATAGTGACCCGTTACGCGAGCTGCAAAGGTAAAGGGTTTAGAGAGATGTGGGATTTGAAAGGTTGCCTCACTCGTTGGTGGCTCTACTTGGCATTTGGCGTGTGCAAGGACAAAAGGAATGTTATAGTGAGACAAACCCACAGTATCTGATCCTAGTTTTTTAGAAGAGGAAAAATATTGAGTAGAGATTGAATATTAAGAGGGTTGAGACATGTGTGTAACATGCAACGGTTTTGATGAGGTAGTGGGAAAAGAGAGTGGATTAAAAATGCACCTGGCTATTTGAGAATGCATGCAAGTGGGAGGGATTGTGCTCATGCTACCACGTAGAGCCTTGTTAGAAGTGCAATCCATGCAAGAGATTTTGGTAACGAAACCATCCCGGTTTTGGTTAACCCTAATCGGTTTTGCACTATTTTCAGAGAGATAGCCATGGCTATGCATAAAACAAGATAGAATGCCTCCGGTTAAGGCCATGCACCGACACTTCAAGATAGGTCGCCGATAATCAACGTTGCTTTTGATCGAAGGTTAAGGCCATGCACTGACACTTCAAGTAAGGCTGAGTAGTTGACTGCCGAGCCTTGTGTCGAGCTTTGAAACAAGTGACGGAGGTTGTCGTGACAGCTGATCGCATTCACTCTAATAGGCGAAAGACAGTCCGCTTCGCTCAGATCATCTCCAAACGGATTGGCCGAGTCAGCAAAGTTGGGATATGGCCGAACTCTCTCCGGAATGTAGGGCATGTCATTCCAATAGATGATATGTACTCGGCATTCCAACCAAAATCCTGCAAAGTGGGTGTTGATAAACCTCGGGATTGCTCGGGGGTCCACACATCGGATAGAGGCCGCAATGCACGATTTGTCAAGACCAAAAGATTATCCAAGTTGACAAATAATATATCACCAAGCGAGGTTAGAAGGCGTATGATAAAGAACTCGTGCCAAAGTGGTAAAGGAAAGCCTTTGATGATGATATCGAGTCTACATGAGAAGAAGGGTTGCCGATGGAGAAAGATAGCAGGGTCCCAAGCCGCTATTAGGATCTTATGCTCAAGACACCAAGGGTTTATGTCTACCAAGACAAGTGACCGGTCCAGCTGCACCGGGAGGTGGATGAGGAACATGTTGTCCTCCCAAGGTGTGAAAGGATAGTTTGTGATACTGCCTTCGTATCTGCCAGTTAGCTCGATCTGAACGCCAACTATATTACCATGCAGGTGTAACCTTGTACCCTATAGGACGATCGATTGCCTTAGATCGGCTTGCACATCGATGAAAGCCGGGATGTCCGTGTCGAAGTATATCGCAGTGCGCTCAAGAGGAAGATTTCTTGCCAAATATAGGTATTGTTGTTCCATGGTTTCTACTTACTTAGAGTGTTTTAAGGATGAAAAGGTTTTTAATCAAACTTTTCCTGGTTTAAGGCTGTGGGGTGAAAGGTGGAAGGGTAAGAAGCAGGGTTTGGTCAAAAGTTGATGATAACTATTTTTAGTAAATGTAAACAGTTGTATTGTGGTAGCGTATATGAGGGGAGACAAGGTCATTGATTGGTGCTTAGGGAGGCGTAATGGCTTTTGATTAGAAAGGAGGAGAGAGAGACGACCGACGGTTGGGAGCAGGAAAGAGAGGTGTGGGGGAAGTTCAAGAGGTTTCTCAGAAAGTCGCCATGCAAATCGCCTACTTTTTGCTCTTTTAAAATTTATTGATAAAATGTGTTTGTGGAACTCATTTTTTCTCTTCCTAATAATTATTTTTTTTCTATACATTAAACCTCTTTCGTATTTACTTTTTAACAATATAGATATACCTCTGTTACATTTTGCAATCAAAGTTTCTAAAATATTTTTTTTTCAAAACTAATATCAACTTTTATGCACTGGTGTCAATTTTCTCTGTTGACTTTATTATCAAATTCCCATTTGATAAAATTATAAATCATAAAATTTTAATTTTCTGTTTGTTGAAGTATACAAAGATAGATTTTGATGGGTCTTCTTTCCTCCCAAACTTTTGTCGTTTTCCACTACATTGAAATATTAACCTATCTCTAATCTAGTTTACCCAGAATTACTTAAATACCAAATAATTTCAATCAAGCCTTAACTGACCTACATCAGTTTCAATTGATCAGGCCAAGATAAAGTGACCGTAGGCATAACACAAAAAATGGAAAAATGTTTCTTGCTTGTAAGCACATGCACGGAATTAGTTGATATTTTAACTTACTGACTTCAATTTCGGTCAATTCTACGATCATGATAAGCCAAACATATGCAATTCAATTTCGGTCAATTTTATGATTTATAGTTGTGTCAACGGGGATTTGATAATAAATTCACACTAATGCATAACCAAACCAATAGAAATTAAAGAAATAATATTATAAATAACAATTTAAGAAACTTTGATTGCAAATGTAACAGAGGGATATTAGTACCGTTAAAAAGCAAATACAAAAGAGGTTTAATGTATACACAGAATTAATAATTAATTGAGAAAGAAGCGGGAGTAAATGGAAGGAGGATATAAGGGGGTATCCGGTGCAATTACCTTATTGAGTACAATTAGATCTGAGTTATCTGTTTCAACTTGGCACAAATCTCAAAACGGACCCTCTATATTTAAATAGGCATCAAATTTCAATCGCTCGGCTGAGATCTAACGAGAGCTAATTGTACTCAGCCAAGTACCTGGGAGGATACGAGTCCATATATAAGAGGGGAAGGGAGAGGAAAAATGAGTCCCAGGCAGGGGTGCTAAATGGACAGAAAACCCCGTGGACAAACGGGCTGATCAGATAATTAATTGATGCTGGACGAGTTGTGATCTGAACAAAGCTCAAAGTTCAGTGCATGTTCAAATTAATTTTTACATCCGAATCAGATCTGATCGATTACTTAAAAGCCCATTGAGCAGTTCTTTCCTGTCCATAAACTTGTCCATTAATTTGTCCATTGGACAAGCCTGTTTGAGCAACTCAAACATGTTCATTTAAGCATGCATAATTAAATCAATCCAATATTAGCATACTACTGGCCTAGTCTCAATCCAATATTAGCAGATCCCTTTACGAAATTATAAATACATTAACAAGTTCATTCAAGCATGCATAATTAAATCAATATCAAAAACAGAAAATGTTATAATTTATTTATTTTTTGTATTGAAATATTAGAAATATTTTATATATTTCTTTGAAAATAGATGGAATACTATATAATTTGATTTATTAGAAAGACTGCGACAAATAACCCGGATCAACATTTTTCAGGCCGGATTTTTCGCAACTGTAAGAAAAATTAAAATATTTTTTTGTGTGTTTTTGGAAAAAAAATAACAATGCTTGAAATCTGAGTTATTGATTCCGATTCAAAAGTCACTTCTAGATAAATACAGAAAATATTATATTTCTTTTATTTTTGAAAATAACAAAAAAAATTAGTTATTTTATCATTCCTTTGTCAGAGTGTCAGAACAAAACGAAAACCAAAAAATTAGGTGACTAAATTTTCCATCTTGGGATGGTAATAACTCAATTTCCTTCATTCTTCAATATTTTGTGAATTTCTAATGATCGAAATATATATCATTTGCGCTACATTAAATGAAAACATTAACAGCAAAAGAAAACAGTGTCCTAACAGAATATGCAAATTAGCTCCAGAAAAAAATAAAACATGATTTAGAAAATTAAAAAAGGAATTATAAAAAATAGACAGTGGTTTGTTTTATTTGAGCATTGAGTTCGGATTATAACAATTTGTATGAACCGTTTCATTATTCATACAGTGTATCAATCAACTAGTTAATTGTCCATATATGTTGCCACACAAAGTCCGTTGGTTGTCCATATATTTTTGTCCGAACAGGGCCAGTTTGAGCTGGGTTTGTAATGATCTGAATTGGACGGACCGAACATGGTCAAAAGCTCCTCAAGTTCGGGCCGGTTATGGACTGGACATTTATCATTCAAATTTCGATACAGGCCGATTATGGACTGAAACCCGCTCATTAGCAGGCCTAGACTCCCAGCGAGGCATTTTGTCAATAAGTTCGTCAATAAATTTAAGAAAGGGGTAGTGGATACTTTGTTTGGTGTTTTTAACAAGTAGATAGGGGTGAAAACAGAGCGAATACGGAGCGGGTAGTGGTAAAACCCATATCCCTTTTAAATTTTTCGAATACGGATCGGATATCAGCCGGATAGAGATGCGGATACGGATCGGATCGGATATTTATTAAAATAATATTAAAAAATACCAAAGTTCATAATATTTATCTAATTTTAATGGTGAATAACAATATTTTTTCATGAGATGGGCTATGGTGCATTGCAATGCATAGGCATTCTTGTGCATTGGACTCTAAACCGTTGGATTCGAAGTGTAAACAGTCGATTTAAATAGCTCAGCATGTTCTCCATATTAAAATGTGCTTGGAGACCAAATTTTATATTTTTTGGAATTTTTTTACTATTTTTTTAGAATTTTTTAAAATCGTTGTTTTTCAGAAATTTCTGGACCATTCAAAAACAGTGATTTTCAAAAATTCTAAAATAATAGCAAAAAAATTCCAAAAAATGTAAAATTTGGTCTCCAAGCACATTTTAATATGGAGATCAAGTTGAACGGTTTGGATCGACTGTTTGCACTTTGAATCCAACGGTTTAGAGTCCAATGCACAAGAATGCCTATGCATTGCAATGCACCATAGCCCAGCTCTTTTTTCATAATGTATATTAAAATATATGATATATATCTACTATTTGGATACGGATAATTGAAATGTAAAACCATATCAGTATCCATATCCACACGGATATCAGATATCCATATCTAATTTTTCGAATACGGATCGAATACGAATCAGATATTATCCATACTGTTTTCACCCCTACAAGTAGAGCATTCTATAAATTTTTACTTTCTATAACCTCGTGTTCGACAAGCCAAGTAGAAATAAAGCTTTTGTTTCAACTTAATCATGACAAATAGAAGTAATTTTAGACGAAGTAAAAAAATTAAGATATCATTTCACACCGTCAATTATATCTTAAGAGATGCATTTCACACCGTCAATTATAACAAGCTTAGGCGCTTAGCTCGGTAAAGACTGTGCTTAAGGTATGATTGAAATTATGCGGATTCAACCGGATATTAATGTATTTATAATCTGAATACTTGGCCATTATCTCGTCCGAATAAAATTACATCTAGTACTACACTTGGGGATAATTGGATCTTATCCATTATTTGATTAATTCCCACTTTAGTATCATATTTCTCTTCCATCTTATTTCAACTTTTTTCACCAAATATCAATAGACTAAAAGTAAACAAATGGAACACTTTGACAACGAATTATCTAATAATCTTAATTTTCAAACCAAATCAAATTTTACGCACAATATTGCCATTTTTCAAAAATAAATACATCAGATGACTAATACGCTTATTTTGAACAAGAAAACTATTTTGTCTGCAATAGATTTCATTTACCGCAGAGAAACATTTACATTATATTGGGACATGAACCTATTAAAATCATTCATTAATTTTAACTAAACTATTAAACATTCATTAATATATATATAAGGGAAGAAGATTATAAACATTCATTAATTTTAGCTAAACTATTAAAATCATGAAGACGGATTTAAGATACCAGCAGAGGTGGGTCTCACTAGTACTAAAGTAAGAAGAAGGAAAGAAGATATAGAGATGATCAGCTCGACAAGCATCAGCACCAACATGAAATTCAATGAAATATAAGGGTATATGAAGAAAATCACTGCAATCGCAGCACACTGCCACACCTTCAACTGTGCAAATGCCGCCTCCTGTTATTACCAAAAAAACTGTAAATTTTTACTTATACCAAGACCTCGCCCAAATGTACAATTTATATAGTGCAGATCGGTCCAATAATTTCATTTTGAAAGTTCAAGTAGTCAGATATGAAAAAATCACTACTTTTGAATGGTCTGGAATCTTTAGATCAAGTGATTTTCTACCTATATAAAAAATAAAAATAGTAAAAAAATATTTAGAAAATATAAAATTTGATTTACAAGTACATTTTCATATGGAGATCGTGTTGAGCGGTTCTGATAGATTGTTTGAACTTTGAAAATGAAGATATTGATCCATAGTACGGACCAATATGCACTATGCATAGTACCATAGCCTCACTCATTTATATACTTGGAAGGGGATTATTTAGGTACTGTGTTGCGCCATTCATCGTGTACACACGCAGGCCACACAAGGTGTCACAGGGTGCAACCAATAACATTACCAAAAGTGGCTAGATTGTTATCCAAGTTAATTAGCTAAGTCAGGATATGAGGAATATATTGCTATTATTAGTTGCTTAATTTAGAGATATCCATATCTCTTGTATCTTCCCTATTTTCTATATAAGTGTACTGAAGGATTGGAGAAAAGGCAAGAAAATACTAAGTTACTGTTATTCCTCTTTCCCTCGTGTATGTGCTCATTCTTGCATAACCCTAATTCCTCTTAATTTCTGAATCACACTCCTAACATTGGTGCTCTCGTTGAACTCTGCTCCTATGGAGACGCGTACCAAGGAAATTCAAAACATACATACTCAACTATTGGAAACCAATAAATCCATAGCAGACCTGAAAGCAACCTTGGATTCCACCATGGAGACCGCTATAGCCAAATTCACCACCGATGCTCTGCCTACTTTGATTGCCCAAATTCGCGACGAAACTCAACGACAACTCAATGCAACTATGGCAGCCCGTTAACAGCAACCACCTCACCCACAGGCACGACTTCCCACGCCGCCTGGGGACCACAAACTGCGACTACTCTTTCCGCGGTTTGCATCAGGGGACCCCACCGACTGGATTTTTAATGTTGAACAGTACTTTCAGTATTATGCCACGCATCCTGCAGACCGCCTCCTCATCATGTCCATGCATCTTGATTCCCCGGCTTCACGTTGTACCACATACCCTTGAAGGCTGGTACAGATGCAGTCAATGTTCGACCGTATCGGTATCCTCAATTCCAAAAGAATGAAATTGAATGATTGGTAGCTGACCTATTACAATCAGGTGCAATTCGCCCAAGCCAATCTGCTTTTAGCTCCCCGGTGTTATTAGTCAAGAAGAAAGATGGTACATGGCATTTTTGTGTCGATTATCGAGCCCTCAACGCTGCCACAATTCGTGACCGCTTCCCAATTCCTACAGTGGATGAGCTATTAGATGAGTTACATGGTGCGACCATCTTCTCCAAATTGGATTTGCGTTCCGGCTACCATCAGATTCGGGTACATGAAACCGACATTCACAAGACAGCTTTCCGCACGCACCACGGTCATTTTGAATTTGTGGTCATGCCATTCGGCCTCTGCAATGCCCCCTCCACCTTTCAAGCTTTAATGAATGAGGTCTTCCAACCCCTGCTACGTAAATTTGTTGTCATATTCTTTGACGATATTCTTGTTTATAGTTGCAGTTTGGAGGCACATCTACAACACCTTCGTCAGGTCTTTCAAATCCTGCGTGACAACCAGTTATTTGTTAAATCTTCCAAGTGTACCTTTGCAACATCAGAAGTAGCATTTTTGGGCCACATCATTTCAGCCGTAGGGGTAGCTGCCGATCCGGACAAATTGTCTGCTGTTTCAGCTTGGCCTCCACCCACCAATCAGCGACAACTTCGCGGCTTTCTCGGTCTAATGGGATATTACCGCCGCTTTGTGCGCCACTATGCTTCTATAGCCGCACCACTGACAGATCTATTAACCAAGGACGGGTTTACTTGGTCTAACAAGGAGCAAGAAGCATTCCAACACCTCAAAACGGCGTTAATAACGACCCCGGTTTTGGCATTACCTAACTTTGACCGTCCTTTCATCATCGAAACTGACGCAAGTGGGGTAGGTATTGGTGCTGTCCTATCGCAAGATACACACCCGGTTGCTTTCTACAGTAAGAAACTCTCCCCTCTCATGCAAGGAAAGTCCACTTATATCCGTGAGATGTTTGCCATTCAATCCGCGATCATGAAGTGGCGACAATATTTGTTGGGTAGGCACTTTATCATCCGGACTGACCACCGTAGTTTGCATCATATGTTGCGCCAGACTGTGCAAACTCCGGAGCAACAGCAATTTTGCTCCAAATTGGTGGGGTACGATTTCTCCATTGAGTACAAACCAGGTGCTTCCAACACAGCAGCTGATGCGCTATCCCGCGTACATAACGTCGCTGACAACCCCGACACTGCTGTTTTCTTGTCACTCACTCGACCCTTATGCTCAGCCTTGGACAGCCTCCAAACCGAGCTTCTCACTGACACACATACAAAGCATATTATTGATGGCATCTTGACTACACCCAGCACTTGGCCAGATTGGACCTTCTCTGGTGGTCTCCTTCGACACAAAGGACGGTTATACTTGCCCACTACTTCCCCTCTCATTCCGACCTTACTATTTGACTATCATGCATCCTTGCTGGGCGGTCACTCGGGGGTTCAGCGCACTTTTCAGCGGTTAGCAGCCCATTTTATGTGGAAAGGTATGCGCAAATCAGTCGAGGACTTTGTTCAAGCTTGTGATATATGCCAAAAGTGCAAACCCACCAACCATTCTCCTTATGGTCTACTTCAACCTATACCAATTCCTCATGAACTTTGGGCTGATCTTTCTATGGATTTTGTGACGCATCTACCTCCAGCTGGGGGTTATACGGCCATTCTTGTGGTAGTGGACCGATTCTCTAAAGGCATCCATCTGGCACCATTACCTCCACACTACACAGCTACTCGAGTTGCACATGTTTTTTGGGAGATAGTTGGAAAGCTCCATGGCATGCCCAAAAGTATTATCTCGGATCGTGATCCGATTTTTCAGAGCACCTTCTGGAAAGAATTGTTTCAGCTGCAAGGTACTAAACTCCATTTCTCTTCTGCCTATCATCCGGAAACAGATGGCCAGACCGAACGCATCAACCGTTGTGTCGAACAATTTTTGCGCGCTTTTGTCCATGATAAACCATCCAAATGGGCGAAAATTCTAAGTTGGGCTGAATTTCATCACAATACAACCTTCACAGCTGCTACGGGTATGACTCCTTTTGAGGCTACTTATGGAAGGAAACCACCCTCCCTTTTAGCTTACTGTGCAGGAACTAGCACGCTTCAGGCAGTCGACCATGACCTCACTTCAAGAGATGCCATTATTGGTCAGCTGAAAACTAATTTGGCAAAGGCACAAGAGGCAATGAAGTTTTTCGCTGACAAGCATAGAAAAGATTATGAATTTCAGCAAGGCCAACTTGTTCTGCTCAAACTTCAACCTTTTAGGCAACTGTCCTTGCGTCACCGCTCTTCACATAAGCTGAGTTTGCGTTACTATGGGCCTTACAAGGTGCTAGACCGCATTGGCCCGGTGGCATACCGTCTTGAATTACCTCCACCAAGTCGCATTCATCCGGTATTTCATTGCTCATTACTCAAGCCATACAAGGGAGCGAATACACCCATGATTCATCCCTTGCCAGAATCAATTGTAGAGCATCAGCCTGTCCATTTTCCAGTGGCTATTCTTCAAAGAAGGACAGTTTTGCGCAACAACAAAGAGGTCACTCAGGTCTTGGTACAATGGTCTGACTTGAGTTTGGAGGAAGCGAGTTGGGAGGATGAAGATTCACTGGATTCGTCTCGACTTGAGGACAAGTCGCCTCTGCAAGGGGGCGGGAATGTTGCGCCATTCATCGTGTACACACGCAGGCCACACAAGGTGTCACAGGGTGCAACCAATAACATTACCAAAAGTGGCTAGATTGTTATCCAAGTTAATTAGCTAAGTCAGGATATGAGGAATATATTGCTATTATTAGTTGCTTAATTTAGAGATATTTGCTATTATTAGTTGCTTAATTTAGAGATATCCATATCTCTTGTATCTTCCCTATTTTCTATATAAGTGTACTGAAGGATTGGAGAAAAGACAAGAAAATACTAAGTTACTGTTATTCCTCTTTCCCTCGTGTATGTGCTCATCCTTGCATAACCCTAATTCCTCTCAATTTCTGAATCACACTCCTAACATACTGGTGCAATGAAATTACCTTATTGTCCTTGAAAAGCAAACCAAGCAATGCACTAAGCTGTGTATTAAAAACCCCATCACCAACTCCCCAAATTGCCCCCATAAGTAGAGGATTCACCATCCCCATCAATCCACTAGTTAACCTACAATTACAAGATCATTTAATTGATTTACAAAATTGAGTGAAGATGTTTTAATTAAATTGAGTTTACGGAATCAACAAACCTGTAGCCAAAAAGAAGCCATAGGAGGACAAATGCTTGAAGAAACGCTCCAATGGATACAATCCAAGTTATTGAATGCAACCCACTTGTTAATCGCCCGGCAACCAAAGAACACTAAAAAAATTGTCCGAATTACAAAAAAATTAAACAAAAATGAGACGTGCAACCATTAACAATCAGATGCAAAAAAATTGTAACAGACATACAATGGCATCAGCTGCTCCATAAACAGCCATTGAGCCACCGACTCCAGATATCCCAAGTGCTGGAGTTACTATTTTCTCTGTATATTCAGCCCTAATTTAAATGTATTAAAAATTAAAACATCAAAAACTTTCATTCATTATGAACATGCAAACAAACAAGGGGATACTGGTACATGGAGTCAGGAGCTACCTAAACTGGTACCAATATACGATACTATAATCCATGAGTTTACTCACCATACAAAAGCTTGTTGTAAGCCGGAATATGCAATCAAGGGGATAACTAGTAGCATCCTTTTGTCCAATAGTGGTGCAAATGAAGATTTTAGTAAACTACCGAGGGAGGTGCATGTAGGCTTATCATGCTTCTTTTCATCTCTTTTCGACAGGAAACACATCATTACAATACCAATTATCATGCAAACTAAGAACACAGTAAACAGCAAATTTTTGCCGGTAACATCATCTCCTTCCTACAATTAATACAAGTTCCACAAATTATTTCCATTGAACATAACAGATATATTTTATTAATGGCATATGAGAGACAAAACTGATATTAACACTTACACCATTTCTTAACAAGGCAAGGGATAACAAGTTTCCGATAACCTAACAGAGGACATTAAACAAGCAGCAAGGTTAATTTATTATGTCTTTTCGAAATGCTTTGCTAATATTTAAAGAGAAAATACAACAACCGAAACAGTGATGTGAAAGTAAAAAAACCTGATGGCTGGCAAACATGCTCCAAAATTCTCCATTAAAAGCACCAATAACCGTCCCTTCATGCAAATTGTTATCTTCAGCATGGCATAGTGCGGCAGTTGTGAGGTATGTTCCCTAAAATAAAAGAAAAATAGATATTTCAAAATACAGTGTTTTTATCTTCTTAGGGCAATTTTTCGGTAAGTGTTCCCATCAAAAGAGAGAAAAAAAGGTCGAATCAGTACAGCACAAATCAATATAATCAGTACAATACCTCGCCGACCCAAATGATAGAAGCAGTAAAGCCAAGATAGACTGACGCCGGCACCATAGTGTACCTGTACCAGTACCATTGTATTGTAAAACAGTACAGTATATTTATAAAAAATTAACAAAACAAGATTAACTGTTATTGCTCTTATAGGACAAGTAGGGGTGAAAACGGAGCAAATTCGAGCTAATTGATGCTATGACCCTGGTTTGGATTTGATTTTTCTATTTTTTTTTTAAGAATGAAAATAGACTGAGATCCGAGCAAAAATATATGAAAGTAGAATCCATAAAGCTATGAAGTTTCTCACCAGGACGGACTTAAATTTGCGGCAATAAACAACAAGTAGCCGCTGGTGCCGAGTACAAGAGCTCTCTTTGATCCCAGAACCCTAACCACTGGTGATGCAATAATGGAGAAGAGAGTGAATGATAAGTACAAGATGGCGAGCGATATTGTCCCAATGTTTCCTTCCTAATTACAAAACACAACCATTATAATCCAAACAATCTAATACAAAACACATCCATAGAACTGAGAGTGAGGAAGAGAGAGGAGACATTATTGACGGTGCTTTCCAAATTCTGAGCAGCGCCGTAAGCAGAGAAGACGAACAAGAAAGCGAAACTGAGTATATGCAAGTCCCTGGTGTGTTTCCTCGGCGGCGTCCGTACGACGGAGGAGGAGGGGGCGCCGTCGACTGAGACGACGAGAGGCTCCTCCTCCTCGGACGAGTGGGGATCTGTGCCCTCGTTGGATCCCATACCAGATTACAACGAGGGATGAATTGAATTGAGTTGGATTCTGAATTTCTGATTGGATTGAATGAATTGATGGAATCGATTGAGACTGATATAAGTGGGAGCTGATATGATATTTTCAGTTGACACTTGACAGAGAAGAGAAGATTACGTGGCACACTGGAACGCTCTTTTTTACGCTCAAATATTAAGTAGATCTGGACCGTCAGATCTGTTCAGGTACGAATACTAAAGGTATGCCGTGCATTCTACCTCGGATCGGATTGGCTCGGATTCTGATCGGACGGCCCAAATTTAGCACAAAATTTGAGTTATTTCAGAGGATCCGCACTTGTTTTTTTACTGGGTGGTATTTTTTGTCCAAAGGGTTTTGGACAAACCTTATGCAAAGCCAATTTTAAACCGTCCGATTGGTATCAAAATTGGCGCCACAGTGATCCAGATTTAGAAACGAATTTTGACGCAGATCGGGTGGTTTAGGTCTTGCTTAGGCTAAGTTTGTCCATAGCTCTTTGGACAAAATCCAATTGATTTTTTGACGGTGACATCTCAGCTACTGTTTGCTTCTCTCTCTCTTTCTGTTTCTGGTTCGTAGAAAAAGGTAGGCAAGTGAAGTGAGGTTACTTAATTAGTCATCACATATTCACATTCACATCCTTATCTGGCAATTGCCCAAATGAACGAAACACTAACTCCAGCTGTGCAGCTGTTTGTTTGGGTATTAATTATGAACCCAATCCCAATGACATTGAAATTCTCATTTTCTGTGCAGCTGTAGTTAAAAAGGGAATTAGACCAATAACATTGACATTTTCATATTCACAGAAATAACACAGCCGTTGCAGACTGGAGCTGCTCTGCTATTTTATGGAGCCACTGTAGAGGCTCTGTGCAAAGGCCGATTAGCAAATAGCAAAGCATGTAAAAGAATTTTGTTTTTAATCCAATATAGATTTTTTTTTTTATTATACTTAGCCCATATTCTTAAGAACTTACTCACCAATAATCTTACATTTATTATTATTATTATAATAAAAAAATCCAATCACAAACTATTTAACAAGTTTGATTTTGGTACTTACTGTTTTTTTCTTTATAAAAACATATGACGAAGTTAGATAAACTTTTATTTATAAAAATATTCAGTAGTAATTTATGTCATGACAGAGTCGTGAAATTTACGTTTTGTAATTCGTTGTTTTAAAATTATTATTTGATAATATTTATTAATAATACTGTAATAATAATAATAATAGAAGGTCTTCGATAAATAATACATGATGCTGGATGAAAAAGTATAATTTTTATTAATATTTCAGTATAATATTATTTGGACGGTTAGGTCTGCCGATTTCAATTTTGTATTATTATATAAAAATTTGATAAATATTGTACCTTTTCAAATCTGAGCTCCTTTTAAGGTACTCAGCATTTTGAACCATACATAAACTTGAAAAGCCCAAATTAGTCTTATCAAATAATTTTAAGAGCCTAAATAAGCCTTATCAAATTTAAAAAGCCCAAATGGCTTCAAGCCCACAAAGGCCGAAACACAAGCTCGAGTTCCAAATGAATTCAATCTCCTATCAAAATTTAATGACTACAATCTTTGGTTAGAACACAAATTTGTTAAATTCAGGGTTAATTAATATGGTTATCAAGAGGTCTGTGTTAGATCATTGTTCAATATTTAACAACAAGCTTTTGTTTACATTCTGATACTCTGAACTATTTTGGTTTACGAATTAGAACTAAATTCTGCATTGAGAAATAATTTATTTTTTATCCGTCTTATTTTATGAGTTACAAGTTTATTAGACGAAGACTGAAAATCACTTTCGAGTTACACTTGACATCATGGCCACATAAGAGTTTTGGTTATTGTGACTATGTTGTTTCTGTTTATGATGAAGATGCTAATTAAAATTCTGCTTATTGAAGATGTAGAGAACATTACTCTAACATCGTTCGTCATTTACGTCGACTTCTCGAGTAAAAATATGGGCAATTAACTTATTTTAAAAATTCTCTATTAATTTTTTTTTAAAACCTTTGGAACATAACAGCATTTACATTTGTTATTACTTATTATTAATGCGTATAAAAAGTTCACACTATTTTACATGTATTTACTAAAAAAATAAATGTGCAGCCAGCAGTATGTGACAATAATATATTATAGCTAACATAAAAAATTATAACAATTACTTTTTACATTTAGATTAATTTGTATTTTAGAGAAGTCTCACAAAAATTCACAAAAATTCAAAGGCAAGTTCCACGTGATGGACGTCAGGCAATGATGAGGTGAGAGTTGAGAGAAAGTATCTCCTTGGTTGATGCTTATCCGAAAGGAATCTGAGAGGAATCTAGCTATATGAATGCATAGAATTAATATAGCTAGGGTTCAGGGCATTTAATTTTAAATCTGATGAATGATATGTGATGACATGTTGAATTTAATGAAACAGTGCCCCCTACTTGAGGCCCTGAGTTATGACACGTCAGACCAACACTATTAATTGTCTATTCATTTTTGTTTGCTACTAGTCAACTTGCCATTCTTCTATTCTCCATCCAAACATTTTTATTTAATAAAATAAAAATTGTAATTAATTTGTAGAAAAAAAAAACAAATGTATTTTCCTTAAAACAAGTCACAAGTGTATTAATAAATCATAACCACACAATTTATTCTGATGAAATTAAATTGCTGTGGCAAATTAACACTAGTTAGTTTTTAAATTATTACTGAATATTCCAATGATTCATATCGATATATATATTCAAATAATACCAACAACAGACAGATCAAGAAACACCTTTTATTTAATTCCTTCCATCTCAACCTAATTAATTAATTAAGAAATATGATATGCCATCTTTAATGGCCAAACAAGCACACAATTTCAACTAGCAAATTATATAAAAAAATCATGCTTGAACCTTCCTAGTCCCACATTGCTTCATCTCTTGATCTTTCAAATTTACAACCGAAGAATGCAGCGATGTCTGAGCCGAAGTATCGTTCGACGCCTGACCTGAGCCGGGCGCATCCTGGGTCCCACAATTTACCTCCTTTAACGGAGCTTCGCTCGTTGCAAAATTCTCCGGCAAGACAAACATGCTTTGCGACGCCCTTCTCTGGTGTCGGCTTGGCCTCTGAGACATCCTTGGAGAAGAACTGTGAACTTTGTGTGTGTTGTGTGTTGTGTGTTGGTATGATTGTGTGGAGATCAGGGGGTGGATTTATATAGGTAGGTAGGTTTTGTTACCAATAAGCCCTTGAAATTGTTATTAATTAAACAATAAAAATGATTAGGTTAATGAGTCCCATTTTAATTTAATTATAATATCTTATTTCTTACTGATCAAATTCCGCATTTATTCTCCGAATATTTTAATTATTTGACAACACTTATATAAAACTAAACGCATGCATGAAAAAGATTGTGAACTTCATTTTTTTCTTACTAAAATTTTGATTTTTGGGAAATTCATAATTATGTCAATTAGAGATTCTACAAATTTTATATTTATGTTTTTTAAATTTTGAGAAATTATGTCAATTAATTAAAATATAATATCTTTTCATTTTCGGTGATTAAGAACAGTATAAAATTATACAAATATTTTTTGTATATTTTGGTAGGAATTTATTGCTTTGTCAATTTGCAGAAGAAAATGTTGAATTTTGGGTCTTGCAGAAAAAAAAAATAGAGAGAGAAGAAAATAAACCTGAAAAGGCTCAAGGAAGAAAGAAATATGAGAGGATAAGATCTGTACAATTCATATATATTTTTTTTAAATATATTGAGGAACGAGTTGGGACATGTGAAGGGCATTAAAATTAAAAATTAAAGCATGGATCGTGCATGGAAGTGGATACATTCATTCATTTTAAAAGATAGATTTCTAATCTACCGACTTTAATTTAATGTTTATGAAGAATTTCTTATTCAGATTTACACGGATGTGATTGTTCTTTTTTATTAGACTAAAGACTGGTTCTTACGTTTATATTTTTTTTAAAACTTCAACTTTATCTCAAATTGTTAGTATTCTTAGGTCTAACTACAGAGATCTAAATTGATTATTCCAAATAAAGTCAGACTAAGTTATTTTTATTTAGTTAGAATTTTTTATGTAAGTCATGACTTCAGCTATTTTTGTTTGGTTGGAGTTTCAGAAATCATGGCTTAAAAATATTCTTGTTTGATAAAGAAACATGTATAGATGAAAGGAGGCTAAGGCATTCCTATGAATTAAAAAACTTCATTTTTGTTCTTTAATTTTTTTATTCTTACAAAAATTATTATTATTAGATTCTCTCATAAAATGAAATTGTGTGACAACAATTCATCTCATTTTCTCTATCTCAATTCCAACCATACATATTTTCTTTGTCAACCATATCTAGATTCTAGTAATTAATTTAAACATTAAATGGTTTTTTGAAAGCCTTTTCTTTTTTTAAAACAAACATCTCAAAGAGAAAGTAAAAACTCTAGAAACCAGAATATATATATATATTTTTATTTTTTTGCACATCAAACGCCCTTTATAATTTTATTAGAATTGAACGACTTAGATCGAAACAAAAATTAAATTTCTAAATATTTATCATGATGATCTAATCATTTTAATTTTATAGAATAATCGAAATTATAAATAAGTCAACTTGACGACTAAGCTTATGCTTTCAAAATTGATAAATAAATAAATCTTATTATTATTATTTCTAGAAATGATTTTATATTTGATAGACATTATTTTGTATACTTAAAAACCGATAATTAAGGAAGAAGGGTAGTAGGTGGATGCATGGTTGCCATGTGTTTTTCTCTACTAAAATAAATTACGCCGTTAATGGCACAATTTACGCCCGAAATTTTTAAAGTTACCATTCTCTCAAAAAAAAAAAAAAACCAAAAAACCACGAAATCTGAGTATTTCGGAATCTACCATGGCCGCAGAACACCGGTGCAGCCCTGACCGCACAGGCGTTCTGCGGCCCAATTTTTTTTTTTTTTTGCAGAAAAATTCTAATTCCTTTGACTTTGAACGTATTTGAACGGTTGAGAAATACTTTGACCCTTTGGTTTCTGTGCCCCTCTTCTCTTCTTTTATTAATAATTTTTCTGTTTAAAAAAAAAAAAGGAGGAGGCCGCAAAATGTCTGTGCGAACCCTTGGTTGGGGCCGCAGAATGCATGCGCGGTTCCGTGTATTTGGGGCCGCACCGGTGTTCTGCGGCCATGGTAGATCTAATAATATTCATATTTGGTAGTTTTTTGGTTTATTTTTTTGTTGAGAGAAGGGTAACTTTAAAAATTTCGGCAATTTACGCTATGGAGAATCCTACATTGTTTTTACTAGTAAAAATTAAAGTTACAATTTTTTTTCTATAGGCAAACAAATTAATTTCAACACTTTTATTTGTATCAAATTGATCCTTAAATTTCAGGGATTCTACAATTTCTCTCAAAATATTCAGATTAATTATAATTTTGAGAAGCACTTAAAGACTAAATCGGTTCTTATTCAAAAGTGAAATAATCAATTTGGTGCAAAAAATAGACCAAATTTGTCCTTCTTCTACAATTTAAAACCAATTGAATTTTTTTTACCGAAATTTAAGATTATTTGATGTGATTTTAAATTATTGATTCTTTTGAAAAAAAAAGTGTTAGGACCATAATCTGATTGTTTCTATCTTTGTCCAGTAAAGAAGGTAAATTTGTTGAGAGGTCCCCTGCGTTTGCTCCTGGTCATAAGAGGAAATTTTTATTTATACCATAATCACAAAAAAATAAACCAAATCACATCAGATTATAAGGAATTCGAGAAATACTCAGGCCACCAAACTGTTCTGCAGCCCCAAAGACTGGGGGCCGCCAATTGGCCTTGCGGCCCCAGTCAAGAGGCCTTCAAATGAAATAGCAGCCCCATTTTTTTTTCAGAAATTTTATTAAGACATAAACTAAAAAACAAAAAATTCTGTGCCACATCTAGCGAGACAACTTTTGGTTTTATGCAACAGGACTTTAAACTAAAAATTTCTTTGTGTCACTTACAAAAAAAAAAAATGGGGCTGCTAATTCATTTGGAGGCCTCTAGACTGGGCCGCAGGGTCAATTGGCAGCCCCCAGTCTTTGAGGCCGTAGAGAAGTTTGGTGGTTCAGGTATTTTGAGAATTCCCCATAAACTGGAATATTTTGGTTTATTAATTTTGGATTTATGGTATAAATAAAAATTTCGGGGTCAAAAGATTAGTTGCTGAATATTTGAAATCTTTAAAATTTCTCATGCGTATTTATTAGGGAACTTCATAGTTTTCGCCCAAATAAATAAATAAAAAAAGCAAAGTGTTGATATTGTCAGTGAATCAGCAGAAGATCGAACGGCTAGTGTCAAATAGTTTAAAACAATGACATTGTTTTTTGGTCAAAAAAACGTGCTTTATTTTTTTCTACCCAATAAATAGATTTTACTATCACTTTATTAAAAACCGATAATTAAGGAAGAAGGGTAGTAGGTGGATGCATGGTTGCCAACTTGCCATGTGTTTTTCTCTACTAAAATAAATTACGCCGTTAATGGCACAATTTACGCTACGGAGAATCCTACATTGTTTTTACTAGTAAAAATTAAAGTTACAATTTTTTTTCTATAGGCAAACAAATTAATTTCAACAATTCTATTTGTATCAAATTGATCCTTAAATTTCAGGGATTCTACAATTTCTCTCAAAATATTCAGATTAATTATTATTTTGAGAAGCACTTAAAGACTAAATTGGTTCTTATTCAAAAGTGAAATAATCAATTTGGTGCAAAAAAATAGACCAAATTTGTCCTTCTTCTACAATTTAAAACCAATTGAATTATTTTCCGAAATTTAAGATTATTTGATGTAATTTTAAATTATTGATTCTTTTAAAAAAAAATATTAGGACCATGATCTAAATTTTTCTATCTTAGTCCAGTAAAGAAGGTAAATTTGTTGAGTGGTCCCCTACGTTTGCTCCTGGTCAAAAGTTTAGTTGCTAAATTTTTAATGATCTATTTGGAATCTTTTAATTTTCTCATTCGTATTTAGGGCTGCTAATGAGTCAAGCTCAGCTCGTCATATAACTAAACAGGCTCAACTCGGGCTCGGCTCGGTCTTGAAGAAAAAAGCTCGGCTCAATTTAATGAGTTTGAGCCTTCAGCTCGGCTCATAACTCGCGAGCTCAACTCATGCCAAGCATTAAAAAAACAAACATTTGTAAAATCCTTTACTGTTTTGGGCCATGAGCTCAACTCGTTTACTGTTCGGTTCTAAAATCTTGTGTACTATATTTTTGCAAAAATATATGTACAACTCTCGGTATAATAAAACATTTACTGTTTTGCAAATGCAACATTAACATAATAAAGTTTTCATAATTTTAGAACCGAACAGTAAATGTTTGAGTGATAAAATAGAAGAGACTCCTTGGCTCATGAGCCGGCTCGGGCTCGGCCCTGTTTGAGTGATAAAATATGAGCCGAGTCGAGTTCGGACTTTATTTAGTTTAGGGCCTGACTCGATACAATTTATTGAGTTGTTCAACTCATTAGCAGCCCTATTCGTGTTTATTAGGGAACTTGGTAGTTTTCGCCAAGAAAAACAAAAATAATAAAGTGTTTGATATTGTCAGTCAATCAGCAAAAGAACGGCTAATATTAATAGCTGTGAAATACTTTAAAAACAATGACATTATTTTTTGGTAAAATAAATAAATTTAAGTCACACGTGCTTTATTTTTTCTACCCAATTAATAGATTTTACTATTACGTTACAAGGATGCATTTAATGACATGTAAATAATAAATTATAATGTTATCAATTTTTCATCGGTATATCTTGATTTTTAAAATAATTTTTTTTGCCAAGCTGAATGCATGTATTAATGTTATTTCTTAAAAAAATGTAGAATAGACAAACAAAAACTTTTCAAAGTTGAAAATGGAGTGACATTGACCCGGAATTTTTATTTATACTCTAATAATAAAAAAACCAAATCACTCTAGATTTTGGAAAATTCGAGAAATACCCAGGCCGTCAAACCGTTCTGTGGCTTCAAAGATTGAGGGCCACCATATGTCAGGAATTATTGGGCGGCCCCAGTTTTTGAGGCCGCATATTCATTTGGCGGTCTGGATATTTCTCGAATTCCCAATAATCTCAAGTGATTTGGTCTATTTTTTTTATTATGGTATAAATAAAAATTTGGGGACATTCACGATTAATGTGTAAAAAAAAAGGGTTGCCTAGCGACTTCCAAAGATATTTACCGAGTAGGAAAACAAAAACCAAGATCTAGAAATAATTTAAAGCCCACGTGTTATCTTATTGTACACTAATCCTACTACTTTGTATACGTGTGGAAGAGCAAGATGGCTTATAATTAAATATATTAATTAATTAATTAATAATTTAATACTCTTGCATTGCATAAATGCATAGTGTATACAATTGAAACCTACCGAAATTTTTATTTATAGCATAATAAAAAAAAAAACCAAAACACTCCCGTTTGGTCGGAATTCGACAAATACGCAGGCCATTATGCGGTCCCAAATACAGAGGTCCACACAGACGTTCTGCGGCTTGAACTTTTTTTTTTTTTTACAGAAAATTTATTAAGAAAGGGAATGGGGTCCGGTAGCTTTGGACTGTTGCACAGAAATCATTTTTTTTTTGTTTTTTTAGTTAATAATTTTTCTTTAAAAAAAAAAAAGTTGGGGCCGTGGAACTATTCTGCGGACCTCAGGCTGAGGCTGCAAAATGCCTGTACGGACTCCAGTATTTGAGGAGGCCGCATAATATCCCAGCGGCCTAGATAATTCTCGAAATCCCCATGTGATTTGGTTTATTTTTTTTTATGCTATAAATAAAAATTTTGGTGAAACCTACGATTAGGGTCAAGCGTCAAGCCTTAAAAAAAAAGATACACAACTTTTACAATAAAAGATTTAACCAATGCACATGGAATCGAATTAGGGATTCGATCTAGAAATAAAAAAATAAAAAATACTAACAATCCATTTATCACGCTATTTCAACTAAACTTGGATAAGAAGTGGACCAAATTAAATCAACAATCTATTTAGAAATTACTGCTCTAAGCATCTACATTCCTGGTACTATTAGAGTTTCTAATATGATGTGACAGTTTCTAATCAGTTTTAGAGATGTATGAGAGTTTCTTATTTAGAAATTATGCAGTAAAGTTTCTTATTACGAAATTGTTTATAAACTTCATACTGATCAAATGATTCGCTCAAATTATTTCTCATTTTTAATTTATTGCTAACGTGGCTTAATATAAACTGTAAAATTAATTTCAGAGATGTGAGAGTTAGAAACTTTAGAGACCTTAAATTCTAAAAAGTGATTAACATTTATTTAGAAACTCATTTGAGTTGTTGGGATGTAGATGCTCTTGGTCTTCTAATTATTTTGTTGCAGAGATGTAACTTTTTTTTCTGCTCAATGCCCATTGAGCAATTCCATACTTTGAAAGTTTTAGTATTTCTATTTATAAAAATAAAATAAAATTAGGGTCTCCAACCCTATCTTATTTTTAAAAAAATTTGTTGTAAGAAAAATAACCGACAAATTCATTGTTAAATTATCAAAATAAGGAAACCAAAAGTTAATTATATATCCATGCTTTTATAAAAAAAACCAAGAGAACGACAGGAGGGAGCAAAATTAATTTCCAGAGAGAGATTAATTAATCCGGACTTATTAAATTGAAAATTTCTTTTATATAGGCATTCTTCTTCAATTGATACTTGTTAAATTTTTCTTTGATGCTATTGAAAATCAGACTTAGTGTTGTGTTGTCAACTAATTAATAACTGAAGTTGGTAGCCACTGCCAAGCAATTTAAAAAAAAAAAAAACTATTTAAAAACTCGAGATGATAAGATGCTAGGTTCTTCTTTCATAAACCAGGAGATATAAACGGTTTAATTCTCACAAAAATCATCAAAAAGAATAAGAAATATAACAGTTGTATGAATGGTTTAAGAAACTTAATAGGACCATTTTAAGAAAATAAATAAATAAATGATAAATATAACTGTTGTATGGGTTTTATCTGTAAAGCCCATAAAGAATCCTTCGTTTGGAATAAGCCCAATACCTCTTTTCATATTAACTTAATTCGTGTTAAATTAATTTCCAATAAGGCCCAATACTAAGCCATTATCCCATTATATATTATTTACCCTGGAGAGGCAATCAGGCAACTATGATAATGTCTGAGAAGAAATCTACGGCCAGATGAAGATCTGAGGAGTCTATGACAAATATGAACGGTTCGATGTGGCGCTCTCGCTTTCTATAATAATGTCTTATACAAAATCATAACCGTCCGATATGTGTTAGCATATTTCTCGCATATCGGCATATGATATAAAGGCGCCGTCTCTCTCCAAACCAAATTTCTCTTTTCTGGCGCGGAGGCGGAGGCTGAGACGGAGGTAGGGTTTTAGCCTTAGGTGATCTCTCTCTTTCTCTCTTTTAAGTAGTTTAATTGTGCGTTCGATCTTAGTAGTAGGTTGAATTTTCAATGCGTGAGCTATTGCAGATCCTTTTTGCTAGATCATATACACATATATTTTTTGTTTCCATCGCATTACCAGAACCTTTTCTTGCAAATTCTAGTAATATAGTTTAATTAAATTAAATTAAATAGGATCATGATTTAAATTCTGTCCTCTGTTGGGAACTTGGGGCTAATAATCAAAGTGCAATGAAAAAAATAATAATAATAAGATATGCATGCCTGAATGATGCAGGAAGAGTAAGCGAGAAAGAGGGAGTTATTAGGGATGGTGAAAGTGAGCGTGTTAAACGATGCGCTAAAGAGCATGTACAATGCCGAGAAGAGGGGGAAGCGCCAGGTCATGATCCGACCGTCATCCAAGGTCATCATCAAGTTCCTTATCGTCATGCAAAAGCACGGTGTGATTTCTACCCTCTCCTCTCTTTTTTCTCCCTTTTTTTATTTTATTTAATTTCACTGTAACTTATTTACCTACCTCAGAAGTCTAATTCATTTATTTTCCTTTACTGTAGGATACATCGGTGAGTTTGAGTACGTCGACGACCACAGAGCCGGCAAGATAGTTGTCGAACTCAACGGCCGCCTAAACAAGTGTGGCGTCATCAGCCCCCGCTTTGATGTTGGCGTCAAGGATATCGAGTCCTGGACCGCCCGCCTCCTTCCCTCCCGTCAGGTCTCTCTCTCTCTCTCTCATAAATCTTTTTTGCTCATTGGAATTTGTAGTACTGCGTTTGGTCCTGTGGGCCTCTCCTGCATTTGTGAGGGAGATACTATATCTTGATACTTGATCTTTCAGGTTTATTCTAGTTAGTCAGGTCTGGTACACTGGTGCTCGGCAAGTACTGGTACCAATAGTTTTGTTCTGTTGACTGAGAATTTTCTTCTCATCCTGGGTATACATGACAGAAGCGGGGCCCATCAATGTTCGGAACCGTCCAATTTGCTCCAAGATTCGCGAACACTTGATCCGCACGAACCTTGAAGCAGCACCCACGAGTATCGAAGCGGCACATACGAATCTTGGATCTTGGAGCGAATTGGATGGTTCTGAGCGGACTCCCCTCTGTTTCTATACGTGGCTTGTTAATATTGTTTTTTTTTCTGGATCACGAATGAATAAATTTGAAAATTGTCAAGTTGGGGTGACAATTGAATTGCAGATTCTAATTCTGCAATAATATTATGTTTTGCAGTTTGGGTACATTGTTCTGACGACATCTGCGGGCATCATGGATCATGAGGAAGCCAGGAGGAAGAATGTCGGAGGCAAGGTGCTTGGTTTTTTCTACTAGATACCGTCATGCTTATCTTAGTAGGATAGAAATTGGTACACCTCATGCTTTCTTTCTTTGTTTTTGGAGTTAGTGCGAGTAATTTTGATTGAACTTTGATGGGATCTGTTGTTGTTTTCAATTTTACCTGTTTAGGTATTTGAGTAATCTTCAATGGAATAGTAGAATTTATTGTGTTTTTGACATTGTTGTACTTAAATCTTTGTGCTTCTATGATCATGAGAAGTTTACTGAAATTTGATATCTTGATGTTTAATGTCAGTGCCGGGCCATTTCTTTTCATGGGTACGCCACAGAATGTTTCTTAGATTTTATAACATGTACTAATATTTTAACAATTGTTTAAGTCTGTGGCTGAGAATAAGTAGATTCCGTCCATTAGCTGAGAATCTTTTACTGAAATATTGCTTTCTTGTGCGTGCTCATGCAAAAGAGTTTCAATAATGTTCATATCCTTTTTTTTTTACTTTTACTGCGAGGTCTGAGGTAATTTTGGTTTGTGTCATGTTATGAGTCAAATAACACTGATGACTTTCAGTTGTAAACTTTATTTGTTTTGTAATAAAACAGGCGGCTTTTGCTTTTTAAAAAAAACACTAATAGGTAGGTGTGTTTTATGTGGCTTGCATTATTCCTGCATAAGTGTGAAGTATATTTTTTTCCTATTTATGCTGCCAATGTGGGGTCTGAAATATTGCTCTCACAGTGGAAGGGGATTTGGAATTGAAGTATGAAAAATGGTTGCTTTTTTTTCTTCTTCTTCTTCTTTTCTACTGCTTTTTCATGCTTGGAAGACAGGGTTTTATCTTTAATTTTAAGATCCAGACCGTCTGATACGGTGGAGTGCTGGATCAGCTGCTTATGAGTGATCTGAATCTAATCGGCACTTCTGGCAAATGTATGATTCCTATTCATTTCATTCATTACAGCATGCACATACTTCAGTATCTTTTCAAAACCATGTTAACAAAGATTAATTAACAAAGTTTGCAAATGAAACAGTTTGGTATTTTCATTGGAAAAACCGAGAAAAAGAAAATTCTCATGGTACGGTACCAGGGTCGGGTACGGGCACCTCTCTGAACAAAGAAAGACACCACTACCATGAGATGAGACTGCCAAAGAGTTTTGTCTGCTAATTTTTATTTTTTAAAGTACAAGTTTTTTTTAGTAAAGATTGGATGCCAAACCATCCAACTATTTAATATCCACAAGAAATTCTTCCATTTGGATTTCAAACCTGCGACCTCCTACACAGAAGACATTGTCTTTGCCACTAGAATAAATGCTAATTTTAAAGTACAAGTTCAAAAACATGTCTTAGGTCCTACTCATACATCCCCTTTGAATTTTTAATTCAGATCCAGTCAAGTACCTGACCTGATATAATGAGATCCGAACCGTTTATTTTAATTTGGCATGAATCATGAAAATCCCATATGTTGTTGTGCATTTAAGGGTATTCATATAAGGATTAAAGCTCCAATCTTATAATTCATGTTAGGATTTTGATTTTTTTTTTTTTTTTAATGTAAGAGATTATATATGTCACTATCATTATGCCATAGCCTCGGTGACAATATAGTCTTATAATTACATGAGCAATCACTTGATGGTTATCCTAACAATCTTGACAACAATTTTTTAAATTAATTCAAACTGAGATATAAAAAGAAATAAATTTATAGTTGTTGTAAAATAAAGAAAAGAATAATAAACAAAATATTGAGAATGTATAAAGATGGCTATCTCTTATTCATATGTTTTTCTTGTGTTTTTCTTGTGTTTTTCTTGTGTATAATACAAACTTACAATCCTCTATTTATAGATAGAAAATGTAAATAACAAGCCATCTAATTTAATTCAATTGATAAATGAGGGAGATAAAACATACTTCTTTAATGAGAAGTTTTGATGCAATTAAATGAACATCCATAACTTAATATATTTATAACACTTCCCCTTGGATGTTCATTATTCATTATACGCTATTAATATGATACTTCAGGATCAATATTAACACGGTACTTCAGGACCATGTACTGCCTCATTAAAAACCTTATCAAGAAAAACCCATTGGGATAAAAACTTGATTAAGGAAAAAAGAGTACAGTGCGTATAACGCTTCCCCTCATTTAGATATCATTGAATATTCTTCAATCGATGTAGACCTATCTTCTTTGTCAGTTGTTCAAAAACCTTTGTCGGCAAAGATTTTGTGAATAGGTCTGCCAAATTGTCTATTGATCGGACTTGGCAAACATTGATTACGCCTTCTTTTTGTAGGTCATGTGTCGAAAAGAACTTTGGCGCAATATGTTTAGTCCGGTCTCCTTTGATATATCCTTTTTTCATTTGTGCAATGCATGCTGCATTATCTTCATGCAGCGGAGTAGGATTTTCCTTGATGTTTTCAAGTCCGCATTCTTCTTGAATATTTTGAATCATTGACCGTAACCAAACGCATTCTCGACCCGCCTCGTATAAGGCGACCAGCTCGGCATGATTTGATGATGTTGCCGTAAGAGTTTGTTTTGTTGATCGCCATGAAATTGCAGCTCCACAATAAGTGAATACATATCCTGTTTGGGATCGTGCTTTATGTGGATCTGATAAATATCCCGCATCTGCATATCCAATTAATTTGGATTTTGTATCCTTTTGATAATATAACCCCATATCTCTAGTTCCGCAGAGATATCGAAATATGTGTTTAATTCCATTCCAATGTCTTCTGGTTGGTTTGGAACTATACCTCGCTAACACATTTACTGCAAATGCGATATCGGGTCTTGTATTATTTGCAAGATATAATAATGTCCCGATTGCACTTAAGTATGGTACTTCAGGACCAACCACTTTTTCATTATTTTCTTGCGGGCGAAAAGGATCATTTTCTGCATTTAGCGATCGTACGACCATTGGTGTGCTCAAAGGATGAGCTTTATCCATATTGAATCTCTTTAGTACCTTTTCAACATAATTTGATTGATGGATAAATATTCCATTATTTAGATGCTCGATCTGCAGGCCGAGACAAAATTTAGTTACACCAAGGTCTTTCATTTCAAACTCATTTCTCAATAATTTTGCAGTATTCTCAATCTCTTCAGGAGATCCAATAATGTTTAAATCATCAACATACACTGCAATGATTGTAAAACCTAGATTTGATCTTTTAATGAAAACACACGGACTAATTATATTATTTTTATATCATTATTTTAGAAGATACTCATTAAGTCGATTGTACCACATTTGACCTGATTGTTTTAGTCCGTATAAATATCTTTTTAATTTTATAGAGTATATATTTTTAGATTTTGACTTATATGTTTTAGGCATTTTCAATCCTTGAGGGACTTTCATGTATATATCATTATCAAGTGAACCATATAGATAGGCTGTTATAGCATCCATAAGTCGTATTTTTAGATTTTCTATGATTGTGAAACTTATTAGAAACCTGAGAGTTATCACATCCACTATAGTGAATATGTTTCTTCACAATTGACTCCGAGTATTTGTGTAAAACCTTGTGCCACTAGCCTTATTTTGTATCTAACAATCTCATTTTTCTCATTTCTTTTGATAACAAATACACATTTATAACCTACAGTGTTAACATCTTTGGGCGTTTGGACTACAGGTCTAAATACTTGCCGTTTTTCTAATGAACTTAATTCAGCTTGTACGGCATCTTTCCATTTAGGCCAATCATTTCTATATCTACACTCTTCCAGAGTTTTTGGCACATTGTCTTCTTCATTTATAACATCGCTTGCTATAGCGAATGCAAAGATTTCATTAATATATGTTTCTTCTGGAACTTGATCAACCTCTTCTAGGGTTTTGTCAACTTCTTCAGGAGTTTTACCATTAATCTCTTCTGGGATTTTATTGACTTCTTCAGGAGTTTTACCATCAACATCTTCTGGGGTTGGACCAACTGCTTTATTCTGCTCTTTCCTTTTACGTGGATTTACATCCTTAGAACCAAGTGGTCTTCCACGTTTTCTACGCATATTAGATTCATTAGATATTTTTGTAATGTCAATTCGAGCAGGTGCGTTTATAGCTGGAATATGCGATTTAGTAACTCTATTTGTATCTGTAAATGCATCAGGCAATTCATTTGCAATTCTTTGCAAATTTATAATCTTTTGAACTTCAAGTTCACATTGACCACTTCGGGGGTCAAGATAAGATAACGATGAATTCCAAGTTACTTGTTTATCCAGCTTTGGTTTTTCTTCCCCTAAGTTTGGGAATATTGATTCATTAAAATGACAATCAGCAAATCTTGCTGTAAAAACATCTCCTGTTAATGGTTCTAAATATTTAATAATAGAAGGAGAGTTAAAACCAATATAAATTTCCAACCTTCTTTGAGGTCCTATTTTTTTGCATTGTGGAGGAGAAATTGGAACATATACTGCACAACCAAATACCTTTAGATGGGACAAATTTGGTTCTCTTCCGGAGACCAATTGTAACGGGGAATACTTATGATCTGCAGTTGGCCTTAACCTAATTAGTGCAGCAGCATGTAATATGGCATGTCCCCACACATAAGATGGTAAACTAGATTTCATAAGTAAATGTCTAGCAATTAATTGCAACCTTTTAATCAACGATTCTGCTAGACCGTTTTGTGTATGAACATGGGCCACTGGATGTTCTACCGTAATTCCAATAGACATGCAATAATCATTAAAAGTTTGAGAAGTAAACTCTCCTGCATTATCAAGCCGGATTCTTTTAATTTGATAATCCGGAAAATTAGCTCTCAATTGGATAATTTGTGCTAATAGTCTAGCAAACACAACATTTCTAGTTGCTAACAAACTCACATGTGACCAGCGTGTTGATGCATCAATTAACACCATAAAATATCTAAATGGTCCACATGAAGGTGTAATAGGCCCACATATATCTCCTTGAATTCTTTCTAAAAATGAAGGAGCTTCAGGTCCAATTTTATTTGGAGATGGCCTAGTAATTAGTTTTCCAAGAGAGCATGCTTCGCATGTCAATTCTTTTGATAATATGATCTTCAGGTCCTTTAGGGGATGCCCATTTGCATTTTCAATTAGTCTCCTCATCATTATACTTCCTGGATGACCCAATCTGTCATGCCACAATGTAAATAATTTTGGATCAACTAACTTCTGGTTAGTAACAACTAACTTCTGGTTAGTAACAACTAACTTTGGGTTAGTAACCATATTTGATTCTATTGTACTTACATAAGTACCATATTGTCCAGAGGACATTGCTTGCATCTTTTCTATTATAATTTTCTGGCCATTCTTAATAGATGTGATATGAAGATATTCACAATTTTTCTCATTCATAGTTTCAATATGAAAACCATTCTTTCAAATATCTTTAAAACTTAGTAGATTTCTTCTGGATCTACTCGAATATAATGCATCATCTATTATTAATTTTGTTCCTTCAGGTAACAAAATACAAGCTCTTCCGGAGCCTTCAATTAAATTAGTTGTGCCAGATATAATGTGGATATTAGTCTCACCAAGATGCAATTGTGAAAAGTATTTCTTACCTTTCAATATGGTATTAGTTGTTCCACTGTCTACCAGACATAGATCTTCTTTACTTATCATTGCGTTAGCCATTTTTCTTTAAATTAAAAGAATGAAAGAATAAATTAAAATAAACTACCTTTATTCATTTGTTTGCATCTAAAAATATAAAAGTAATATAAACTTTTATTAAACATAAACATAAGCTTCTATATTATATTTTCTCCCTTTCTCTAGCGCCATGCTTATCCATGATCTATATTAATATATATATTTTTTTTTCATCCATATTCTGGAAGAAATCTGATACATCAAGATGTGTATCCATATGGCATTCATATTCGGGGTCAATCAGTAAAATTAGTTTTCACATTTTTTTCCCCTTTTTCTTAATTGAGGCTTGATAAAGCTCTACAAAATGCTTGAGCGTACGACAGGTACGCAATCAATGATTTGTCATCTCACATATGTAACAAACATCTTCAGGATGTTTTCCTTTCTCATTTTTCATTAATACGTATTTATAACAAAATACAACTTCAGGTTATTAATACCATAACTTCGAGTTATGATAAATGAAAAGGAGATAAATTCAAACTTTGTGAGATTTGTCATATGTACTACAAAATAGATACGTATTAACTTCAGGTTATTAATGCCACAACTTCAGGTTGTATAATTTCATGTTATGAATGCCATAACTTCAGGTTATTAATATCATAACTTCAGGTTATGAAAATGGAGATAAATAAATATAAATAACAGAATATGTAAATTGCATAAATTGCATAAATAAATTTAAATGTATTAATAACTTCAGGTTAATATTATATAACTTCAGGTTATAATAAATATTTATTTAATAACTTCTGGTTATTAAATTGCTTGGCTACGCAATTGTAAAATTTAATTTGAAATAACTTCCGGTTATATTTTTCATACAATGACCTATAATAACTTCTGGTTATTATATTAATTTTATATGAAAGTTTCTAATAAAACTTCAGGTTTTAATTGGGAATAACTTCAGGTTATTATTCATCCAGTGGCCTATAATAACTGCTGGTTATTATATTAATTTTATATTAAAATTTCAAATAGAACTTCAGGTTCTAAACAATAATAATAACTTCAGGTTATTATTCTTTTTATTCTCTTCGGGTAATAAGAACTTCAGATTCTTGATAAACTTTTATTTTTGATAATAACTTCAGGTTATTATTATATCATTCACTTCAAGGAATGATTATTATAAACTAGAACAAATATAATCAAATATTTAAATAAAATTTAAATTAATGAAAGATATAATGATCAATCATATAAATTACTTACAGAATAACTTTGCAACTTCTTCCGAGCAATTCGTGCTGATAACGTGTTGTAAAATAAAGTAAAAGAATAATAAACAAGATATTGAGAATGTATAAAGATGGCTATCTTTTATTCATATGTTTTTCTTGTGTTTTTCTTGTATTTTTCTTGTGTATAATACAAACTTACAATCCTCTATTTATAGATAGAAAATGTAAATAACAAGCCATCTAATTTAATTCAATTGATAAATGAGGGAGATAAAACATACTTCTTTAATGAGAAGTTTTGATGCAATTAAATGAACATCCATAACTTAATATATTTATAACAATAGTAAAGTTATCCGATATATAAAAGTCTTTAAGTTACAACATGTAATTGCATGCATTTATGAATGTTTTTAATGAATTGGGATTACAAAATTCTGACGCTCAAGAAAATAATGAGATCAATCAACTTGTAAATGAAGACAATAAGAAGACATGTATTTATTTTGGTGATTATAAAACTTGTAATGTCGTCCAATTTAATTAAAAATATGAATAAATAAATTCTATATGAAATATTTGACGTCACTATTTTATTTTGTGGGGAAAAATTTCGCACGGGTTATGACTATTCTTCTTTACTTGGAATATTCTGATTGTTTAAGATGATACGATATGTCACCATAGATAATAAATTGTGTTCAAAGTCTAGAGTCATGCATGATTGGACTTTGACCCAAGAGGATGCCTTATCCTTATGCATGCTAAACGACCCCTTCTCCTGCTCAATCAATTGGACAAGGGTATATGAGTAAAATCACTGTGACTATCTTAATAACAATCTATTGAAAATCTAGTAGTATTAGTATATGAGTATATCTGAACAATTTGTGCATATGGAATTTTTTATGAGTAAGGTTTAGGTGCTATGGATAGCATAAGGTCTTCCGTGTTACGGTTTCAAAAGTCTATCGTATAAATTTCAAACTTCGATTTAAGTAGCTCAGTAAATTGGTTATATAATGAACTTGTAGAATACTAGTATTTATTATTTTTGAATTTTTTTTACTATTTTTTATGATTTATGAAATATGGCAAAAAAATGACCTAAAACATTGACATTTTTTTTTTAAGTCATTTTTTAATATCTTTTATAAATAATAAAAAAATAGTAAAAATTGGTATTCTACAAGTTCATTATATAGTCAATTTACTGAGCTACTTAAATCGAAATTTGAAGGTTATACGATAGATTTTTGAGATCGGAGCACAGAAGACCTTATGCTATCCATAACACCTAAGCCTTACTCATTTTTTTATTTGACCTAAAAGCAAACTTGTTAGGAAGGTATAAGTCCCAACACAAAATATGTGGGCTTGATATAAGAAAAATGTGAATTTTCGATCGGTCATATGTTACAAAATGCTAGTAGGCCATCTGTTCAAGTTACCAAACCTTAAATCATATATTCCTACTTTGATATAGTATGTTATGTTACATTTATTTGACATGTAACATGTTTAATGTGCGACAATTTAAAAATAAATATTTTAATTGTTTGAATAATAAGGACAATGATAATAAAACTATTAATAATAACGATAATAATTATTAATATTATTACAATAATTATTATTGTTAGATTGTATAAAATATTATTTTCTCCAAAAAGTTGAAAAAACATGATGAAGAAAATGAAAGAGGACAAGATCGAGATAGATAAAATTTGTATTTCTAAAAAAGTTAATGAAACAATGCGGATAAATTAGTTCTCTCTATTCCTACTTTTTTATTTGAGAAATATGAAAAGAAACTTATGGTTTAGGAGGACCAGAATACGAAATTCTGACCGATACACATTTTTAGTGGAATAAAAAATATCAAAAACTAAGAATAAGGATATTAAAATCCAAATCTCTCAATTAATATATAAATAAAGACTTGCTCCTTATTTTTTTCTCATAAAAAAAATCTGATTCTCGAAGAATAGGATTTAAGTTTGACTTTTGAAGAATAGAAATTTAAAATTTTAGCCCTCGAAGGATGTAAAATTCCTGTCCTTTCAACTATTGGAATTTAAAATTTTGATTGAAGTAATAATTAAATTTCCATATTTTAGAAAGATTTAATTTTAAAAAATTAGGTATCTAGATAATATAATTCGGTTCTTTTCTCTCGGACCTTATAAGGGTTATTACTTAGATTTGTGAGGGGTAATATGAAAATTGTCAATGCAAACAAAAAGTTGTCGGCAAAATCCCGTTTCTCTATCTTCTTTTCTCTCCCATCCCACTTTCTCTCTCTGTAACGGCCGACCCCACGGCCAGAGACTCTCTCTCCTCCCGACCTTCTCGCTTCCATCGACATTACTAGATCTGCTCTCATTCTCTCTTTTTTCTTCTGTATGATTGATTTCTCCTTCTATTGATTGATTGATCCATCGATATATATTTCTTTTTGTGATCTGTTTGTTGAAATCTATAGTTGAGTTGGGATGGCGGCTCCACCAGCAAGGGCTCGCGCTGATTACGACTATCTCATCAAGCTCCTCCTCATTGGCGACAGCGGTATTTGCATTTTTTTTAATTTTCATTTGCTTATTGCTTTTCCCCCCTTTTTCCCAAATTCGATTGTTTTCATATACCTTTTGTAAAGGTATATGAAAACCCGATTCTGACTTCAGATAATCAAGTCAAAAGATTCAATTCAGCGTGTGTGTTATATCATGAAAACACTATGCTGTCAAAATCACACCTGAAATGCTCAGATTATGTTTGGAAGTGAAATTACAACAGAGCTGAAGAAACAAACGAAGTAGAGCAGCTCAAGTTAAATTTCTTTTATTGTTGTGTCTAACGTGATATACTTAAACTGGACTATCATTAGGTTTCCTTAGGAATTTTGTTTAGGCATGTGGATGCTGTAGGGATATAAAAAAGTCACATAGTGTCCGAATACGTCGCACGTGTGCTGGTTGCGTGACGTGACTTGTGTGTCCCATGCAGTGACCATTCGCGTGACGTAACCATCCTTCAGAAATTGGCATGGCACTCGAACTGGTCTGGTCACGGCACCTGGCCACGCGAGTCACGCATGATCAGGACCATTAGATCCTGATCTAATGGTGGTGAATTTTGAATAAGCTAATTTAAATTACGAAAACGATAGTTAAAATTGACCAAATGTGACCAGTCACATTTGGACACTACACGTGTGGTCATGGCGTGACGGTCCATCCCAATTTGGTCACAGCACGGCACAACACGTAAAAATCTGACTTGTTCACGGCACAGCACGTATTTACATCCCTGGAGCATAATTGATTTTATTCTTTAAATAATAGGAGTTGGGAAGAGTTGCCTTCTATTGCGGTTCTCTGATGGCTCCTTCACCACCAGCTTCATTACCACCATCGGGTAGTTACCCTTATATACAAGCAATTAAATTCACTGTCATTTTCTTTTCAATTTTTTCTCCTTTTTCTGGTTGTCTAATTTTTATTGTATTATGGATATATAGGATTGACTTTAAGATAAGAACAATTGAATTGGATGGGAAGAGGATTAAGCTCCAAATTTGGGACACTGCTGGCCAAGAACGTTTTCGGACTATCACTACTGGTACAGGCTTATGTTCTCCTCATTTAAGTTGATCACGTGATGATATAATTAAGGGGTAATAGCAAATTTTATGCTGATAAGAAAGTGATATATATACCCTGAAATGCCAAGACCTTCTAGTAAATAGTCAAATAGATGATGATACGTTTGATATTATTAGGGCCAAGTATCTACTTCGTGTAGTGCAATACTCTGTTATTGATTCTTTTGATTTGCAAGATGTCATAATTCAACTCAACTGTTACTATTATTAGGGCCAAGTATCTAGCATTAAATATTTATGTCATAGTTCATTATTTTTGTTTGCATGTTTCTACAAGGGTTAAATTTTTTTAGTACTGTTATTTTAACAGCTTACTACAGAGGAGCGATGGGCATTTTACTTGTTTATGATGTCACGGACGAGTCTTCTTTCAATAGTATGCTCTCTCTCTCTCTCTCTGAAAACCTTCGTAGAGGCTGCGAAGTCGTGAGGGGGAATCGAACTCTCGACCTTTGGGTAACCAACAGTTCTAGGACTTTTTCCTAGCCAACCGTGTTACCTCCCCTTTCTCTCTCTCTCTCTCTCTCCCCACTTGTGTTTGGTTTCCCTAAGGGCTTGATTTTTTTTTTTAATGTTGATTTTCAAACTCGTGTAGACATAAGGAACTGGATACGCAACATAGAGCAACATGCATCTGACAACGTGAACAAGATTTTGGTTGGCAACAAAGCTGACATGGATGAGAGCAAAAGGGTATATTTTTTTTAAATATTAATTTTATTATTGTCCTTAAATTCTTTACTCTTATTGTTATTAATTTTGCATATTGTTTTTGCTTCTCACACCTCAAAAAAAATTTGCTCTTGACTTAGGCCGTGCCTACATCAAAGGGACAAGCACTAGCAGACGAGTACGGCATCAAGTTTTTTGAAACTGTAAGTTTGCACAAATCTACAATATTTTGGCGATTTATTGTACCCCTGAAAATCCCTTATGATGCACACTCTTAAAAAATTAGGAATATTACAAATAAACCCATAATAGTAGGACTATGATATATATTGCAATAAAACATTTATAAGTTCGTGATATCGCCGAAAATGCCCCCAAAACCTTCATTGCTCGCTGATTTTCTCTGAATAAATGGAGAGGAAAAAAGGGATAGTTTAGGTACTCTTGAAAAAGCTCAGGATGAAACACAGTGATATTTTCATATCTAAGAGGGTATACTTTTATATTTGATATGTATTATACTCGTGTTTGTAGAGGTAGACTTGGAAATTGTCCTTATTATATATGTTTTTTTTTCTTCTTTCTCTAATATAATAAGATCTTTCACCGAATTCCAGAGTGCAAAGACAAACCTAAATGTGGAGCAAGTGTTCTTTTCTATAGCTAGAGACATCAAGCAGCGGCTTTCTGAGAGTGATTCAAAACCTGAGGTACCAACTGCCCGCCCTTTTTCTACCTTACAGTGGGTCCCACAGTGATTGCTACGTTGGTAGCTTCAATTGGTATAAAACAGATCAGCGGGATTTGTTCACTGAAACTTCAGGCCTATTTTTTCATCTTTTGGTCTGGACACTATAATTTAACCCAAAAAAGAGACGCACAACCAAAAAAAAAAAGATGTACAAAAGAAAATGCAAAATAAGAAAAGAAAGGGAATGATCTTACATCCGATGTAATGAAATTAAAATTCATACATTGGAAGGAAGTAAAAACTTTCCTTAAAAGCTGGCCATTCCAATTAGCACAGGTTTATATCTAATATTGAACAGTTTTTATTTTTATTTTTACTCTTCTAAAATCTACCTTGGCTTTGCTAATAGTTGCCAACAAGAACTCAGAAGTACTGCATATGAAATCACTTATGAAAATGTACTTGATGAGTAAATTTTACATTTTTAGAATTTTTTATTATTAATTTAGATAGGTACAAAATCACTACTTTCGAATGGTCCAGAATCTTTAGACCAAGTGATTTTCTACCTATCTAAAAAAATAGTAAAAGATAGTAAAAAAACTTCTGGAAAATGTAAAATTTGGTCTCCAAGTACAATTTCATATTGAGTTAATGTTAAGCAGTTTGGATTTACTGTTTGGACTTTGAAAATGGAGATATGGAGCCATAGTACGGACCGATGTGCGCTATCATAGTACCAGCACTGGTAGATCTTTGTTTTTATTAATATTGTTTTTTGTTGCTTCAGGATCGGACGATTAAAATTAATAAAGCTGATCCAGCTGCACCAGAGGCAGCTGCAGCGCAGAGATCGGCTTGCTGTGGATCTTAAGGGGGGTGATTTGGAGACTCTTATCAACCAGTTTGCTTGCTTGTTGACTTATGCTGTATTACAAAAGAGCCAAAAAATACGGCGATGGTAGTAGAGGTGCAGTCGATGTTGTATTATTGTTTTCTCATTGTTTTAATCTACTCAAATTGTGGAATATATATCTTATTTTACCTTTTAATTTCGATTATGGGACCTCCTTTTTGTGGTTGATTGGCTTTTCTTTTCTTTTTTCTTTTGTTTTCCAAATTATTTCGTAGTGTGTTGACATGGCCTTGTATTATGTGCACTACTGTAATTAGGTTATCTCATTTCCCATTTGCAATCGTGCTCTGTATCTGTTAACTGAAATCGAATCTATTATTGCTTGCCACCTCATAAGAACTTTCGTAGCTTCCAGTTATGACGTGTAAACCGTTTATGGATGTTAAATTTTAAGTGCATGCAAACTTCATCAGTCAAAAAAAGAAAATTCCATAAATTTCAATTGATATGTTTGAGACCATAAAGAAGTAAAATATGACTTTCACTAACAATATAGAATTTCAAGAGCGTTTTTTCTGAAGAAAAAGATGAACATGACCCAAAAGGTAATTTAGAGAGGCCAATAGTCTATTTCTTTCTCATTTTTTTTTTCTAATGGTCATGTTTGGTTGGAAAATAAAGGTAAAGGAGGATTAAATTGCTTCAAGTTAAGACGGATTAAATTATTCTTGTTTTAGTTGAAGCTTGTTACTTTTAAGTTATGACTTAAATTATTCTTTGTTTGGTTAGAGTTTATAACTTTTAAGTCATGGTTAATTTTTTTTTTATTTCAACTTTATTTTTAATAATATATTTCACTTTTAATTCAACAACATTTTTTTATAGAAATTACACAACTTCAAAAATTTGTAGTTAAAAAAAGTACAAAATAAATTTCAGAAACTTAAATAAAATTAATAAAAAGAGTTTCAATTCACACATTGGCCTTGTCAGACCTGAATTCAACAACAAGGCTCTTTATTTATCAAAAGGAAAAAATATGCCCGACTTGTACCGGTACATGAGAAAAGGGATGGTACGACTAATACCAGTACATGAGAAAAAGGCTGGTACGACTATACCATTTCAACATCAATATTTCATACATTTTCAAGTAAAACTGAAAGATAGACATCCACTCTTAAACTAAACTAAATAACCAATAATTTATTAAAAGAACTGTTCGTATTTCCGCCAACATACTCTCGGTACGCCATTATAATTTGTTAGGCCCATCACTTGTTGCTAATTTGTTACCTCTAGGGCACAGCCTTAGGAACAAAGCAGATTGAAATAGCACTATTGCTAACTCTTTAGTGCATATTGCATAATTTTGATTACATTTATAACTGCAGAAGTTATGTGATGTTATTAGATTGCAGAGTATGGACATATTTATCCCTGTTACTGATAAAATTGTATCAGATTGAGTCATGGCAACATAATGCTCAACAAACTGAGGACAAACTCATTCATTTTCTGAGACAAATTGACACAGTACTGGAATATAGACAAAAGCGATATAAAATTAAGAACAAATTGACAACAAACATGAATAAACTGGAATACAATTTGAAGGTTCATTGTCTGTCATGCAAAAACTGAAATATAAATAATTCAAAAGTCTAGTGTGCATTGCTCACAAGACAAGTGTGTATTGCGGGGTAGTTTGGTTTAGTTTCAAATATCAGTAAAACAAATGAAAATTAAACCTAAAATTTCAACAAACAACCTTAGGAAGGCACAATTACTTAAAACTAAATATCAGTGCATTTTTTTGGAGTTGTATTGTACAAGCATTAAGCTAAAGTAGATACTTACCAGGAAGTAACTATATCTCTTTGCATGATGTTACATGATGCATTCTAATTTTTAATTGGAAAAATGCCACGGCGTTGGTAAAATTTTCTATTGTTGTGCTATATTTATTTAGATCATACCACAAAAAGGCACAAATTAGTTACCTAGTTGATGAATTTGTTCGTGTTGTTCAGAATTCACATCTATATCAATCATTTTACCAAAAATTGAAAAAATTCGAAAATATTTAACAAATATAAAAACTAAATTGGGATGCGACATGTACCAATATAACTTTCATAAAAAAATGAGAAAGTACAAAACTTGAGATCAAGAAAAGTAGAAGAAACTTACTCCGGATGAATGTTTTCCTGGAAGTGGGTCCCATAGGCGGAGTAAATTAATCGGAGTAACTTACTCCGGATTAACTCAGCATTACACCATTTTACTCCTATTTACTCCTCGTTTTTGCAGCTTAAGTGTGGAGTAAGGGGTTTACTCCACCTCTTACTCCACAACCAAACATGACCAATATTACTTTCTTCTTTTGTAACATTAACCCTAACTAACCAGAGATACCAAGATAATTTCAACAAAAGGAAAGCAAGAACTGATTATCCGAAATGCGGCGTCTCCGACCCGAGACACTTTTGCTAGCATTTAAAACTAAAAGCACAGTGCAAACTTATGAGAAGTTCACATCTTTAAATAACCACGAGTCTCTGAAAATTTGAGTAAAAATTCCTCAAATCAAGATGAGAAGAGGTAAAAGCAAAATCTCGTTATTGCCTGGATGGTGGCTTCTTGGCTTCATCAGCCACCAATTTCTTTAGCCGCTCTTGGAGTACACGCACCCGGTCCTCTGTGCGCCGCAGCTTGCGCCACCTCCACGTGAGGTACGCACCAAGTCCACTGTAGACCAGGATGTATGACCCCCACACATACGGGTATGTCTCAGCATGCTCCTTGGTTCTGCGCCATTGCTCTTGCAATTTATCTGCTAATCCGACGGATGGTTCACTGGGGCCCGCCTTAGATTCGTCTCCTCCCCTGTCGGCCATTGATTGGGCTCTCTTTTTTGTACAACTCCTATGCAACATAACAAGAAAAAAAATGCTATTCTTAGAAAGAGAAAACAGTTACCCGTACCAGGTATAACAGGTATTGAAGGATAAGTAAACCAGTTTATTCTGATACCTGTAGCAGGTATAACAGGTATTAATTGGTACAACAATTCTGCATTATTACTGGATACCGATCACTCGGTAAAACCCAAAGAGAGAACAAACAAAAACTTTGTAAGAAACACACAAATCAATCACAGAAAAGTATAAAAAGAGTTAATTAGTGGATAAATACAACAGCTTAAATCAAAGTCTCTAGTCAGGATCAGATAGTACCAGATAAGTGTTACTTCTGCTGGTTTAATTTGATATTATTGTTTGTGAAGTACCTTACTTAAAATTAAAATTAAATTAGGACCTTCCCCCATATCAAGCCATAGTGTGTTGCCAGGGGAGCCAGGATTTTCACCGGGGATAGGCAAAAAAAAAAATTACAACAAAAATTGTATTTTTTAAATGAAACAAAATATCAACTCTAACTAAGATTTTCATCAGAGGCGTAATTTGAATGCTGTATCATGAATTTTCTTAAGATATTTATACAAATTCAATGTGTAGAATGAAGGGAACACACTTACCTGAATGTAAACACGGAATATAAGATCTGAATGCTGACAGCTAACAAAAATGATCAAAATAGCTACATAGGTACATAGTTCTTCAAAGTGAGACTATAAATATAAATTTCCACCCAGTAAACCCAAAGTCCAGAAAATACATACAACTATTTTACAGTTTTAATTTGAAAATTGGCCATACTAAATAGTGCACTGTAACTAGGATCAACAAAATGAATTCTCTGGTATGTAAGTACCACTCATTATACTAACATGACTCCAAAACCAGGGACGAACTAGAAAAATTAGTTAGAGAAGGCTGAAACTTCAAATACATAATTATTAATTTGTAATTAGTGAGATTTGAATCCAAGACCTCCCAAATACAAAATAGAGTCTTCACCACTAGACTACAAGCCCACATTTAACATCTCATGAGGGGGGCTAAACTATATAGAAACTTCAAAGAAATAAAAATATCAATTAAATTTCAACCTACGTGATTAAAAATTTCAAAATCATGGAGTGGCTTAGCACTCCTGGGCATAGTGTAGATCCGCCCATGCCCAAAACCTTAGAATATTATTTGTTGGCTCAAATGTTTTGTAATAACAGTGCACCAAAAAAACTTTAGAATAGTAATGTAGTATAGGTTAAAAACATTTAAACTTAACACAGTTTTTTAGCCACTCTTATTATTTTTTTTAGAATTTATTTTAATTATGCCTTCTGTAATATAATATCATGCTTTAATAATCTTAATATATCTTACTTTTAGGCCAATATTTTATTGTGTCCTTTGTATCAGAGGAGCATGAGATGTTGATATTAGAAAAGCCTTTTCCGAATCGCAGTTCAGGAAAAAAAAAAAAAAAAACTAATCACAGTTCAGAAAAATGGCTGACTAGGGTTAATCGCAGTTCAGAAAAAGTTAGGGTTACCAGGCTGACTAGCTGAGCCGCGTCCCACGAGTCCCGCCTTAGCCGCCTTAGTCTGTTCTCTTTTTTCTCTCGCGAGACCTCAGACCCGAATCCGCGATTCAATGAAACGAGCAGAGAGGAGAGAGACGGGTAGAGAGATAGCGGGTAGGGTCGTAGGAATTCACACCAGTGCAATACCTGATTAAAAACAGTTAGATCTGAGTCGTCGGTTTAACTTGGCACGAATCTCAAAACGGACCCTATAGTTTTCAGGATCCAGCTCCTCCCAGGTAGCGTAGAGGATTACGGTTTGAAATAAATCTCAGCTGGTTTAGAATTCGGGCTAGCGCAGCGCAGGAGTAGATTGGAAAAAACGTGACTTGTCGTGCTGGTTAATTTTTCACGTGCCGTATTGTGATCAAAATGTGAAGTAGTCATAGTACGCAAATAGTTATATCACGTGAGTCACGCTGTGTTTAAATGTGCCGTGACCGAACGTGATTCACGTGACTTGCGTGACAATTTGATCATAATTTAGATTATTTTATTCAAGATCTAACGGTCTTAATTACACGTGACTCACGTGACCACATGCCGTGTCGTACTGTGATTAGATTTTTCGTGTGATGTGCCGTGCCAAATTTTCTAAAGATGGTCACGACACGCAAATAGTCACGGCACGGGACACGCGAATCACGACATGTAACCGACACACATACCGTGCCGTTCCGTGACGAAGCTGGCTCCGCCGTGCCATTTTTTCCACTCTACACAGGGGATATATTATTGGGCTTTGAGATTTGTGCCAAGTTCAAAAGAACGGTCCGGATCCACTAATTGTAAAAATTCCCTTTCCAGGTAATGGAGATGTGATTCGTAGTTTTCATAGGTGCCGGATTGAGTTTGATCGTCTTTTGCTAATTTTTGTCAGTCAGGTATCTGGGAGGATACGGGTTCGGATCGTAGAGAGAGCAAAAAACAAAATCCAGGGTAGCGAATCTGAGGGAGAATGTTCCTGTTTAGATCAGGACCGTTCGATCAGAACCCGCACGAATATCAAAAGAGCTCCATGCATTACACATAAGGTCGGATTGGTCTGGATCCCGATCGACGGTCCGCATCTAAACAGAAATATTCTGTTACCTCAGATGATATGGATTCCAGAGAGCTGTGTAATAAAAATAAAAATAAAAAGAGTTGGGCTGTGACACGGGTTGTCAAAAAGGTTTGGGCTGTCAAAACGATTTGGGCTGTGCCATGATTTGGAAAATAAATCTATCTATTATATCTATGTAGCAATTTGTGGCGAAAGAAAGAATGCTTGAATCAAATAAAAAGAGAGATTCTCACCTCGATTAGGTCCAAGTTGTGCACGACGATTCTTACCGATTGATTGATTCTTCAAATAATCAAATTCAAAAGGTGGATTTGCAGTTTATGCTCAGAAGAGAGATTTAGAGAGCGTCCAGTAGGTTTCGCGGATGATCTATCGGGTGGGATCCGATAAGTTATAAACAAGCTATTACTTTCTTTGGACCCGCTGTTACTTTTTTTTTTTCCTTTAGTTGGGCTATTTTTTTTTTTTGGTAGGATCTCTATTTTTCCGTATTCTAAATACTATAGCTATGTCTATAACTACATTATAGCTTTTTCGGACCCTAAAAACTACGCTATGGGATAAAAGTTCGCTAATTCAGCTACGACTGTTATAGCTGTAATAGCTTACCGCTACGCGCTATGCTACATGAGCTTTTTTTTATTTATTTTTTGTAATTTGCATGGGCTTCTGTGCATCTGTTATGCTACATGACCCGCTATGCTAGGTATTCTAAACCAAACTATGTACTTCTGTTCTTATTTGTGATTTAGTATATTCTTTTATATCGAAAAATATTCAAATATTAATTCTTCCTTTTGCTTACTCTTCGTCTAGTATTTACTTGTAAAATTATTGTCATTCATTTCAATTGAAAGCTGATTTCGATTATTGTAATATGTAAAATAATCAAATAAGTACTGACTTCGTTTCACTTGTAAAATTAATTGCTCTTTGTCTATTATAATATGCAACACGAGGTATGAACTATTAAAGAATGTTACTTTGTAGATTTTTTTTTTTCTTATTTGCATGATTGAAAAAAGTATAGACTTAGATTAGTTGTCATTTGATTGTTACTCCAATTCCTTAATGTTGATAATATTAATAATTAGTAGAATATAAAATATATTTAAAAAAAATACTATGTACGATAGTTTCTGCTATTGCTACGCTATTCGCGATAGCTTCTTTTTAGCCTCTCCGTGACAATACGATAATCGCTATTTAGAACCTTGCTATTTTCTAATTTCAATTACTTACCAATTTATAAATTTTACATAAATTAATTAGGAATGAGTATCAGATCTTGTAGGATATAATTTTAAAAACTTACATAAATTTATGATAAGTCGTGTGTGATAATGTACAAATAAATTTCTTTATCACTTATCTTGTCGGTTTTTTGTACTTTATAATTTTTCAATATTTCGTCCATAAAAGCATAACCTAATTAGTACACATTATTTCTAATCACAATAAAATGTATCATAAATCCAATAACTTTTATATATATTTTTTTACTTCAAAATAGATTATTTTTTTATTTTATTTTACATTTATTATTTTTTTTTCAGTAGTATGAAATGTTTATATTTGAAATTAAATTTTCATCAAAAGTTTCGGTGAAGTTATGTTTGAATATTGTCATGTTTTCAATGCTATGTATATTAGTATTTGTAAAAATGTCTAAGTCTTCAAAGTTCTTTTTAATTGAATACATCGTTTAACTATACATGTAAAGTGATTATGTATTATTAAAAATAAGCATTGTTTTATATTATTATAATAATAAAATAATAAAATAGTATATTATTCAACTTTCGGCCTCTTTAGTTCTGATTTTTAGTTTTGTCCTGTATATTATATATAGTATGGAGAGATTCAGATGTTAAAATTGATTAAGAATTATATTCTAAGTAAATAAATTAATGTTAAATATTCATCATTTGTAAAAATTTGGTTCTTCAAATTATTTTATCACTTTTTGTTGCACTAAATAATTTTTCTTTTATGACATAACTTAGTATGTTTTACTAATTATACTCATGATTATATATATATTTCTAAATTTTGTAATGAGAACCTAAATTTTACAATTAGAGATCTAAAAAAAATCAACAGATAATATAAAACTCTGGATCCGTTGTGTTGATCATAATACCTCTCAGTACAACAGATACTGATAAAGTTTAAATTAAGTTGATCCTGTCAGTCAAGTGTGACACAGTATTCGTCTCAATTCGGTTGCAAGGAATCTGAATAGTGGGAGTGACCACCGTGGCACTTAAAGCGCGCGCACTGGGATAAGACCGCGGGTGTCATTATTGATTATTTATTGGCACTCGATGCTGACGTACCAAATATTTATCCACACCTGTTCTTCGTGAACCTCATAATCTGTTTCTCCGTGGATGGAGTATCGACCCAGAAACCAAGACCTACTGTAAGCCTGGTCCAACGTACAATTTCTGGGTAGCTGGGTAGTCTCCGTTGAAAAAACATATGTGCACATGGTGTTTCTCACTCTACTGAGCTAAAATGAGGTAGGTCCAACAAGTCAGTGATTTTTGGTGTACCATTATTGAGTTAACCAGCTAGATTGACTCGGGGGTACCTGGAAGTTGGAATCAACAGGACATTTTTTCACCTGAGCTAACTCAAATTTTGAGTTTAGATCTGGACCGTCTGATATGCTTAAGCTTTTGATCGGACGGTCAGGATTTATAATGAAAATTGAGTTACTTCAGAGGATGCGGACTCATCAACATTGGCTTCCAGAAAGAGTGGAGAGAAGAGGATTGGAGTTGGGAAGAAGAGAAGAGAGAAGAGAGAAAAGAGAAAAGAGAAAAGAGAGAAGAGAGAATTTTTATCTACTGCGGTGTAAGCAAAATCTCAATTATTATCTACTCCTTTTTTTTTTTACTGTTTGTTATTCTTTGCGTGTTGTCTCAATTAGGATTGCAATTCTCCGTTTAATCTTAGTTGTGCCTTTAAACCTCAATTTTACACTAACCTTAGATCTAAACCTCTTCTCAAGTTATTTTGTAATAATACGGATATGCTCAGCACTCGTAAGTACTAGTGAAATTAATTTGAAAGAAATACTCTCAAATTTAGTTAAAAATAAATCAGTCCCCAAGGCCCTGTAATTGCTACTCTACGTACTCTGATCACAATATAACTTTTATTTTTATTTTTGTTATGTTAGGTAAACTCCTAATTTAGAAAACCAATTAATTATTACATGCAGATCATCACATTTTTTTTTCAACTTGCCATTATTGTTTCTGCAGATAAGGACTAATTCTTATTTTTCTTTTTTTCTCCTTTCCAGCAACCAAAGATGATATAATCCAGAGATGAGCTGCATCTAACAACACTAGGATTCTACTTTCAAAAAAAGAAAAGAAAAAAAAATATAAAAAAAATTAAAAGGATCTGACATGGCATGGTTTCGTGCTGCATCAGCTCTCTCTAGGCAAGCACTGAGGAGAAATCTGAACCTAGCAAGGTCACCGTACCACTTGGCTGGTAGCAGGCCAATACCACCTCCTCCTTACCGTACCTTCCATGGGACCAAACCACATTCCTTTGCAGCCCCAATCCCGCGTGCTGTACCGTTATCACGTCTGACGGACAGTTTCTTAGACGGTACGAGCAGTGTGTACCTGGAAGAATTACAAAGAGCCTGGGAGGCAGACCCGACAAGTGTCGATGAATCATGGGACAACTTCTTTAGAAACTTTGTGGGCCAGGCCACCACATCACCTGGTATATCTGGTCAAACCATACAAGAGAGCATGCGGTTGCTATTACTTGTTCGGGCGTACCAGGTTAACGGGCACATGAAGGCAAAACTAGACCCGCTGGGGTTAGAGCAGCGTCCGATACCTGATGATTTGGATCCTGCTCTTTATGGGTTCTCTGAGGCTGATTTGGACCGGGAATTTTTTCTTGGAGTGTGGCGGATGTCTGGTTTTTTATCAGAAAATCGACCTGTTCAGACTCTTAGGTCGATATTAAACCGGCTTGAACAAGCATATTGTGGTACAATTGGGTACGAGTACATGCATATACCCGACAGAGAGAAGTGTAATTGGTTGAGAGAGAAAATCGAGACGGTTAAACCAAGGGAATATGCTCATGATAGACGGTTGGTGATGCTAGATAGGCTTATTTGGAGCACGCAATTTGAGAATTTCTTGGCAACCAAATGGACAACAGCGAAACGTTTCGGGTTAGAAGGATGCGAGACTTTGATACCCGGTATGAAAGAAATGTTTGACCGGTCCGCTGATATGGGTGTTGAGAGTATAGTTATTGGAATGCCACACAGAGGTCGGTTAAACGTATTAGGAAATGTCGTTAGGAAACCTCTGCGTCAGATATTTAGTGAGTTTACTGGTGGTACCAAACCAGTAAATGAAGGTGAGGGTTTGTATACTGGTACAGGCGATGTAAAGTATCATTTGGGCACATCCTATGATCGGCCAACACGTGGCGGTAAGCGAATCCATTTATCTCTACTTGCAAACCCAAGTCATTTAGAGGCAGTTGATCCAGTTGTAATCGGTAAAACCAGGGCAAAACAATATTATGCAAACGACACCAACCGGACAAAGGTCTTGGGAGTGTTGATTCACGGTGACGGAAGCTTTGCGGGCCAAGGTGTGGTCTATGAAACCTTGCATTTAAGTGCGCTAGATAACTATACCACAGGTGGTACCATACACATAGTTGTGAATAATCAAGTGGCGTTCACGACTGATCCAAAAGCAGGACGGTCGAGTCAGTACTGTACTGACGTGGCAAAGGCATTAGATGTGCCGATTTTTCATGTGAATGGGGATGACTTGGAGGCTGTAGTGCATGTGTGTGAGCTGGCGGGTGAGTGGCGACAAACGTTTCATTCTGATGTGGTCGTGGATATAGTTTGTTATAGGCGGTTTGGGCATAATGAGATTGACGAGCCTTCGTTCACTCAGCCTAAGATGTACCAGGTTTGTGCTCTTTTCATTATCTTTTGTATAGTTTTTTTTGTTCTCTTTTTTTTCAGGGTTGGAGTTGTAGTTTGTACTCGTGTAGTTAAGTTCTTGGGGGAGCCAATCTGTCCCATTAAAAGCTGACAGCTTGATGCAATACAAAATCAATCACAAAATTATGAATGAGGATCAAGAAACTTGAAAGAACCAACCCTACTTTCTCTTTAAAATAAAACAAATTTATATTTCAAAAACCATACTGGCGCGAGCCTATACAAGTACTGTATCTGATCGGTACATTGAAAAATGGGTTGAATAAACAGCAGAAAAAATACTATTAAACATAAGAAAATTGGTGAGTTTATGTAATTTTCTTAATTTGGAAGGCCTTTTATTTCTGACAGTGTAAAAAGTTGGAGCTTTTATGTGATATCTTTTAACTGGAAGGCCATTTTTATTCACTGATGGTGTCATCAATCTTTTTTATTCATTCTTCTTTAATAATAGGTGATCAGAAATCATCCGAGTGCACTCAATATGTACCAAAAGAAGCTTCTTGAATCGGAACAAATATCCAAAGAAGAAGTAGAGAAGCTGCAAACAAAGGTCAACACCATCTTGAACGAAGAGTTTAAAAATAGTAAGGATTACGTGCCGAATAAAAGAGACTGGCTCTCGGCTTACTGGGCCGGGTTTAAATCACCCGAACAAATTTCAAGGGTCCGCAATACTGGGTAACACTGTACTTAATTATTTGTTTCTCTTTATTTCTTTACTGCAAGTTTGTCAGAATAATAGCTTTTGCAATTTCAACCAGGTTTGTGTTTCTGGCTTGAGCATCATCTTACTGGCTCATATTATAAGTGCTCAATTAAGCCTCAGAACAATCCAATTGCTTTTGGAATAAACCTCATTTGTAAACTGAGCCTAACCCTTAAGCATATATTATATATAGACTTAAGATCCTCATTGTGCAACTAAGGACAGAAGCAAATTGAGAAAATCAGTGCAAACAGGGTTGTGTTTGATCAATAAAAAAAAGAAAAGAAAAAAAGAAGGAAAGACCACTAAATTGATCACCATGCTGACTGGCACATTGTTTGGAATATCCTTATTATGATCTCGTCCATAACCATTCAACAACTCATGTAGTGTGAAACCGGAGATACTAAAACGGGTTGGGCAAGCAATGACAATGCTGCCCGAAAACTTCACACCACACAGAGCAGTAAAAAAGATTTTTGAGAACCGGGCCCAGATGATAGAGACTGGAGAAGGGCTCGATTGGGCTGTTGGAGAGGCTCTTGCATTTGCAACTCTCATAGTAGAAGGAAATCATGTCAGATTGAGCGGTCAAGATGTCGAGAGGGGCACCTTTAGTCATAGGCATTCTGTAATTCATGATCAAGTTACCGGAGAGAGATACTGCCCCCTTGATCATATTATCATGAACCAACCCGAAGAGATGTTTACTGTCAGTAACAGGTATGCTATATTTTGCACTTTGATTTAATTTACGCTTATGAGTACTGCAAAAGCTCATAATGTCACATGAATCCCTACAAGATGGAAACTATCAAGGTTATATATGTATATTTTTTTCTATTTATTTAATTTATACTGATGGGTACCCCTGCAAAACCTAAAACGTTTTATAAATACCCTAGAGATGCTCCTGGAGATTCTTGTAAAGGTACGTACATAACATGTATAACCTTGCAAACCATTTTCTTTTTTGTTCCAATTCTATGTGTAAAATCCTTATTTGAGCAAAAGAATTTCAATTTAATAAGTTTTTCAGGGACACACATTAATTCGACATTGAATATATGTAGTAGCTTTTTAGTTTTGTACTGTTTGTGTTATTTGTAGCTCCTTGTCAGAGTTTGGTGTATTGGGGTTCGAGTTGGGCTACTCAATGGAAAACCCTAATTCTCTAGTAATGTGGGAGGCCCAATTTGGAGATTTTGCAAATGGTGCCCAGGTGATATTCGATCAGTTCCTGAGCAGTGGCGAGTCAAAGTGGCTTCGTCAGACTGGCCTCGTCGTTTTGTTACCACATGGATATGACGGCCAGGGCCCAGAACACTCTAGCGCCCGGCTTGAGCGCTTTCTCCAGGCATGTGTTGTGTTTTCTTTGTTATTTATCCCAGTATTATTTTTCTATATCTAACAGTTAAAATTTTGTTTGTTATACAGATGAGCGACGATAACCCATATGTTATACCAGAGATGGACCCCACACTGAGAAAACAGATCCAAGAATGCAATTGGCAAATTGTGAATGTCACCACACCAGCTAATTATTTCCATGTTCTTCGCCGACAGGTAGTAAAAATCAACTATATGAATATCTTCTTTTATATGTGGAGAACATAGATTTTTTTTTTTTACTTACTGCTCCTTTTATTTTTAAATGTAGATACATAGAGATTTCCGGAAGCCTCTGATAGTGATGTCACCAAAGAACCTGCTCCGTCACAAGGACTGTAAATCCCACTTATCTGAGTTCGATGACCTTGTGGGCCACCCCGGGTTTGACAAACAGGGGACCCGCTTCAAGCGCCTCATTAAAGACCAAAATGACCATAAAGACCTTGAGGAGGGCATTAATCGCCTCGTTCTGTGCTCTGGAAAGGTACTCTTGGATAGTTAGTTTTTCATATTATCTGAACAGTTTGATTCATGTTTTCTAAACATGTCATTTCTGTGATTATTATTTATTTATTATTTTATTTCGTATAATATTAATAATAGGTGTATTATGAGTTGGATGAAGAAAGAAAGAAAAGGGAAAGAAAGGATGTGGCCATATGTCGGGTCGAGCAGCTGTGCCCGTTCCCCTATGACCTCATCCAGCGAGAACTAAAGAGATATCCGAGTAATTTCTCTCTCTTCAGTTTTTTTTTTTCTAATTTTTTACTTTATTAATTACTCCTTTATATGGTTCTGCTGCATCATTCCACATAAACATCTTAGTTTATAACTTGTAATTAATTACCTTTAGGCTATTTTGCTAGAAGTTTACAGTAAGACACCAATTTTTTTTCATTGTTTTTGCAGAAAATATCTGCGGTTTTTGGTTTTTTTAGAACCCTCCTATTACAGAACAATGAGTATTTACTACTGGAATAGAGTGAGGCTACAGTACTATGCAGAGTGCACATCAGCCTGTACTATGGATCTATATCTCCATTTTCAATGTCTGAACTGTCAATCAGAACCGTTCAACATGATCTCCATATGAAAGTGTACTTGGAGGCCAAAATTTTACATTTTTTAGAATTTTTTTTTAGATAGGTAGAAAATCACTACTTTGGGATGGTCCAAAATCTTTAAATCAAGTGATTTTCTACATATTTAAAAAAATAGTAAATATTTTTAATAAAAATGTAAAATTTGGTCTTCAAATACATTTTCATATAGAAATCACTTTGAGTGGAATGTATCGGCAGTTTGGATTTTAAAAGTGAAGATATGAATCTATAGTACGGAACGAAGTGCGCTATGCATAGCTTCGTAGCCTCACTCACTAGAATATTCGTTTTGGTCTCTAGTATTGTTTTTCTTTGATACATTTACCCTTCCGACACTTAAACATTTGTTCATATAATACTGATTTATGAATTAATATCTGTAGATGCGGAGATTGTGTGGTGCCAAGAGGAACCAATGAACATGGGTGCATACAATTACATTGCACCGCGCCTTCTGACAGCCATGAAGGTACTTAACCGTGGGTCCTTTGAGGACATCAAGTACGTGGGGCGGGCCCCATCAGCAGCCACTGCAACTGGCTTCTACTCGTTGCACGTGCAAGAGCAGACGGAGCTTTTGCAGGAGGCCTTGCAAGATGACCCAATCAACCATCCATTGAAAAAATAAGAATTTGTCGAGATTCGTACCATTGATTCCATGCAAGATTGATTGCAGTGGAAATTTCTTTGTAGAATTCAGAATGTCTTGACATGTACATGTGTACTCTTTGGTATTTGCAATAATTTTGCATACTGATATGTATGCAAAACATATCTCTGCAAGATATCTTTGTATGCTAGAAATATTTTAGAAGTAAATTATTAAGCTGAACTGTGCTTCAACATATGTTGCTTTCATTTATTTATCTATCAATATATTTTTTAATTGGCCTGACCTCTGTGGTTAGTAATTAGATGGGTCCTGAGGCTGTTTATGGAGCAAGTAGTCATGTCTCATGATGAATAATTATACAAAAAAGGGAAATTAATATATATGGTAATAAATGGTAATATATATTTAGGAGAGGTGGAATGGAGAAGAAATGAATTAGAGGAGGAGAGAATGTGGATGACAGGAATGAGACAGAACAGGTTAACTAGATAACTAGCATATATTAGAAATAGAAAGTATCATATATTGCAATTTTCCATAACTTTCAAAGAAAAATCAAATTAAAAGAAAAGGCAAAACCTTTCTTTCTATACCATTGTCTTTTAGTTATTTAGGATGAGCAAGGCTAATCATTCATCATTCATCATCCTCGTCCATAAATTATGTTTACAAAAAGACACAAACATAAGTTTTCATAAAGCATGATTTAGTAAGTTAACAACATTTGTGTTTTGCAAATAATAGAATTTTTATGAAACATACTAAAGGGAATTTTTTTATTTATCAATCTAATGATAAAAAAGAGAGGAGGTTTCAAATGCCTCCATTTTTTTAATTGTTAATAACATAAAAGATTAAAACTCAAATATCAAAATAAAACTGTTAAATTCGATCTATATCATTTTCTCTAAGCACGTATACAAGATTATGACATTTCGACTTTATTTGATCGGTATCAAGAGCTTATAAAAATACATTGATATGGATAAATTCTGAACATTAATTTTTCAACTTATTAATTCATATAAAAAACAAAATTGAAAAGTGATAAAAATTTTATATGCATGTAGAGAAAATAATGCAAATCACATCTAATAGTTTAGTTTGATATTTGAGTTTTAAATTTTAAGTTATTGATATTTATAATAGAGAAAAAAAATAAAGGTATTTGAACCCTTAAAAAAAATGACATGCATATAATTTGCATCGAAGCACGTTGACTTGAATAACAAAATTTGCAATATACTTATATACAGCATAAGAAACAAAATTAATTTTTACAGAACTTATTTACCAAAATTACATTTAGTTTAATAAGAAGTTTGAAGCACCAGTGTTACGCACAATTTAATATAAAAAATTTCCACGTCAAATGTTTAAACCAAAGAAATTCAATATACGTAATTAGCGTGTGGTGGCTAGGGCCGAAGTTATGAATGTAACTCATCTTGTTAACTGCATGTTTTAACTCGCTTATTTACAAATTAAATTAGTTTCAATTCAAATTGGTTGACTCGTTCAATTAATTAATGAGCCGAGTTCAAATTTAGTCCAACTCGCTCATTAACAACTCAAGTCATATAAAAAATTTGCCACAGTAGATCTCAGGCTCTCTATTCTAGGTCATTTACTGCCACTTGCTTGATTAGTGAATTCAAATTTGTGGTGTATAGATAATCATGTCAATTACAACCATAAATGACATTATAAACAAGTTGTGAGCCAATTTGAATTGGTAATAAGTTGAACTCAAGTGACTTTTACAACTTATTATCCATCCCAACTCGAGTTGATTCACCCATTAACTTAATGAGCTGAGCATAAATTGGAGGTAACTCGCTCAAACTCGGTTCACTTACAACCTAGTGGTGGCCACACGCACACGGAAATGAGTCCCACACACTCTACATTTTAAGAATCAAAATGTAATCCGTCTTCTCCATTTTAAGAACCCGTCACGTACTAATTATATTTAAGGCGTCACAGAAGATCCAAAGAAAATTCGGGAAAAATCAAGCAGCATACATGCATACGGGGGAAATTAGCGGGTCATGTGACAAACAACAGGTAGATTCTATTATGGTCAATGTATCAAATTATTCTAATCTATTTATAATCACCTGGCAGGCTGACATGTTACACAAATATAATCTTTTAGTACATTTTTATAAGCACAAATCTAGCTTGACAGGTTAAATTTAGCGCCTATTACAACATTATAAAAGAAAGATTTGAAGCTCTCTCTGGCAAGTAATCGTAATCACAAACAGTTTTTTATTTTCTTTTATGCTGACTTCCTTTTTTTTTCTATACCGATTTATTATTCTATTAATCATCTGCTAGAACCAACTTTAACGAACACAAGACCAGAAGAATATAAACACTGACAGTTGGTTTTATCGATATTTGCATGCTAAACAAACACCGAAATTTAATGTTTGACATGTTTAAAACTGAATAAAATACCAATTAATTTTAACCAAAAACAAAGCTGTACCGGCCTCCTGTGCGTAATTGCATTCTATATGTTTTTTTAAAGATGCAGACAACTGCAAAAAAAGAACCTCCTGCAAAATATTTTATACGTACAGCTCGTTAGCCAGCAAATAGTATGAGAAGTTCCTCATCGGTTATTGCACCGATTTCCATTCGCCTTTCAAAAGCTGTCAGGTTACCGCCATCTTTTATTGAAGCTCGGGCACCCCTTTAGAGAATAGAAAAGAAAATACATATTCAATGAAAGCTCTAGAATATACATATTTAATAAAGAGTGAGGCTATGTTATTTTGCAAAGCGCGGATCAGTCCGTGCTATGGATCCATATCTCCATTTTCAAAGTTCAAATAGTCTTATCAGAACGGCTCAATATGATCTCCATATGAAAATGTAGTTGAAGACCATATTTTAGAATTTTTGTAGATCACGGTTGAAAATCACTACTTATGGATGGCCCAAAATCTTTAGATCAATTGATATTACTGTTTGGATTTTGAAAACGAAAATATGGATCCATGGTATGGATTGATGTGTGCTTTGCAAAGTACCATAGCCTCACTCTTTAAAAAATGGTCAGATATATAACCAGGCCATGTTTCATGATAACCCATACCTCTTGAGGAGATACTTAGCAACTGCATCATTCTTTTTAAACACGCAATGATGTAAAGGTGTTCGGCCATGAAAATCTTGCAAATCAATGAAGGAACCGAACTGAAGAAAGAGCTCTATCATGGTAGGGTCTGCAAAGTGGCATGCAAAATGTAGAGGAGAGCACCCCTCCATGCAACTGTCCTGCTGATCTGATGATGCTATTCTCTGACATGCTAATGGATCAAACTGCCTCAGCTCCACAGTAGATTCGGCTTGGTTATGGCAATTGTCGTCTGGTTCGTAGTATCTCATGTTTGGATTTATGTTGTCGGCCACAATAAGCCGATATGCCGTCTTAATATCATTTGATTTAATTGCATCCCAAATTGTAACAGACTTAGATTCTGGTTCTTTGGCAATAAAGTGTTTCTCCACGTACTGCATGTCATCAAAATGTTTCAAACAGTATTAATTTTTCATTTATTTTTATCACTTAATCTTTAAAAGTAACAAACAGGTTTAGGTCAACTTATTGTATTAAAAAATATTTAGATGTTACACTCAACATATTCTCATATTCTGCAGAGCAAAGAAGACATTTGCAAATAATTTCTTATCCAGTTAAAGTCGAGTACAAGTTAAAGCAAAAATGACTGTGCGCCCTTCAGTACTCAACAAAATATCGTCATCTCTAGTTTACATAAACTTGTAACTCACAAATTTTCAATTTTGCTAAGCAAAATTGTTTGGTTCAGTTGCAGAACATAAATATGCCCGGTGTTATAGGAAAAATAACATATTTCAGGCTTTGGCACCTTATTTACGAAAAAAAAAACATTAGTTTTTAAATGGTAAAAAGGTTAATTTAAGTGTACCTTCGTTTGGATGTATTTCTCCTTGGTCACAATAGTGTCACTGGGATTGGGTTTTTCTATAGGGGCACTACCTTCTTTTGATCTATCATTGCTGCACACGAATATAAGATTAATAAAAGCTATTGAGAATAATGATTTAATGCTTACTCAAAAAAGAGAATAATGATTTAATGATGCATTTTAGAATGCCCAAAAGTTTACCTCTCATCCTGGTTGAGAAGGGAACCTTCCCAAATAGAATTAGCATATGTGTTACCCAATGCATGAAACAAATTGCACATTACGGGCTCCCAAACCCTCACATCCAACCTCAATGACCTCACCTGCATGTAGAGAAAACTAAAGACATTAGTCTTCAAAGTTATAGCAAGACATATTATGAGTGAGGTTACGGTATTATGCATAGCGCGGATAGGTTTGTAATACGGATCGATATTTTCGTTTTCGAAGTTCAAATAGTCGATTTGAACCGTTCAACATGATTTTCATATGAAAATTTACTTGCAGACTAAATTAATAATTTTTATAATTTATTTACTATTTTTTTAGATAGGTAGAAACTCACTACTTTTGAATGGTCTAGAATCTTTAGATCAATAGATTTTGTACCTATCTAAAAAAATAGTAAAAAAATTCTAAAAAATTGTAAAATTTGATCTACAAGTATTTTCATACGAAGATCATGTGGAACAGTTCAGATTGATTGTTTGGACTTTGAAAATGGAGATATTGATCCATAGTACGGATATGAAAGAGCTTTGCTGATATGAATAATTGTATAAAAGAAACTTCCATTAACAAACGAACCACTTTTCAATAGCACTCAGAAATCAAATTGTTTATGCCCTAAAGGACCCTGCGAGGTGTAAATCCTGGCTTAACTCGAAATGAGCCAAGCTCATAGTGGTACAGTTCAAGTTTTGATGAGCAAATTATGAGATAAATTCCCCGCTTTGAAAGGATTAATTTGGTTTAATTACACTTAGCTATCAGAGAAGACCATTTTTTTGTCTTATACACATTGGCAAATGCATTTCGAGTAATGCCAATATTTCAACTATTTTCAAATAAATAAAAGCGAACCTTTGAGATATGAACACCAAGATTGCGGTGAACTCCGGAACATTCGATGCACATGAGTATACCGAGATTTAGAGATGCCCAATCAGGCTCTGGCGCACTGCATTCGGCACAAATTTCATTTCCTGGGATGCTTCGCAGATCGCTCAATACGTTGTCATATCCCTGTTGCTGCTCCTCCAGGGACACAGATTCAATCCCGTTATTTTCTTTATCAGAGTTTCTAGAAGATATCTGTTCAAACAAAAAGAATAAAATCCCGTGAATCATTTAGTAATATTTCAAAAGAAAAGTGAGCAATATAAGAAGATTAATCCACAAACATAAAAACTGTGATTTTGTACCTATCTAAAAAAATAGTACAAAAGTTCCAAAAAATATAGATATGGAGATCATGTTGAGCGGTTCAGATCAACTGTTTGGACTTAGGCACAATTGAGGCATTTGAACCCTGCTCTAGTTGCTAATATGTCAACTTCTAAGGGCATTTTGATTATTTTTCCTAATTTAAGAAGTTTGCTTGTTACCTATATACTTCTAGATTGACACTTACTTTGAGAACCTCTGGTTATTCCTACTTGTTTGGAAACTTAAGGCAAGAATTTAAGTTGGTCATTTTATAAGAACATCCTTCACAAATTCACAGCTTAAAAACAAAATAATATATAGAGAACCTGGCGAGGGAAAGTAGAATGAAGGATTGATGCAATAACTCCGGTGATTTTCTCTATCCAATCCATCTGATCAGCTTTGTTCTCGCCCTGATGGTGATTAATTATATAAATACTAATACCAAAGTATCTCATTCAAAGATTCACGGAACAATATTTTCATACGTGTCCCAGCAAAATGATACAAAGGAGAAATCACTTGCCTTCAATATTAGAAATATAATACAAATTCATACAAGGATTAACTATTTAACTTGACCTTTACCATGATGTCCTCCATGGTTAAATTTAAAACAAAAAATTAACATTTTTTTTTTCACTAGCAATTCTGAAAGGTAAGTTTGTCAAGGAGAGGAAGAAAACCCCAGAAAGAAAGCAAACCAAGAAACCCCAAATAAAGGAAATTACCTGAAGTGTATAACTCTTGGCAGGAGAAATTATTCGAAAGCAGAAACGTAGATCCTTTTGTTCAGCATCGAGCTTGAGAGTCGAGGTTTGCAGATCTATTGTGTGATAACCAAGAGTAGCTTCTTCACCCTGGTACGGAGTTCTTTGATTTAAAAAATTGAATCTGCTCTGCTGTAGCGTTGATCCTTGCTATTAGAAATTACAAAAGATCAGAAAAGGTCATTAACATGACTATAATTTCATAATGCTTTATAAAAATAACAGGAGTAGACTATAGAAATGTTCCTTAAATTGTCACACATAATTTTGATCCCTGATTAATAAAAAATAATGGAGAAGTGAAGAATATGACATACCGACTGTTTATTAAGTTTATTGCTATAATAATACAACATCCCGTGACTATCTAGCACAAAGAACTTCCTTTTCCACTCTCCTCTTGAGCTTTTAGAGCGCTTTAGTAGATAGCCTTGTTTAATTATTTGTACCTACAATTTAAAAAGGCACATTCAATTAAAGGGTTTCCAATACGAGTGATTCTTGACTCATATTTTATCTGTACAGTTTAATCTATCAAAAGTGATTACTACTTTTTTTCATATATTATATTAGTTTATTTAATGGTTAATTTTTCACTGAAGACCTTGGAAGTTTATTTGCCAATGGCCCTTAAATTATTATTATTACAAAGAAGTCCAATTACTAATTTTTTTACTTTTTTTTCACTCACTCTGTGTTCTTACATATGAGCAATCCAACAACCATATAAAACTATATCACCAACAAATATAGAGTTCAAATAACACTATGGACCAGTATTATTCGAGTCTAATAACATCATAGGAAGAAAACAAAGAGTGATAGACCTCTCCATTCGAGGAAGATTGCATCAGTTCTTCAATCTTTTTGTATGAATGAACACCAACCACATGAATGCCATCACCACTAGTTGAGTTGTCAGTATTACTCACTGGCTTCAGGTTCGCCAGTTCAGCCTGAGTCCTGAACTCATGAATTCTTGTCTCAAGCTTTTCATGTTCGTTGCTAGCCAATTCTTTTGTTTGTTGAGCATATGTCAAAACCTTCATCATAGATCATACGTTTAATTAATAATAACCATGAGGGATGACAATTCATTAATGGTACCATGTGTATCTGTTGGGTGTACCAGTATCAAGTATAATACTCAAAGAAGCACATAAAAGTTCCAATATCAAGTATATAACAAATAAATGGAAATATGTACTGACTTCAGCACTGAACTTATACAGCTTAGCACTGACAGTATATTCTGGTACAGCATGTGAATGCCTCAATACCAGTATTGAAGTTTCTAATCCTTGCCTGATGAACGAAGGGCTCCAGTTGTTGCAGCAACTCGTATCCCTAGACAAAAGAAAAGGAGTGATTAGAAATTGCAGGTTTGTAAGAAGTCGTGTAACTTATGTAAAACTTACTTGTTTAAAATATCTCATATGGGCATCCATTACAGCACTGATTGACTCAAGAAACTCATACTTCTTTTTCGCTTCAACGCTTGTGACAACGCTAACCTAAGATTTTTACCGTCAGGAGGGTATAAGTAAAAAAAATACAAATTCTAACTTACATTAGTAAGAAAATAAGGAGAACAATTGATTCAATGCATACTAGATTAAATCGGCACTTCTCAAAAGTTGATTTAGAATTCTCCAGATCCTGTCAAGATAAATGAGATAGGTTAATTCTCATAGTTGTTACTTAACCAAAAGAATACTTGAGGTAAAGATTTTCACAGAGCAGCTTTTAATTTATGCAGCGCACATACAATAGAATCAAAACAGCGCTGCATCTGACTTGCGCGCTGCATGAATTAAAAACTGCTCTTTCAAAATGTTTACCCGAATACTGGTTTTGTAGAGAGAGAGTTTTACTATTACCTCTTCAAGCTCAGCATCAGTCCTAGTGCCTTTCTTTGCAGACACAAACTTCTCACGTGCCTGTAACAGAGTAGATCCGATAAGAAATAATATTACAATTATGTTGTGCATTTATTGGGAGTACCGCGATAATCCAGTTCGTAACCAAACAAAGTTGAATCTAAAATATTAAACAGAATTATAAGTAAACTAAGACAAAAGTTTAAGTTATTATATAACATTTTACCTGGTCGTATCCAATCGCAGCTTTGTCCAAGCGTTTGCGACTATCCTATATCATGGTAAAGTATTATCAAATCATGCACCATTTAGAGCCTCCAGCACTTATTGTTTAACTTTACCAAAAGTTGCACATTAATTTCATATGTATACCTTGACATTTTGTAGATCCACATTCATGAATTGCATTAAACGTTCACTCAGCATATGTTCAATCTGATTATGACAAAAAAAAAAAAAAACCAAGGTGTTCTATAAAAAAATTGAGAGCTAGAAATAAGGGTTACATCACCGTTTTTTTTTTTAATAATATTAAATCAAATACCTGAGTGCGAAGAAGTTCTTTATAAGTACTGAGTTCCCTAAAAGCAGTAACAAACTTCGACATAACAGGCCCTGCAAATTAGCAAAGGCATGTGAAAAATGGACAACTACAAAAATAAAGTGAGCCCTACAAATTTACAAAAAGAGCAAAGTCAAGTACCTCCTATGGCGACACTAATGGGGTCGTCTTGGCCAGCACCAAACTCTTGCAAGGAATCAGCAAAGGCAAGGTCACCTTCATATGCCACATCAAGTGAACCCCTTGAAATTTAATCCAATAAATCAATCAATCAGAGAGAGGTTTAGGTCAATATAACATAATACATCTGGCCACACACACAGAAACAGTATAATAAACTAACATGAAATTTTGGCATCCCTTGTGAAGCTTTTGACAGCGTCTCTTCAACTCATCAGCCAGTTGTTCCAAAGAGTACATCTTTCAAATATAAATACCAGAATAAGAGAGTATTAATAAAATGAACAGAACAATCCTTTATTCTTGTTTGAAGAAGCAGTAACAGTACATTGTCTGAAGCTATATGATTGATTGATGGATTGATTGGTCAATAATTGTTGAGCTTTGTACTAGCTTAAGCTTGATTGAAAATGTGACAATGAGATGTTTGCTCGTGTAGAGGAAAAGGGGTCGAAGGAAGCAAGCTTAAGCTTATTGAAAAGAAGAAAAATATATAAATAATGGAGAGACCTGTTTTCTGAACATAGGCGAGTCTTCTAGCTTGGTGAAGGCCGCCATCTCTCTCTCCTTGTCTCTCTCTATCTCTCTCTCTGAGAAGTGTGAAGTGAGAAATCGAGATCCAGATTTTGCAGTGGAGGAGAGGAGAGGGAGGTAGGGGGCGGGGTGTCAGATGTGAAATGTGTAACTAACGATCACGATCACGATCACGATGTGTAGACTTGAACTTCAATTTTAATATCTCTGCTATGCTAATTAAATCTCGATTGTTAATATGTCATGCGCTGGAAGCAGCTTGGAGCTTGAATTTGGAAACAGGAGGATTGGATAAAGAATGGTTAAAGATTTTGACAGAGTAGTTTTGGCTTAATGCAATGCACGGACTATGGAATCAAAACAGTTCTGTATATCATTAGTGTTCTGCAAGAAGCCAGAACTATTCTGTTAAAAGCTTAACCCAGAAAGAATGAATGAACTATGAAGAATCTTTTCAATTGTTCGGACCTTTAATGGGCTGGGCCTTGTCTTTTTGGGCCGAAAGAGTCTGATGTATCCTTTTATTTTCTCTCTTAATAAATAGGGTTTGAGGCTGCATTATCTATGCTGGACTCTCTCGGCTATCGTCCCCCGCTGGAACAATAAATCAAGAGTGAGCCTATGGTGCTATGCATAGCACGGATGGCTAGTGTACTACGGCTCAATATGGTACTTTTTAAAATCCTAACGGTCGATTCAACCGTTCAATGCGATAACCATATGAATATGTACTTGCAAACTAAATTTTATATTTTTCCGAAATTTTTTTACTATTTTTTTAGATAGGTAGAAAAATCAGTGTTTTCTGAAAATTCTGGACCATCAAAATTCTACCTATCTAAAAAAATAGTAAAAAAATTCGAAAAAAATATAAAATTTAGTTTGCAAGTACATATTCATATGGTTATCACATTGAACGGTTGGATCGACCTTTAGGATTTTAAAAAGTACCATATTGAGCCGTAGTACACTAGCCATCCGTGCTATGCATAGCACCATAGGCTCACTCATAAATCAAACCCTAATCTAATCCTCTCCCCGATCCCCACGAATTCGGATCCAGTGAAGTAACTCAATTTTTTAGTTTTAAATTGGGACCGTCCGATTCGATTCGAATCGGACGGTCCCAAATTCCAGCACTGGGTACGGGTACGGGTATCCAATCCTCCTGTTTCCAGATAAGTGCGCTCCACTTCGGGATAATGAAATTTTGAATGGATATTGTTTCTTCCCTTTTTTCTCTTGCAGTCGAAAATTAGTGTGGATTATACCAGTAACTTAAGAGTTGCTCCGTGGTAGTGGGAACAAGTGCACAACTGTAAATTCGAGGTGCACACTTGCATAGGTGCAAGCAAGTGGTCTTGCATGTAACTTGAAGGTCGAATAAATTTTATATACATATCTCATGTTACATTTATTTAATTTTTTCGATGTAGCTGTGCATTATGCCAATCTACATTTATTTAATTGTATCTAGAAGTTCTTTTTAGGGATATAATTCATATAAAGATTCTTCATTAAGCTAGCATGTTGCATCGTGGTTAATGACGTGTTTTATTATTTTGCAACAGGTTTGTTGCATGTGCAGATACGAAATTGAAGAAAATTAGATAAGGAATAACAAAAATATAACCCTAGGAGTGACACCGGATAATGGATGGATTTTATTTGGTTTAGTACTATTGCACGTGGAGGGGCGTGTGTGCTCTGTGATCTTTGTTCAGATCAGCACACACCTTTCAGTAAGATTTGATACAAATATATGTATTCGGATGGTGAGAGATGAATTTAAAGTTATTTTGCTGCAAGATTTTAATTAAACCACCCGATTAAGGATTATGATGGTATAATTTATAATTGTTTAAATCACGCGGCGAAGTCAAGAGCTAAATATTCTCTTTTACTGAATTTGTACTATCTACTTGGTCTATGGGTTCCACTAAGATTTGGCTTAATTTGTGTTTGCATAGATCCAACTATGTACAATTAATGAGCAAGTCAAAACATTCTATAATGAAAACTATTATAATTAAAGAGGAGGGTTCCAATGCCTCAATTTTTCATGCCTCCACCGTGCCTCCATTTTTTAAAACTTTAATAACTCAAAATTTAAAACTTAAAAGTAAAAATAAAACCGTTGGATATGATCTATATCATTTTATCTATGCACGTGTAAAAATTTATGACATTTCAATTTTGTTTTGGTTGTCATCAAGAGCTTGTAAAAAACGTACTAATGTGGATAATTTCTAGACGTTGATTTTTCAACTTATTGATTCACATAAAAACAAAATCAAAATGTAATAATTTTTTATGAGCACATAGATAAAATGATGTAGATCATATCCAACGGTTTTATTTTGACTTTTAAGTTTTAAATTTTGAGTTATTAAAGTTTTAAAAATGGAGGCATGAAAAATGGAGGCATTGGAACCCTCCTCATAATTAAAACTCATTGTTCTCATACATAATTTCCAATGACAAAAGAGCCATCCCCAATAATTGAACAGTACATTAATATTTCCGAAAAGAAAGATGATGCTTAAACTGTATCATTTTAAAACTGGTATTTCACTGTATCATTTCAGATGGTCCGGGATTGGTATGATACAGATACATAGTGTTGATACCGGATTAGTACCAGCCTCCATAACAGCACAGAGCAAAAAAAAAAGGTGCTACAAATAAAAATCGTGGTAATATATGTTCTTTTGTATGCTTCATATCGACTAAAAAAGTATGTCAAGTATAGCACTTGATGTTTTTTCCTATCAAAATTCAGGTGATTATTATGGAGAAATTAATGTAATCTTGATAAATTCCCTTAGTTCAGTTGAGGAAAATTTTATTCAAATAATTCCCCTGTTCAGCACGTTACTGTGTCCTTGGGAAAAAAAAAATTCACTCTGACTAAATTTTTTTTTCCCCACGTGCACAGTAAAATTCAGTTCAATTTCTATGCTCATGCCCATTCCCCTCTTGGTGCCGAACAGGGCCTAAGTTTCTGTTCCCGAGCAATAGAAGAGGGGAAGGGTAGAGAGGATACCTTATAACCAAAGAAACCACAAATTGAGGAGCCAGCTTCTTGCTCTACCTTGAAATGGTAATCCATTCTCTTGCATTCTTGTCAATAAGCAATCGTTGGTGTTCACTAAAAACCAGCTTAAAATAAATTTCCCTCAGCTTGTCATGAATTTTAATTAAGTAGATTATAGATTAATAAAAAAAAAGGAGACAAAATGGCTGAATTAAAACAAAAACTCAAGATCCCTCCCTGGTTGAACTAAAATCTACAAATTTCTCCCCAGATATAATAATCACAAGTCTTCAGTACATACTCAGAAGCAAAATTAACCTTACAAGAGAACATATAATGACTTGATAGAAGACAATAGAACAATAACACACGTAGCATATTATACATACAAGTATGGACTTGTACTATTAAGTTGCAGAGGATATGGTACTATGCATATCGCGGATTGGTCCGTACTATAGATCAATATCTCCACTTTCAAAGTCCAAACAGTCGATCTGAACGGTTCAATATGATCTCCATATGAATATGTACTTGTAGATCAAATTTTACATTTTTTACAATTTTTTGGATAGGTAGAAGAAAAAAAATTAAAAACGTAAAATTTCGCCTGCAAGTACATTTTCATATGGAGATCACGTTGAACGGTTCGTATCGAATATTTGAACTTTGAAAACAAAGATATTGATCCATGGTATCGACCAATCCGTGCAAAGCACAATACCATAGCCTCACTCTAAAGTTGCAACAATTAGTATTAAAAAAACAGCAAATAGGAGAAAGAGGAGGTAGCTTACTTGGCTAGAAAAAAAGTCCTAGGACTGTTAGTTATCCAAATGTCAATAGTTTGATTCCCCTCACGACTTCGCAGCCTCTGCGAAGATTTTCACAAAAAAAAAACAACAAATAGATACTTTCAGGTGTAATGGACATACCAAACTCCCGTCAGGCTTGAACAAGAGCGAGCCTAGGGTTATGCACTAAGAAAGGGACTGTTTTCGCAATAAAATCTGGTTCAGGCTAGAAATCGGCATCAAACATCGCCACATATTCATAATTCTGTACCCTTCTTTGACCATTTAGTGCATTCATCTATCACCAAATCCTAAATTTCCAACAAGTAGAAAAAATATATTTTCTATTTATCATAAAAGCAAAATTTATAAGTGGATTCTAAAGTAACAGATATAATAATAATTAATGAAAAGTCTTTTAGTGATCCATCTATCTTGTTTTTATGTTCAGATACTTTCTTTCTTGAGCGACATAGCTGTTACATGCCTCATCATAACCTCGGCTTCTTTGTAGTTCTCCTTTTGCATTAATGTCCAGCCCAAATTACCCTGCAACAATTAAAAAATATTTTTCAGATATATTTTCTAAATGGACCTTTCTGGTTTAAGTTATGAAGCTAATTAGTGTCTGTAATTTTTGCTGTGTCTGAAAATTAACATAGAAATTTCAAAAATTCATGTTTCGTAGGTCTGATAGATGAATCTGATAACTCCAAAGTTATGAAGCTGCAGCTAACTATATGCCATACCTAACATGAACGAAAGGGCCAATCACCTCTCAAACTTTCCATTTTGACAACCATCTTTCTCGTGACTGTTAATTTCATTTCACACTATTAGAATTAGAAAGAAAAGAAATGATAATTCAGATGAGAAAGGTTTAATGTCACAAATATTTTTTTTGCTGGTCAATTACCACCACCTCCTTTTTGAATTAATATTTCAAAAGTCAAAGTTCACATGAAAATCTTGTATAATTCCTCAAGAGGGATGGAGCTATGTAGATTCTATCTATATATAATATATATATATATATAGATGGGCTATGATTAGTTGCGAAGTAAGGATCTTGTTTTACTTCACGGTCATATCTTCGTTTTCAAAGACCAAATAGTCGATCCGAACTGCTCAACAAGACATCTATATTGAAATGTGCTTGGCGACCAAATTTTACATTTTTTGGACATCTTTTACTATTTTTTTAGATAGATAGAAAACTGCTCTTTTTGAATGGTTCCGGACCATAAAAAATAGTGATTTTGAAGTATTTAAAAAAAATAGTAAAAATTGTCCAAAAATGTAAATTTTGGTCTCCAAGCACATTTCAATATGGATATCTTGTTGAGCGGTTCGGATCGACTGTTTGGTCTTTGAAAACGGAGATATGAGCGTGAAGTAAAACAAGATCCTTACTTCGCAACTCACCATAGCCCATCTCTCTCTCTCTCTCTCTCTCTATATATATATATATATATATGAGGGCTCAAATACCCCATTGCTTCATGCTCCAATCGTATCTCAACATCTTTATCTTCAATTTCAAAGTCGAAACAAAAATCTGAACCGCTCAACATGATATCCACGTTAAAATGTGCTTAGAGATCAAATTTTATATTTTTTGAAATTTTTTTACTATATTTTAAGATAAGTACAAAATCACTGTTTTTCAGAAAATTGTGGACCATCTAAAAACAATGATTTTGTACCTATCTTAAAAAATAGTAAAAAATTTCTAAAAAATATAAAATTTGGTCTCCAATCATATTTTAACGTGGATATCACGTTGAGCGGTTTGGATTATCTATTTGAACTTTGAAATTGAAAATAAAGATGTTGGGATACATTTGGGGCATGAAGCAATGGGGCATATATATTTTAATTTCTTACAGAATCAAGAGAACCAAAGATGAATGCACTATAATGTATTTATTACACTTAACTTGGTCCATGAAATTATATAGCTTTTATGAATATTCAGGAACAAATGATATTAAAAGCCAAACTGTAATCATATTAATTTAAAACCTAGCTAGCTAGTTTTGTTCATTATATTTGATCCAAATCTTCTTCACATAATATAAATGGAATGAATCGATTTAAAAAAAAAAGAAAAGATATAAAAAAACACGCTGGTGCCAATTGTTGTATTCATAATTAATTCATACAGAGATTACACTCCACAAATAAATCAATAAACACTCATTAATTTGTAGAGTAGCTTCCCTAACAATGTTTCTTCTTTAAACTAGTAATAAGTCTAAGCCCCGAAAACCAAAATTAATCAGAAATCATAGAAAATTAAGAAAAAATTCAAAACAAAATAAGACCAAGTCAGTTCTATGACAGGAGTCTCTAGTGCTGCCATTCTACAAACCTAACCTTCTCTGCCAGGTCAAGGTGCAATTCCAAATCTATCCCCTCTCGGCAATCCTCATCCGTCTCTGATTCCGGCGGTGCCAGATTCAAATCCAAATTCAAACCCGACACAACTCTCTTACTCGCATTATTTGCACCGTGATGATCTCCATTGGTGCGGTGTCGTCTCATGTGACCCCCCAACGCCTGGCCAAGGGGGAACTCGAGCCCGCATATCGTGCACTCATGCACACGTGGCTTGGTCGGTTCCGGTGGTGCTTGGGTCTCTTCGGATCCAGTGTGGCGCGGCTTCTTGTGGCTAGCTCTGTGGCCGCCTAGCGCCTGAAAGGACGGGAATTGCCGGTTGCACGTCTTGCACTCGAACATGCGGGGGTTTCGGTTGTTGCTTTGGTTGTCGGTTGGCTCATGGACGTCGACTTGTCGGGTCATGCGGCCATTGATGGAGTTAGTAGTCATAAAAACTTACCAACAAAAGAGATGGATATTAATATATGATGTGTGAATGAGAGAAGAAGAGAGGAGAGATTGGAAGGGGTATATATAGTTAGTAGGTAGGTAGTTGCCAAATGCAATGCCAGTGCTGGTTAGTAGTAATTAAGAGCGGCAGTGTTTAATTAGCAATTAATTAACTAATGAGTTCGTAATGATGATAGAATGATGACGAGATGAATTTGGTTTGGTTAATTGGTTCACTGGTCAAGAGTTTGAAAAGTGCTGCCAAATGGCAGCTGATATATATAATCTGATTACAATTTTAGAAAGAGAGAGAGAGACAGAGACCAAACTAGCTGTGGGCCCAGATATAGTGAGTGCTTTATGTACGTTACAATTCAACTCTAATTACTGGTACTGGTACCGGTATAGTTATATCTTCCAGCGCTCGTGACCGGTACGCACTTGTAAAACGAGTCTGTATACGGCATCTCAAAGTTTGAGTTTGAAATTCGGACCATCCAATCAAATCTAGACCAATCTGATCTAAAAAGGAAAATTCACGGGATCTTTTAATATTAGTGCCAATACCGGGCTGATAGTCCGGATTCTTCCTGCAAAACCGCAGGATACTTCTATCATCTCCATTGTATTTTGAACTGGAGAGAGGTGTGTGATGGTAGTTATTGTAAACTGGAGAGAGATGTAGTAGAAATGGAGAGTAAATAAAGTGCATGTCCCGGTTGTTTGAAAGTTTTTTTTGAGAGAAAAGTGGAGGTCAAGCCTCCAAGTTTCATCCGGTTGTTTGAAAGTTGAAAGTGGAAAGGAAGCATATTTACTGAGTTGATGAATTCAGACGTACTATGAAAGAAAGAGTAGCTACGTGTGTAGTAGATATTGACAAATGAATTATTCGGGTTAGGTTGGATGAGGTTAAAAATTCGTAATTCAGAAATAATTCAGGTATATTTCGGAAATGATTCGGAATTATTTGAATAAGAGATCTCAATCCTTCAAGGGAGCAAAAAAAGAAAAAAGAATGTTATGGAAAAATTCGGAAACGAATTATTCGCAAATAATTCAGTCAAAGTTTGGTCAACCGAATAATTTGACGTTCGGTTCGGCATCACAAAAAAAACGAATTATACACAAATAATCTGCGAATCTTGTGACTATATGTAGTACTGTAGTGTATGTGGCTACTTAGTAGTAAAAGATGTAGATATATGCTTCTACTTCTACAACATTTAAGTAACATAATTCGTGTATAATTCATTTATTTTTTTTTACGTTTTTGAATCGAACATCGTATAAAACAAAAAAAAACGTATTATACGTTTTATTCACGAATAAAAACACGAAAAAAATGCGATTTTTTTTTTAAATTTTGTGTGTGTGTGTGTTTCTTTTTGCTTCCTTGTGGTACCGAATCATTCTCGATTTATATCTGAATTATTTTCGAATCACGAACTTTTGACTCCGCTGAACCGAACCCGAACTATTCATTTGTCACTCTGCATTCAATCAATTACTACATCTCGCTTTCCTTTTTTTGGCACTTCTCTTTCCTTTCAAAAAGAGAAAAGGCTATGAGCCTCTGAGTCAGACTTCTAACTATTTTTGTAAAGATAAAATACAGTAAAAAAGACTTCTAAATATAAATATTTACAAATAATTTTCTAATTGAATGTTAAATATGCGACCTTTCATAAATTATTTGTAAATTTTCTAACTGAGATATTTCCGAATTTATTATTTACCCTCTTTAAAAAAAAAAACCATTTCACTCTATTTTCTGAAAATTTTCATATTTACCATAACCGCAGTTTTAAACCGCGCTATCACCAGTGTGCATTTAATATCACACTGAGTGCATTAATTTGATATCGCAGTTTGAAATTGCGGTACCTCTCTACTGGTATTGTAGTTTCAAACTGCGGTATTTTTCAGAAAATAGAGTTAAATGTTTTTTTTAAAAGATGGTAAATAAAAAAAATTCGGCAAATATTTTGTAATATTTGTAACCTCATTATATACAATTTCTTTTTTTACATTTGCAATGATTGATTCTCTTTTTGTGGCGCAAATACTGAATTGACATGACGTGCAAAGGATAATATGTGATGGATCCTCTACAACGCTTGATTATGTTGTAATAGACTAATAGCTAGTTAGCTACCCGCAACAAAGACTTGTCATAATACTTGTACAAATATATACATCAACAAACAAACAAATGGATGGTTTTCGTTACGCCACAACTTGTAACGTTACAATCGTTATATTTATGAGTGTGAAATATGCGAGCCACTTTTGCTTTTGTTGGAATTAATATTGAGTGAGTTTATGGTACTATGCATAGCACGGATTGGTCCGTACTACGGATTAATATTTTCTTTTTCAAAATTCTAACGGTCGATCCGAACCGTTCAACATGATTTCCATATAAGAATATACTTGTAAGCTAATTTTTTTATTTTTTAGAATTTTTTTACTATTTTATTAGATAGATAGAAAATCACTGTTTTTGGATGGTCCAGAATTTTCAGATCAAGTGATTTTCTATCTTAAAATATAGTAAAAAAATTTGAAAAAATATAAAATTTAGTCTGCAAGTACATATTCATGTGGAGATCACGTTGAACGGTTTGGATCGACCATTAGGATTTTCAAAATGAAAATATAGCTCCGTAGTACGGACTAATCCGTGCTATGCATAGTACCATAGACTCACTCATTAATATTTCCATTAAATTTAATAACCACGATTTTCAAAATAAACATAGAATTTTATAATTCAAAATTCCATAAATCATATCACGTAAATTTATATAATCTATTTAAATAAATTTAAATAAATAAATAAATTTTGCGACAAGCGTAAATTTTAGTGTGCCATGCAATTAAGTCGTCGAATGATAGGATTAAATAGATTTTACATAGTAATTGGAAAGGAGGAGGTTCAAATATCTCCATTATATTTTTCTTTTTAAAACTTTAATAACTTAAAATTTAAAATTCAAATATTAAAATAAAATTGTTAGATATGATATATATTATTTTCTCTATGCACATGTAAAGGATTATGATATTTGAAATTTATTTTGATTGCTATCAATATCTTGCAAAAATACACTTATGGAGATAATTTCTAAATGTTGATTTTTCAACTTATTGGTGTATATATAAAAAACTAAAATTGATAATTTTTTATGTGGATGAAGAAAAACTAATATCGATAACATTTGATAATTTTATTTGAACATATCAATTTTAATTTTTTTTTATTATTCAGAAAATTAAAAAGTAAAAGTATGGTGTAAACACAAAAAATAAAAGTATTTGAACTCTCCTTTTTGGAAATAGAAAGTTTGTAAATTTTCTTTAAAATTTGAAATGGAAATAATGAAAATTTCTTTAAATTTGAAATGTAGATTTTTATTGGAGAATTTCAGATAAGATCTGAATAAAAATATATAGGAAATGAAATTTTGCCACATCATATTTACATGGCAATGACATGACACCGTATGACACGTTGCTTGATATGTGCTTTGATAAAGATATGACATATTTATTTGGCAAGGCATGTACCTAATATATAATTTTTCTTTTCCATTACACTGTTTTTGCTAAAAAAAAATAATATAAGAAAACAAATCTGAAAATGTTCGGGAATAATATATAGGGGAAAAATATGGAATTTTTTTTTGGAAAAGTTGTATTCAACTAATGTCCAGTATTTTTTAATTTCTTGCAATTTCTAATTTTTGAATTATTCTTGAAATAATTTGAAGAAGAGGGGGAAAATGGGAAACATCAGGAAAAATAAGAAAAAAATGAAAAAAAAAACTTGGATATTATTTACAGTTGATATCCTATAATTTTTCAATGTTGTTGCAATTTTTTATATTTTTCATATCTTTTGTTGATTTACAATGAATAAAACAATGTATATTAGCCTTTGCAATTAAAAATCACACTTGTGGTCTGATTATAAAAATATGAAAGCAAGTAGGTTTCAGTTTCTAATTATAATAATTTTTTGGGGTACAAAACCTAGTCAATACAATTTGAACTGTAGAATTAGTAGGGTGCAAACGAATCGGATACGGATTGGATAATGGTAAAATCATATTTGTATCCGCTTTTATTTTTCGGATACGGATCGGACATTAGACGGATATATACGGATGCAGATCTGATAACAGATATCCGTAGATATATACATAAATATTTTCATAGTATATATTAAATTATATGATATATATTTATTTTCGGATACAGATAATTAAAATTTAAAACCATATATGTACCCGTACGGATATTCAAATATCAGATATCCGTATCTAATTTTCGAATACGGATCCGAATACGGTCGGATATTATCCGATCCATTTGCACCCCTAAGAATTAGGTTTGTGATTAAACAAATTTTAGAACTTAATTCAATGTACGGCATGCTAATTAATTCTTCAAGTGGCATGCACATATGTATAATTTAGAGGCTCTCTTATAAACCATTTTGTTTTATTCAACTTGTACAATGTAATTAATGTAGTTATCATCAGTAAATATGAGCTAGCGAATGAAATCTTAATTGGTAATTAATGAATAGATCATATCATATTCCACAATGTGCAGCGTTTCATCATATATTCAATTTTAGTAGTTCACCAAGGAGTGCGTATAAATATCAAAAGTTTAAATAGAGTTTATCGCGTTGTAACGGAATGGCAAAAAAAACGATGCTATTGCCATATTGCACCGCTATAGCGCCAATAACACTATAGTTTTTATGGTCCAAAAACGCTATAGCGCGCTATTTAGATCCCTAATAAATATACACTTAACTGCAATTTTCTGTTTTCTCACCTAGAAACTTGCGATTAAAAATAAACAAATATATACAGTTCAAATGATAGAACAAAAAATAGAGAGATTTTCATGTATACCCTTCAAAAACCTCAAAATTACGTATGCCCCTCTAAAATCCATAAATATTGTATTTAACTCAATTTATTGACTTTTTTTTATTAAAACTCATTTTGAAGTTATAAAGTACCTATTTTATTAAAAAAATATATAAAAATGTAGCATTTTTAAGAGAAATATTCATTCTTCTAATTGGCTGGTTGTGATAGTAAATATTTCATTTTCTTACTTGTGACACATACACAAGCTTATAACTAAATGCCATTATATATACGTCACAAGTAGAGAAATGAACTATTTGTCCTCGCAGGGCGGATCTACACTTAGCCCAGGGAGGTGCTGGACAAGTATTCTCTTTATTACTATAAAAGATTCCCTTCACTTTACGGTTGAGATTAACTCTCAGCCGCTTTGAGATTCGGGCTAGCACAGGGTAGTATTATTGGTATTTGAGATTCATGCCAAGTTAAAAAGAACGGTCCAAATCCAATAATTGTAAAAGATTTCCTATTACGGTACCGGGGAGGATGTGAATTCATAAGTGCTAAGCCACCCCCATGATTTTGAAAATTTAATCACGTAGGTTAAAATTTAATTGAATTTTCAAAGTTTTTATATAGTTCAGTCCCCTCATAATATGCTAGATGTTTAAATGTAGTCTAGTGGTTAAGGATGTCTTGAATTAAAATCTCACTGACCACAAATTAATAATTATGCACTTTAAAGTGATTATGTGAAAACCAAACCAAATTATAAAATAAATAAATAAACAAATAAATAAAAGAAATTAAGATCGATATAGTAATTATTTCCCTAAATTCAAAATTAATTGGTCAAGATTAATTAAATATTGAATGCTTGATCTATTCCCAATAAATAATAATGCCTAAAATCATAAAGGGCGCTAACATACATCAAGTTTCTTAATTGAAGGATTCTGAAAATAATTCAAATAATTAACGGTGTAAATTTGTGCCTGTCGGAAGGAACCTATTCAAATAAGTCTCTTTAGAAAAGATGTATTTGAAAGGGTTAAATAAGAGAATCATTCTTTGTTCTAGTGACAAAAGCAATGTCTTCTGTATAAGATGTCACATGTTAGAAATTCAGATGGAAAAATCTCTTGTGAATATTAAAAAATTGGGTTGCTTAACCTCCAACTATTATTTTAAAAAATATATTATATCAAACAAGATGAGGTGACATGTTTTTTTTTTTTTAAATAATATGCTTATACAAAGTAGGGATTGAATTCAACAGTCTAAATTGTAAATTAATTGCAACTCAAATTTAGATTGATTGACACTATAAATTAAACGGCATTCAATTAAACGGCAATGTCCATGCATATTTGTAAAGAAGAGAGAAGATGAGAGTTTAACATTGTACAAACATTTCAAATTTTGTATCTTCCAATCCCCTATCTACACTCACATCTCTATTGATGTATATATGATTTACATCTCTATTGATGCACATATATATATATAGAGAGAGAGTATGGCTAATGTGCTTCCTCTAGAACTTCGGCCTCGTGCTTCCGGGGGCATATCTTAGTGTTTGATGTTCAAACAACAAATTCAAACCGTTAGATGTTCAATCTATATTAAAATGTACTTGGAGACAGTGGCTTAATAAATAGTAAAAAAATTCCAAAAAATGTAAAATTTGGTCTCCAAGTACATTTTAATATAGATTGAACATCTAACGGTTTGAATTTGTTGTTTGAACATCAAACACTAAGATATGCCCCCGGAAGCACGAGGCCGAAGTTCTAGAGGAAACACATTAGCCATACTCATATATATATATAGAGAGAGAGAGAGAGAGAGTGGCTAATATCAAAACGTTTGCACCAAGGCTCTCGTGCAACCAAGTTGTTTTTGGATTTTCAAAGTCCAAACGGTCGATCTAAACTGTTAGATGTGATTTCTATATTAAAATTTGCTTGGAGACCAAATTTTACATTTTTTGAAATTTATTTACTATTTATTAAGCCCCTTTGAAAATTACTGATCACATGGTCCAGAATTTGGTTGCACTGTTTTTACTGCTCACCCGGATTAGCAATTTTCAAAGTGGCTTAATAAATAGTAAACAAATTCAAAAAAATGTAAAATTTGGTCTCCAAGCAGATTTTAATATAGATTGAACATCTAATGGTTTGGATCGACTGTTTGGACTTTGAAAATCCGAAAATGACTTGGTTGCACGAGGGCCTTGGTGCAAACGTTTTGATATTAGCCACTCTCTCTCTCTCTCTCTCTCTATATATATATATATATACATACATATAGAGGAGGACTCAAATGCCCCATTGCTTCATGCCCCAATCGTACTCCAATATATTTATCTTCAATTTCAAAGTTCAAACAGACGATCCGAACTGCTCAACATGATATCCATGTTAAAATATGATTGGAGACCAAATTTAATATTTTTTGGAAATTTTTTACTATTTTTTAACATAGGTACAAAATCATTGTTTTTAGATGGTCCATAATTTCCTGAAAAACAGTGATTTTGTACCTGTCATAAAAAATAGTAAAAATTTCCAAAAAATATAAAATTTGGTCTCCAATCATATTTTAACATGGATATCATGTTGAGCGGTTCGGATCGTCTGTTTGAACTTTGAAATTAAATGGGGTACAATTGGAGCATGAAGCAATGGGGCATTTGAGCCCTCCTCATATATATATATATATATATAGGGGCTAGCTACTATGCTTATATAAGCATATGCCCACATATGCTTATAACTCATTTTTGCGTTTCCAATGTTCAAATGGTCGATCCGACCGTTCATCTTATTCTCTATATTAATATGTGCTTGGAGACTAAATTTTATATTTTTCTGAATTTTTTTACTATTTATTAAGCCACTTTGAAAATTGCTGATCTGGGTGAACAGTAAAAACAGTGTTTCCAAAATTCTGGACCATATGATCAGCAATTTTCAAAGTGGCTTAATAAATAGTAAAAAAATTCAGAAAAATGTAAAATTTAGTCTCCAAGCACCTATTAATATAGAGAACAAGATGAACGGTCGGATCGACCATTTGAGCATTGGAAACGCAAAAATGCTTATTTAAGCATATGTGGGCATATGCTTATATAAGCATAATAGCCAAGCACTATATATATATATATATAGTTTATAGTATACAACTTGTTACTCTTAAATGCGACAACATGCTCTACAACTAAAAAATAGTCATCTCTCTCTTCACAGTGAGGGGAATTAGTGAAACATTGGCTAACTAGGTCAATCATCTAATTTAAAAGTTTAATTACTTTATCAAAGTATATCATTATGGTGCTCATAAGGTTTTTAATTGCCACAGTATATATAATTAATTCAACAACTAGTAGCATGTAAGATGACTAAATTAACAAAATATATATTCGCATTGAAACATGTTACAAAAACCTGTCATGCAATAGAGATATTAATTGTGCGCATATTCCAATTAATTTTTAGCCAAAAAATAAAAAATAAAAGAATCAAGAGTTCTGTGCATGTAAATCATTCAAATGATTCCTCAAATATGCTTTTATATCTTCAAGTGTTAATTAGTGAGATTTTTGTGCAAATATTATAAATAAGAAAGAAAAATATGTACAACGAGTTGGCATTAGGGATGAAAACGGAGCGGATAGTGGTAAAATCATATTTATATTTCTTTTTAATTTTTTGGATACGGATCGGATATCAGCCGGAACAGATACGGGTATGGATCGGATATTTATTAAAATAATATTAAAAATACCAAAGTTCATAATATTTATATAATTTTAATGATGAATAACAATATTTTTTCATAATATATATTAAAATATATGATATATATCTATTATTCAGATGCGGATAATTGAAACGTAAAACTATCAGTATCCATATCCAAACGGATATTCGGATATCGAATATCCACATTTAATTTTTCGAATACGGATCGGATATTATCCATACCGTTTTCACCCCTAGTTGGCATTTAATAAAGTGCATAAGAATCTAATATTTTTCAAAATTTTGACGTATGATTTGAAGTGTTAATTATGAATTTGTGATGTTATACCGACAGCATGATGCATGCCACATTTTTCATACTACATATATATCCCTTGAATGTTGAAATATGCGGCACCATACATGCATACATGCTCCTCCATGGACATCAGCAAATATAATCAAATCATATATATATACAAGAAAAGAACATGAACATCAACCAATTATATATCCACCAATGAGTTGGTGGTAACATGTCATCTTTTGTTACTTATTTTTGCCGAATATTTTTTGCCTTATAACGTTTATATCACAGTACTGATTGTTAGAAAAAAAAAACTTTAAATATTTAAGCTTAAACAAGTCACTTAATAAATAAAATTAAATAGAGTTTACAAAATTCAAATATGTAGTTGTAGATATTGCTCTCAAATTGTCGTTTGATATGAGAACAGAGTAGGTCCGATGCCCATCGGATCTACTTTTAGGTTCAACGAGCATGATGACCGTCCGATCTAATTTAAGATTTGTGCGCATGAAAATTGAAACAGAAATGCATGAAATTTAAAGTGTTCCGCACAAATCTTAAAGCAAATCGACGGTGATTAAGCCCATCAAACCAGAGTAGGTCCGATGCCCATCGGACCTACTCTCAAGTGGTTTGATATACTTTCTCCTATTGTGTACTGTGATGATTTTGGATCTTATTATATATAAAGCCACCCCCATTAAATGAAAATGCAAAAAATTGTCCAACGTTCCTTTGATCCATTAAATGAAAATTAGAAATGATCATTTGACCAATTAATTAAAGAGATTCACACCAGCATGTGATTTTATATTAATGTGTTAATTAGCTGCCGAATTCTACACTTTATTTATAAGATGTATAAATATAATAATAGATCTCAATTTACTTTAATTTAAAGATCAAAATTATTGATAGTATGTTTAACATTAAAAACATGGGGTCTTAATAAAAATTAAAAGGGGCCAGCCTTTTTAATACTCATAATGCACCGACACAATTTATTATGAAAATAATAATATTAATCGTAGAATTACATGTTTTAAATAAGAGAAGGGATCCAATTACACATCTTGACACCATATATTTATAAGTCATTTGTGCGATTTTAAAATTCAAACAGTCAATCCGAACCATTCAACATGATTTCCATATTAAAATATGCTTGAGACCAAATTTTATATATTTTTTTAATTATTTACTATTTTTTTGGAATTTTTGAAATCGTTGTTTTTCAATAGTCCAGAATTGTCTGTAAACAACAATTTTGTACACACTTAATAAATACTAGAAAATTTTCAAAAAATGTAAATTTTGGTCTCCAATGACATTTTAATATAGAAATCATGTTGATCGGTTCGGATCGACTGTTTGGCATTTGAAATCACAAAAAGAACTTATAAGCATATGGTGTCAAGATGTGTCATCATAAAATGGTGTAATTAATTGAACCTCTTTAAATAATAGTATCACTAAAATCTTAAAACAACAATTTATTTTAACAATGATTCATTTAGTGTAATTAATATTGTTTTGTCACCTTTAATTGATTTCCTTGTAGAATTATATGCAGTTGTGTGCTTGAATAAAGTCTGCTTAAGACTTTAAAATAATTACTAAAAAAATTCTCTAAAGTAATTGTCATGTTCTCGGCAAATCCAATATTATTTGCGATATTTCTTTAGTTTTGAGCAAAGATTTAAATAGCGTTTATCGCGTCATAACGGAACGGTTAAAAAAAAATGACATTATTACCATATTGCGCCACTATAGCGCCAACAACGCTATAGCTTTTATGGTCCGAAAACGCTATAGCGCGCTATTTAGAACCTGGTTTTGAGTTCAAATTAAACCAGCTATAATTAAATTTGCATTTTTAAAATAAAGGCTACACAATCACCTACTTGATTTGTATGAGCCTATTAATTAGGAGAGTATCTAATCTAATCTAATCTAATCAAATTATATAAGACTTATTAGTAATTAAATCCATGTTCCGCGTATTACCATTAAGTTCCTTTTTTAATTTTTTCTCTTCTATTTATTTTTTTATTTTTGCTTTTGAGATAACTAGGTCATGGCCTAGGTCGTGCTCTACTAGCTAATTAAATAATTAATTATGGTGTTGTCATACTGACATACTAATTAATTATAATATTTGGTTAGCAGTGGAACATGCATGGTTAACATGTACATACGCCATACATTATCTAGCTAATATATATATACACAACCGAGTTTGAATATAATTATATAAGAACCAATCATTGTGCTTTGTCATGCCATTTATGATCTATGACCGAGACATGTGCCGGTGGTTCTTTCTTTCTTTGTAATGCCAACAAGTTATATCAAGTCATGTTAATTTTTAATGTATCACTTTAGCCAGAATATTTTTCTATATAATACTTATTTTAGAAAAAGTCAAAAGTGGTTTTGGTTTGAAAAAATTCTCAAAATTATGCCTAAATATTCATGTAATTTAGAAAAATGTCTGAACACATGAGTTTAAGATTTTAGACCCAAATATTCATTTGAGGTTTGTTATTTGCCGTATGCATTATAACAACACTTCTGGATATATATATATATATATATATATGTTCAGATTTAGACAGTTTACCCAAATTTAAAAAAAAAAAATACTGTTGACATGCTACTTTTTATGAAGTCAATATTGGAAAGAATAAATTGATTAAATTCACAATGGGTGATAGTGTAATAAGTAATTTTTGGTAGCATGAAGTATTATATATGTTGTAATATAAATTGTGCAAGGGTGAGGAAATTAATTAAGGATGCGCAAATGAATGAATGATTCATGCATGCCTAATTTGATTCAGGTGCATGCTGTATGGTTGGTTGCTGCATGTTTATATTTTCCGTTGCTTTCCTCGCCGCTCTCTACACTAATCAGGTCGAACTTGTAGTATATATTCAGGTCAAAACAAACTAGTGGTTGGTCGTGCCCAGCTATAATTCAAAAACAAATTGACATGTAACTCGTGAACTAATAATTAAGTACTTTGCGTGCCCAGCTATAATTCTGTACATTCTTTTTTAAAATTAATACAAATCTAGAAATATACGCATCTTGATCATGAAAAATGGTTCCTTTCATTTTGTTTATGTCTATTTTAGTTTTCGGAAAATTAATCTCGTATTTGGTTTTAGAATGAATGAACATTTTCAAACAACCAAATCCCTGACAAAAATTGGGCCGAAGTTTATTGGGCCACGGCCCAATTTGAAAAAAAGATTTTAAGTAATGGTGGGACAAAATTCAGAAATTATTAATTAAATTATATTTTTTAGTACGAGATAATGATTACAAATATTTAAATTATTCTAGCATGGATAATAAAATAAAAAATTTGAACCTAGCTACGAACTTTTGATTAGATATATCAACATCTATGCAATGAAGATTTACAAGTTTGAACGGGTACCTGGGACCCGTTATAACTTGAGAAGAGAGAATACCTTTTTGTTGCTTGCAAATTTACAAGTCTCTTGTATGAGAGAGACATGAATTGGATAATGGACAAATATGAGAGATCAGCTGACATGTTAAAAAAGAATAATGACAAAATTAAGTCTCTTTGCTTTCGACAGTCAAAAATATTTAAAAATATTAATATTGATTAGTTCAATTAAAATTATTATTCATAATATAATATGCATCATTTAGACTGGCCTTACAAAAAACAATTGTCTCTACAAAGACCTAGCTAGACATTAATTTACCGACCACTTTGTCAAATCTAGATTCTAGATATATACAATTACATCCGGTTCTTGACCCGAAAACTTGATATTTGAAAATCTCTCAAAAAAATGACCACCGCAAAGATTTGAGAACGTCTCACCCTTGACTTTCTTTCATCGATCGCTTGACTTCATTAATGACTAAGTAATCGTTTACTACACAACTTTGAAACGAGCAATTTCTTTCCACAAGTAAGGGGTTGCGACTAAGAAAACATATACTACACAACTTTGAAAGTTGAGAACCAAACATAATCACAATCCTAAGGTGAACCCAGACCGAAAATCCATTTTTTATGTTGAAGCACATTATCAAAATCGTAACAAAAAAGACAAAAAAAACACTGAGCCTGAGATCTTATTTCTAAGAGCCGAAATTTTTTAATAGAGACTTAGTCGATGAGCGTCGCTTATCCGATTGATCTGATTCTTGCTCCATTTAATGTGAAATAGTCCCAAAACATGCTTCCTACAATAAATCATAAAAAAGAGTGACAGTAGCATTTTTCTCTAATTAATTAAACATAATTATGAGATAATATGCAAAACCTAAGCCAAAACCTTACGTAATTCATCATCATTTTGACTCTGATTAGGTACAAGGGCCAGACTTGTTTTAGTCTAAAAATACGACAAAATATGACGGTCGTGACATTTGCAACACGATACCTAAAAAAATATAATATGTACATTTCAAACATACAAAATTGTCACTGACCTACCTTTATGAGTAGCAAAAAAATGTACAAAAAAATAAATAATAATAATAATAATAATAATGAAATGAAATAAAAAAAATTATGTTAAAGTGGGGAGAGTAATTATTAAGTATATCAGAGCCTCTCTTTGTGCTAATTCAGCTCTATTCATAATGGGCCGATCAATGCTCTATTCATAATGGGCCGTTAAAGGCTATACGTGGAAATCACTTAAATCACTCCTTTAGCAATAGATCCTGCTCAAATCACTCTTGGAGCTTAATGACCAGATCAATGCTTTAACGGTACTTACTATTATACATGTTCAATACCATCAACAAAAGAAACTGAAGCGAACCAGGAGCATAACACATGAAAGCTTGACGTTCATCGTTATAATAATGATAATAGCATAATATCTGGGAATTAAAAATTGCAAGGTTGGCCAATTTAATTTTCTTAGCAACAAGAGCGCCCCCTTCCTGTGCTATAAAAGAACAACCATAGAATAAAGAGAAAACACAGAGACAGAGAGATAAAGAGAGGAGTCAAAATTATACTCAAATTAAGATAGAGAAACTGAGCAAAGAGATAGAAGTCAACAAAAAAAAAAAATAGTGAGATTGAGAGCAAATAATACAGTAAAAATATACTTCAAGTTTCTCTGACGAGTAGAAAACGTAAAATAAAAGAGAATGATGTTGGCATTGCTGTTGAAGTGAATATTTTCTTTTCTTTTCTTTCCTTTATCCTCTTATTTATTTTCCCTTCTTCTGGATTTCATGAAAACATTCTAAAAATAAATAAATAAAATCACAAAATACTTGAAACACCTCACTGCCACTTCCGGACTCGAAGCACTCGGTGCGCGTAGGGTGCCGGTTGGGTAAAATTACACAAACACTCGCTACTATCGGACTCGAAGCACTTGGTGCATGTAGGGTGCCGGTAGGGTGATTCAATGGGCTCGAAACACTCGGTGGAGTAGAGCGCCAACAAAAAAAAGATCTGAAGCACTCGGTGCGCGTAAGATGCCATAATCATGCTAATGACGAGTGTGAATTAAGCAGAAATGCTGTCAAAATTTCCTCTTAATTAGACATAAAAAATAATATTCGAATGAATCAAATTCAGACCAAGATGCTGCTGAATTCTCAAAAGAATAAAAAGGAAGAAAGAGCGTGCAGCTTGAATATAAATGATAAAATGATGAAAGGAATCATAACAGAGGAGTCAATTGATATAAAAAAAAACAGTTATAAAAAGGACGCATTGTTAATTAAAGTGATTGTTGGAGTTGAGACAAAAAAAAATGTTACTAGAGAAGTCTGTGCAAATTAAACAAGAAATCAAGAAAAAAAAATACAAATTGAACAAGTGATTAAAATGAAAAGATATATGAATTATCACCGTTATACAACAGTGATATACATGATACAAAATAAAGTGCTCTCATTGTTATATAACGGTGGTGTATATGTAACAAAATAAAAGAGATAAATAATCAATACAGGCGCATGGTCTTCTGACGAATATTCACATCACAATTCAAACTCACCAACATCTTCAGGTTCTGCTTGACAAAAGTGAATATCAGAAAGATGAAAATATAAACATATGATTTAAGCACATGGTTGATTTTGTTATCATCATAACGGTCTTCATACTTCATAGTAAAAAAAATACTTGCTACACTGATGGATCATGTTCATTTTGACGATTCTAAACTAACCAAAACACCAACGGAGTTTATTCTCGCTCAATCCTATACTATATAATTTTTTATAATCTTGATACTAAATATGTTATTGCTCTCTATAAAAGAATTGCACTAAATACCAAATTAGAATTACTTATTGATCTCTCTGGAAATGTACAATGTTATTACATGGTTATTATAGTTTTATAATTTCAAAAATCTGTTTGTTCAGGATCTGTTTTACAAAAACAGTAAAATGACACATTGCTAATTGTTTTTGTCGTATTTTTGTAATTATAGGTAATATGATAACATTTCCAAAATCTGAAAAAATAGTAAAAAAATTCAAAAAAAATGTAAAATTTGGCCTCTAAGCACATTTCAATATGAAGAACACGTTGAGCACATCAAATCGATTATTTGGACTTCGAAATTACAAAAACCCACTTGATATAACGAACTGCTCTATACCAACGTTGGTATATTAGCCAACCTCACATTACATTATACTTGCTCATATAAAGAAAGTAATGCATTACACTGTCCTTGAGGCAGCATATTGTGACTTTGAATACAATTCATCTCCATAATCTACAATTAATTTTCACCAATTTTGTTTCTAAATTTAAGTATTATAAAAAATATTAATTGTAACTAAATTTGAGTTTGAAACTAATTAATACTAAGCAATTTTATTATTTGATATCATGCGCTAAGATAATGCATAATTTATAAGTATCCACTGCCATATATTGATTAAGTAGCTAGAAAAATAATATTTCTTTAAATTATTTAATTCAAAATCTTGTACAAATTAGAGAGAACACACTAGTTTAAATGACAAGACACACACAACAATGTTTGCTGAACAAAGCACATATAAAAAAAACATAAACATAGTAACTTGTACACTGGTTCACATATTGAAAATTTAATTCTAAAAAAGTTAAAAGAAATAAAAAACTCAAGACTATATGATATAATTGCCACCAAAGCAAAATGAGATGTCAGTCCTCACGCCAATCGTGGCGGCAGTTGTCGTTGCAGCATTTGTAAAAGGTGGTCATTGGCTCGTCGGCCGACCGGATCTGCATCTGCCTGAAGTAGGCCTCGCCATTGTGGCATCTCGGGCATGTCGCTAAGAGCAATTTAAATACAAGGTTAACAAGAGGAAATGAGGAATATATAATAAAACAACACAAAACCAAACCAGTAATTACTGTTACTGGTAACAACATTATTAGCAGAGCACACACATTGGAACTATACTTGCCCTGAATATACTATGCTTACAGCAAGAGAAAAAAAAACAATACTTGATTCTATACCAAAGATTACAATTTTTTTCTGATACAGGAATTACTAACATAAATGACCTAATTTGCATAATACCAAACAGTAGCACAGAAAAAAAGAAAGAACAAAGCTTACCTTTTGTTTTGGGTGCAAATTTCATCTCATCAGCCCCGCTAAAGATGGGTTCAACCTCCTTCTTAACAATTGGAATTTCCTTCTCAATCTGAACCGAATTCAAAGAATCAGACACCAACCAAACTAATTAAATAAACAAACAGAAAAAAGAAAAAGAAAAAGAAATCAGAAACAATTAATTTATGAAAATAACCTTGGCTACAGGGACGCTGTAATACGGGCAGACGGGGCATGAGAGACACAAACGGCGGGAACTACTAGCCGACTCGATTTGAAGCATCATACCACACCAAGGGCAGAAATCCATTTTTTTTCTTTTTTTCTTTTTTTGACTTTTAGAGGTACAAATTCAGCCTAGAAAGATGGAAAAGAAAATACATATATAATTGTGGTCACATTAGGAAACCAAAATATCATACTAAATTCAATATCCATAATAATTTTTTTGCTTGACAAAAAAAAAACTTGAGCACCATTACCTAAATATTTTGGTAAGGAGACCTAAATGATCAGATTAATAACTAAAAAAAAAAGTGTAGTTGTAAATTGTGGTAGATAGGGTTTAACTTCAAAATGAACGAAATTATATTTTTAGGAATTAATAAATCGAAATTCCCTAAAATAGGAGAGACAAGAACCGTACAAATCAATATTAATTTAAGACAAGTAAATTTGATACTTAATTTGCAGTTTAGGATGGTGTATGATCAGAACTTGGCCCCTTTTTAGAATTCTTTTTCCGGCTGGATATCTAGAATTTTGAATACAAGTCAATTTCAGATCTATATATCTCAAGGTTCTAAATAGCGTTTATAGCGTCGTAGCGGGAAGGCTAAAAAAAAAGCTATAGCGAATAGCGTCGCTATAGCGGAAGCTATTCCAAATAGCGTTTTTTTTTACATTTCGTATATTCAATATTTGTACTAAATATCAACATTATCTAAAGTCTCATAGAATAATAAATAACACCAAAGTAATTAAGAAATTATAATATTCATATTGAACCAGTACAAAGTTCAAATTGCGGTTCAAAATATCCATAGTAATATCATAAACTATCGATTTTTTCTATTAAAAATATCTTAAGCATCATGATTCATGACATAATTTTTTTTTTTCTATTCAAATTTTATTTTCGATTTGGACTTTTTTTCTATTCAAATTTCAATTTCTATTCCCAATTTCAAATTGATTTATCTGTAGCAAGTAGCAACAAATTCAATTTCGGTTTGAGATTTTTTTTATCTTTATTTAAAACCCATATAAATTGCTTTAAAAAAAAAAAAACCCATATTGTATAGCGCAAATAGCGCGAATAGCGGACCGCTATAGCGCTGTAGCGGTCGCTATAGCGGCCGTAGCGCAAATAGCGCATTTTGATGTCATAGCGTAGCGTTTGGGGTCCAAAAACGCTATAGCGCCGCTATAGCGCGCTATTTAGAACACTGAATATCTATCTATTTATCTTGAATTTTGTATTTACTGATCAAATGTTAGAGTATCTTGATGTCGCCTTTTGCAATTTTATTTATTTTATTTCTTATTTAATTCAATATGAGCAAGCTGAGGGACTGCTATTTTTAAGTCTTGATTAATTTGTAAAGAAATAATCATTTATTTATTGTTGTTGTAATTAAATGTGGCGTGGATTGATTTTGCTTTTTTGATGATTAAAACAACATTTAAAAACTTTGAAATGTCGGTATTTATACTGTTTACATTATAGCAAACATGGTATTCTATATATCCAGTTTGGGTGTTTATCAAACAAAAAGAAACAGATTAAAAAAAATCAACATATTATTAATTGCTGATAATCTGTATCAGAGAGACCCTAATTAGGCCTTCAAAGGCACCACTTCATCTCCTGTCAGAAGAAGCATCCATCTCTGGCCTACTTGTCAGAGTTTCCCCATATATAATCCCTACATTTCCTCTTCCTAAACATCAAAATAAAATTAATAAACTAAGATAAAACATTTGATTTTGTTGTCAGGCCAAATGGCAGATTTTATCCATTATATAAATGTGAAATATATATATACCAGCTGCTTGTAAGAACTCATCCTAGTTGAAATAATCAAGAAATAAAGAACTAATAACATTAATTACCAGAGAAAATTTTATTTACTACATCAATCATACAATAAAAGTAGGTCCTTACATATTGACTAAGGTTAACAACATTTGTTTTCTCTTCTAACTGTCACAAAAGACAACTATTAACCAAATTACTCACCAAAAACAACAAAACTTTAGGAAAATCATATCTGAAATATTCCTTTTTGCTTTTTCTCTACAAACAAATTGTTTCAAAATAAAGGAAAAAAAAAATCTTTTGCAATTTTGTGCATGATTTCACTTTTTAACAACTAAAAAATGTTGAAGGCTGAAATTAATTAAATTGGTGAACCTTGATCTTCATCTCATACTTATAAAACGACCATCTTCTTGAATTACAAATTTACTATATGGATTAGTGAAGCATGGTTAAGCTAGAGAGAGAAAGAGTAATTAAGAAAGGTTCTCCCAGTGCAAAAACATTGCAAACACCAAAATGACATCAAAATTCCGGACCAATCTTTTTTTTGGGTTCTGGAAACAAAGTATGAACTGAAGGCTATTTGTTACAGAAGGATTAAGCATCAACAAAGTGGGCCCAGCCCACAACTTGTTTACTGTATCTTTTGTACTAGGTCTTCTAGGATTGTTCAAATAAAAAAAAGATAACGAAAATGACAAGAATTATATTTTGCATATAAATGATGAGAGAAGAAAAAAGAGTGATGGTTTTTGGGCCTGGGTATATATAAAAAAGAACTACAACATTACAAGTTACAGTAAACAAGGCACATGGTTCTCATGTGAGAAGAACTTGTTTTTGTTCTAATGGCAAAGGCACATGGCTCTCATGTGAGAGGTCATGAGTTCGAAACCCACAAAGTGAGAAAATCTTCTATAATATACATAGAAGTTTGAAAGTGTGTTGGGTGGCTTGACCCTAAACCCATAATTTCAAAAGAACAAGAAAAAAAAAATAGAATGATTAACCGTAACTAGTCTAACTTTTATAGGGTTTTATTTTTATTCTTTTATGACACAATTGTGCAATATATGTATATGCACCGGAAAGAAATTAATAACCAGAAAAAAAAATAAAAGAATCACATTTCTTTTTCCTTTTTAGTTATTCATCTATTTTAATTTCATATCTGATGAAAGATGTATTCTGTCGTGCTTCGCCTTCTCTTCCATCTCAGACCGTACATTTACGGATGCAGTTCTCTCGTCTAGCCAAGCAATGATGTCATGAAAAACACGGTCTATATTTTCTGGCTGCTCGGTGAAGGTTAAAGAGTGCCACATGCCGGGGTAAAGGTTGAACTTCTTATCTGTGCTAGATGCTGATTCATAGAGCAGTTTGCTCACCAATGGATCTGTCACCTTGTCGTCTCCACCGTGAACTATCAAGAACGGCAGCGAAACCTACAACGAATGGATCAAATGATACTGACAAATAGGAAAAAAAAAAAAGATGGGTTGAAAACAATTGTGCGGGGACGGTCCTGCCAGGTTAGTTATGGAAGTTATGTGTGGAAACAGAGATGTAGAGACAGTTATCAGTGTCCATATAATAATGCAGAAATAGATATGAAAATTAATATAAAGCACTATGTAATCTTTTAATTATTGAATGAAAATTAAGATAGGTATTGATCAAGATCTTTCGAATGTTTGTTTAACATTTCTAGTTATGGGCATCTTTTATAATACTATAACTACCTTTCTTTTTGCTTTACCCCCCATAAAATATATTTGAAAAATAATTTAATTTCTAAATTGAAACAAATACTATCCAATAGAATGCAACATTAAAAATATATACAAATTTCAATAGAAAATCACATAATAGAGTAATTAATTTTATTCATTAAATATACACCACACATTAATTGATGATTATTTATTGAATAATAAAGTTAAATAATTTTAATCCATATGATTAAAATTGACAATAATTGTCTTGATCCATATATAAATCTCCTTGATCAGTAATTGTCTTTAGAGATCTTAAAACTCAATCAACTTTTAAAAAGTATTAAATGAACTTTTACCATAATAATATCAAATTATCATACTTTTAAACTTTCAAAATATCAATGGCTTTAAAAAAAATTAACAAATGGCATGTGAACATATGAAGACTTTTTTTTTTTATGGTTATAAAGACTTCTTATATCCCACTACTATCTTGGATATCCTTTTTCTTATAAAAAAAAAAATCATAGTAAAAAAAGGCAACTTAATTTAATGCAAATGGTTGTAGTGCTACGCATTTCAACAACTAGATAGATCATGTGAGTGAAGTATTCTAAGAGTTGACCTTGAACAGAACTTGATAGAACCTGGATTTAGTGTGACCATTTCTTTATATGAATTGGTGTGGCGAATGAAGGTTTGTGTACCTCATGAAGGTGTTTCTCAAGATCTAAGCTGACAGATAGCATCTGCTCTGCTGTCTTCAACCGAGGTTTTCCCTTGTAGCAATACGGATTGTTCCTTATCTATATATCATCAAAAACAAAAATAAAATTATAAAATAAAATAAGATTGTTAGGGCATACACAAACAGTATCATTTATTGATGTTGGGAACCCAAAAAAATGTGCATCCAGAAAATAAGATGAAGAAAACAAGACAGGTTGTTATACATTGCTGCAAAATCATAATTTCGCCAAGTGGTTGGTACAGCAGAATCATAATTTCTTTTGGAATTTTCTTTTATTTCGAATGAGGGTAAAAAGGTAATTAATTTAGTAGGAGTGTTTATGTATTTAATTATTAATATGGTATTCAAAATTTTGGAGTGAGAATAAATGATTCTGAGATTTAAGAAGGTTAAAAATGAGAATTTTATTTTTTAACTTTATTGATCTGGAGACGAAATAAATAAGTTTCAATTTTAAAAGGATAAATGTGATAATTTTTGTTTTTAGAAGAGTAAACATATTTTTCGCAATTAAAAAGTTTTAGAAGAACATACATAAAATTTTGCCTATGTGACTGACTCTATTAATAAATTAATTATGTATGTATTTGTTTATAATAAATTCTACTTTTCAAAACTCTTTCCCTTTTTATATTGAATAACTCAAAAGGGGAGGAACTAAAAGTAAATGAAAGTAACTAAAAGGGGAGGAAGGAATGCATAAGTGAATTGAATTGAGACTATTGATTGAGAATTTGAGACTATTACCTCTTGTCTTTTCTCAGGATTTTTATGAGCGAGATCAATGACATCATTGATAGGGACAATTTTCCACGTGGGTATTATATTAGCAAGTCCTATTAGGATTGGAATTATAAATGGTGGAGGCTTCATCTCATCAGCAATCTGTAACCCAAGATATATAAAATTTAATGTCAAAGTCAACAATATATAGCAGTTTTAGTTATGCATCTCAATTGTTTATTTATTAATTAATTATATAAAACTAAAAAGTATTTACGCAAAATATAGTAAATAAATTTTACACCAAGTGCTTACAGTACTTGAATATTGCCGAAATGTTTATTATTATCCAAAAAATACAAAATTTCCAAATCTACATCCGATTTGCAAAAATTTTGGTATATGTCCAATCCGGAAAATTATTTGCGGATCCCGGACCTGAATCCGCAGAATAATTTTCCAGATCCAGAAATTCTATTTATTTTAATTAAATAGAAGACGTTATGATATTTTTTTATTTTTTGTATTAAAATATTAGAAAAAAAATTATATTTCTTTGAAAATAGATGGAATACTATATAGTATATTTTATTTTATAGCATCAATAATTTTACTGGGAATTACGAAACTGTAAACTAAAACAAGTTGCCACATTGGTCAAATAAATAGTGCTACAATTGCCAATTTACCTTCTAGAACAACATAATTGGTAAAATAAAATATTTTTCATAGAAAAAAAATAAGAAAATAATAGAAGAGAGAGAGAGAGACCTTGCACATGGGTGCTACCAAGACGGCGCCATGCCAATAGGTTGGTTGCTTTCTATGAAGGAGAAGCAGCACAGCTCCTCCCATTGATTCTCCAAGCAAATACCTCTGCTTATTCCTGTTCTCTGCTCTCTCTGTACATTATTTTTTTATTTGTCAGGGCTAATTTTGAAAATTACATTAATCATACATAGGTTATTATTGAACAGTACAAGAATACCAGAGAATTAATTGCAATTAAAATGCATACGTACCGCAAACACTAACAAAGAACGATGAGCAGTCTCCAACGAGATCATTGAAATTAGGTATATATCCTTGCAATCCAGATGATTTTCCATGGCCAATATAATCCATACCATACACACCGTATCCGGCGCGCGCTAACCGGGTAAAGGTATCTGAAAATACAATCCAAATTTACTAATTATCAATGCCATAAGTAAAATATGATATATATATAGCTTCAAAATAAATTGAGAATTTACCTCTCATAAATATGCTGCATTCAGCCGCATATCCTGCATAAATCAAATAATTTTTAAGTACTAGTACTATATATGATCGATGAACTGTGATAACTGGAAGAGAAATATATATATATATATATATATTTTTACCATGGCAAACAAAAACTAGAGCTTTTGGTTCGGTGTTTTTGGGAATCCATCGGCATGTAAATAGCTTCTTGCCTTGAGAATTCGTTATGAATTCCTAAAAAGTAACAAGAAGAACAAGTTTCATTAACAAATATTCTTGGAATTAGATCAATTTTTAAATATATAAACATATACATACATACATACATACATACCTCGTCATATTTGATACTTTCATTCTCTTCAACCTGAAATTAATGCAGATGCAAAAATTATTTCAATAGTTGTTCATTCATTTCATGAAAATCAGGGAAAAAAGAGAAGAAATTAAGCCATCATTAGAGTTTAATACCTTTTCACGTGCCATCTGAGAGAGAGCGAGAGAGAGAGAGAGAGAGAAATAGAGAGAAAACGAGGTCAAAATGAATTGTGTGGCGCGGGGGTGATACAAGATAATAAGATATAAACATTTCCCTGTTCTTATGACTACTGAGTACTTTCACATTTTACCAGCTCAAAATAGATACGACTAGCAATTTATCTCAAATCTTTCCATTTGGGCTAGTATCAAATTTTCAATTATATTTTTTAAACTAATTAAGTGGGCTTTTAAGACTCTTACTTTTGATTCCGGATCTCCGAAAATAACTTAAATTTTGAATTTGGATCAGGATCAACCGATCATATTAAAGGGACTGTGAATATTTAACTTGGGCCGATTGGCCCCAATACTGAGCGGATGATCCGGATCCAAATTTGAATTTAAGTTACTTTAGAAAATCAGAATCCACTACTTTATTATCAAAGTGATAAGAACCGTCCTTGTAATAACCAAATTTTGAAGCACTTCCATGTAAAAATGACATTGAATTTTTTTTTTTGTAAAGAACCCGTAGGTCAATTGAGCTCCATGTAATTTTGAAGCACTTCCATGTAATCAAATTTTGAGCGCGTATGGGTTCATTGACCTCCATTTTTTTTATATATATTATGTATAATTTTTTATGTAATTTAGAGTAAAATATCAAAAAACTGTAAAATTGATTCTCATTCTCCACACAAAAATTTATACGATTGACCTCATATATATTTGACCCTCATAATTCAAAAGCGTGGCTCTGGCTCCGTTCCTGATTTCATCCAACTTCATCTCATCCATTTCTGCATAACAAATTTAAAGAATATAATAATGATTTATTTCATTAAATTCCTTGAATTCCATTGGCAACTCCTTAATCTAAGTTTCCATTCATGCCATGGGTCCCACCTTGTATTATACAGCTCCAATGATAAATAGCATGCCTCATTTTTTTTAAACATAATAATTACAGATAAGGGCTTCTCTAGCTTTCATATAATCATAACTTTTTCTTTAGTCCATCATTTTTGCCGCTCTAAATTTTGTAAATGAAGTCAATTGGGAATTAATTAAAGCACCAATCAGCACCGATATTTAATATTGCTTTATTTATTTGTTAAACTTGTAAATATATCTTAGCTCCAGCCTCCAAGTATCAACAAAATCTTTAAATGTGGCAAATTTTATGAATAATTTATCACGGCGTATATAGCGGTTGGCAATGAAACAGTCAGGTATGAATTAATTTTATTCTAATGCTTAGACAAGATACAATTAACAAGCAGCATGTAATACCTTTGGGTACGGCGGTTTGACCGGATCATAAATTTATTATAATTTAACTAACAGATATTCAAAATTGTTTTTTTTAAAGATCTTGATAATAGTGGATATGATGTTGGATATTAACAAAAATTTTATAGAGGGAATTTAAAATATATCCCTGCAAAATATGGAAATCACGCATTGCCCCCTTTAAAATTCATAATATCATATTTACCCTTCTAAACTTCAAAAACTTACAAACTTACAAATTTACTCATTTTAATATATATTTTCATCTTGTCTGATATATCAATTTAATATCTTTGGAATTATTAATTGTTCGAACTTAAAAATTGAACTTACAAGCTTCAATGGCAGCAGTTAATGTAATGAGAGATTTGGGAACCTTGTTTATCACTTAACAATTAAAAATAATTATTAATTAATTAATGGAGGATTAATTAGGTTTGAAAGATCTGATAATCAAGATAAAATGTTAGTCACTGATCACTAAAACTTTTTTTGGAATTTCTATAAATTTTCAATTTTGGGTGATACAAGGAACGTTTGATCAAGATATATATATATATAATTAGCTTCATAGCATATATATGGAAGCACCACTTTCTAGTACTGTATGCTTATATACCAATTATCCTAATTAAGCAAAATTTGTGAAAAAAAAGTTAATTCTCTCATTACAAATAATCAAATATGGTGCATCAACACTTTATAACACAATGTAAAAATTAAAGCGAATCGGACAGCTAACGCACTCGTATCACAACAAGTCGCTGAATATACATAAAGTCAAGCGATAAAAAAAAATTGATATTTTAATTAAATACATTTATTTTTCATCATGTTTTTATCGCTTTACTTTATACTAAATGAATTGCAAAATTTACAAATTTTGTATGTAAACACATTATTTGTGAAGTAAATCGGTTTCAACTGTTTAGATTGTTGTTTGAAAAATAAAAGATTTTGGAGTTAAGCTAACAAAGAGTAAAAAAATAACGAAAATATAAAACAATCTGTGAGTATCCGTAAAGGTAAAAGTTCTTAAATGCATCGGTATCCTCGAGGATACTCCTGTCGGTAATAACGATACCCTCAAAAATAACAATTTTTGTCTGCTTACCCTCGTTTTTAACCTCACGGATACCTCCATTAATGCATTAAAGTTAACTTATATACTATTCTTTTACCTCTGAACTTTATAAACTAACTATGCCATTAAAGCCAATAGATAGGGTTTCTTTACGCTGAGAACAAAAAAGAACATGAAAAAAAACAAAAAACAAAATTACTACCGAGAAGGAGGAAACGATGAAACTGAGTCCGGCTACTATACCACTAGTGTCATTCCAAACTAAATAACACCACATCTTAAACCATTGGATCTACTTTAATATTCGTGTACAAGATAGCGCTGAAATGACACTAATGTCTTGTACGAATATTAAAGTAGATCCAATGATTTAAGATGTGATGTCATTTAGTTTGAAATGACACTAGTGGTATAGTAGCCGGACTCGATGAAACTAATGTTGTTATTGGAGGTCCTCACAAGTTACAGCCGTTGATACCGCTACCAGTTTTGAACGACGAGAAGATAGGGCACAAGCGTCCGACATTTTTATTAATATCCAAAGTTAATTAAAAATTAATATTTATGTTCAAAATTTCTGACTTTCGACAAAAATGTTCAAACCGGTCATAAAATAGCCGGTTTACTATGAAGAGCAAGATAATGAAATCTAACACTGAAAATTTGAATTTTTTTGTTTAAATTATTTGTTAGATTACTTCTTTTGATATATAATTAGCATATTTATACTAAAATACGCTAAATTACTTGAAATTATGTGAATTACACTATATTAAGTTAAATTACACTAAATTACATTACATTACGCTAAAATACGGTAAATTACGCTGAATTACATATGAATAGGGACGATATCTTCACTGAAACGGCGAAAAACGACGACGAAACTTCAAACGGTCATAAAACGGCGCTCGAGTGTCCGATTTCAGCAAATGACCACTTTTCGAAAAGTTTGCGAAAAGACACATGCGTCCGTGCCGGATTTCAAAATTCAGAATTGCCAAAAAAATTAAGGGAAGAGCCTCAAAACTTGAGTTGAAGTTTCCGATTAAGATTTTTATCTCTATTATTCAATCTAAGTAGCCCAGTAAATTAGTTACATAATAAACTTGTAGAATACCAAATTTTACGATTTTTCGAATTTTTTTACTATTTTTTATGATTCATGAAAGATGACACAAAATCGGTCTACTTTAGTGTAATTTACCGTATTTCAGCATAATTAGCAAAGTTATTGTATTTTAGCGTAATTTAACGTAATTTAGTGTAATTCAACATAAGTAATTATAAAAAATATGTTAATTATAAATCAAAAGAAGTAATCTAACAAAAAATTTAAACAAAAAATTCAAATTTTCAGTGTTAGATTTCATTATTTTGCTCTTCATAGTGTCTCTTAAAAAAAAAAAAAAGTAAACCGGCCATAAAATGACTGGTTTTCGTAAGCCGGCCATTTTATGACTGGTTTGAGCAAAAGTTGGGAATTCTAGACATAAATATTAATTTCTAATTAACTTTGGATATTAATAGGAGGATTTGGTGACAAGAAAGTTTAATATAGCCCTTTCGTTTCATTAGTTCAGGAAAAAATGTCGGCACAAGCGTCCGTCCTCAACGTCAATTCGTTTCTCGCCAAATCCAAAGATAATTTAAAAAAATAAAATAAAGTGCTCCTATTAGTGGTCTACGGTTTTCTACTTTAGAAAAAACAAAAGCGAAGTAACAAAGAAAGCAAAAGAAAGGCTTCAGAATTCAGATCAATGTCCCAGTATATAAATGTTAGCTAGCAATTAAGCATACGCGCTTGTATTACTGCCACACACACACACATATATGCACGTTTTTAATTTGTAAAGCATGCGTGCCTACCCGAATTCAAATTATGTAAGGTACCTAGTAAGGTCAGATTAGATCCGGATCACTTAGTTTAAGTTTACACTAATTTTAAAATGAATTTTTAGCATCGTGTCTTTATTTTTAAAACTTTTATAATTCGAAGTTTGAAACTTAAAAATCAAAATAAAAACGTTGGATATGATTTACATCATTTTATCCATGCACGTGTAAAAAATTATGGTATTTCAACTTTGTTTTGATTGTCATCAAGAGTTCATAAAAATGTACTAATGTGGATAATTCCTAAACGTTGATTTTTCAACTTAATTATTGATTCACATAAAAACAAAATCGAAATGTGATATTTTTTTATGAGCACATAGAGAGAATAACGTAGATAACATCTAATGGTTTTATTTTGACGTTTATGTTTTAAATTATGAGCTCTTAATATTTTAAAAATGAAAACATAATGGAGGCACATAAAATAGAGGCATTTGAACCCTTCTCATATTTCAAATAGACGTGAAAATAATTTTTGCTCAATTTTGACTAACCTGATTTCATAAGATAATTACTACGTCTACCTAGAGGCGGAGCCAACATGATTTTTTTTGTGTCAATTTTGAATTTAACAAAAAGGACTTTTGTTGATTTGAAAATAAAGTGGAGGGAGGCTTTTTGAATTAATAAGTTGGGACGCGCTCTATTGTCTTTTTCATTGTCTTTTTTATTTGAACAAGTCCAGAAGACTTGGTACAAAAAGAAACAACAAACAAGTTGTGGGCTGGGGCTACTTGGATTCTAAATTCTTCAATAACTAACAGCCTTCAGTTCATACTTTGTTTCCAGAACCCAAAAAAAAACGGGGGGATTGGTCCAAAATTGACCCCAAGAGCAAAAAAACCGGTATTTGACATGTGGATGTTTTTTTTGAAATCTTGACAGAGACTGTCAAGCAATGTATTAGATATAAATGTTGAACATACAATGATCTCAAAGGAATAGACCAAAACGTACAATCATCTGTAAGGGACAGACCCAAAAAAAAAAAAACAAAAAAAAAAAAAATACACAGCAGTTACTGTGATCATCCCCTCCCCGTATCCCTTTATTAGCCAATTTTAGCCAATTTTAGCAGTGTTTAATCCAAAGTTTCGCTTCATGGAGGCATCGGCTGACAGTTGCTGTCGGTCTCAGCATCTGTTCACCAAAGACTACTCTATTGCGGTGCTTCCAGAGATGCCAAATGGTGCACATGAAATATGCCGCCCAGGATTTTCGACTCAAGGTCCGTGTATTTTTCACCATGTGCCACGATTCTTCCCAAACCATCTGTACCGACTCCCCGGGCACCATTAATTAATGTGGATGTTGACACAAGCAATCAATGTGAGAGGTTACTAGTCAATTATGTGACTATCAAGTTGAAAAATATCATGTCTCACCAAAATATTGATTAAATTAATACCAATTTCTCTGAAACAAAAGTGCAATACAATTTCTCACATAACAGGGAATATCAGAATATCTAATGTAAATAATAGATTGTAAGATGTCAATAATGTCATTTTGGTCTTTTAATTTGGATAACCTTTCTTAATTTATCTTTCTCTTTTGTAAACATGCTTCCCTAATCCATATAGTAATTTTGTAATTCAAGATATCTTTAATTACATGATCTATAAAATTTGATAGATTATTTTTGTTTCGATAGTGAAACATGTGACAACTATTTTTTATTTTCAAAAAATAAAATTGAACTAGAAAACAATAAAGCAATGTTCAGTACTATTCGGCTGCTCTTGTAAAATTAATCGAGGTATGCACATATGCTTGTAATACTCTTGATACATGAACTATTTACACTTACACGACAATGATGGATACTTGCTCGATGAGGTATGAATACTTGCTCGATGAAGTATGAATACTTGAATGACGAGATATGAATACTTGTGCAACGGACAACTCGAAAGTATGTCATCATGGATCTCATTTGAAAGAGAAAATTATGTAGAAGACGTTGATGGTTTTAGATTTGCAAAATTCTTCACAGGTCGTCAGAAATATTTGTTAGATTGAACGGAGAAAAAAAACCACATCTAAAAACGTGTAAAAGATGGGTGAGTGATGTGTCCAGTTTTTTTTTAAATACTTGATATCTTAGGTGTGAATACTTGATGTATTATATGTGAATACTTGATTTATTATATGTGAATACTTGCGCGCCAGTTGTAAAATATTTCATATATTAGGCGGTCCCCAAATAATAAGTGGTCCCCCCAAGTAGTTAGTAGTTATTAAAGTAGTTATTGATTGGGAGATGAAACGGGAGATGAATTCCGGAGAATAGCTAGGCTCTCAAAAAAAAAAAAAGGAGGATTGGTCCAAAATTGACCCAAGAGCATTTGACATGTTGATGTTGACACAAGTAATCAATGTGAGAGGTTGCTAGTCAATTATGTGACTATCAAGTTGAAAAATATCATGTCTCACCAAAATATTGATTAAATTAATACCAATTTCTCTGAAACAAAAGTGCAATACAATTTCTCACATAACAGGGAATATCAGAATATCTAATGTAAATAATAGATTGTAGGATGTCAATAATGTCATTTTGGTCTTTTAATTTGGATAACCTTTCTTAATTTATCTTTCTCTTTTGTAAACATGCTTCCCTAATCCATATAGTAATTTTGTAATTCAAGATATCTTTAATGCGTATATTGTGATTTCGAACTTATGAACTCCAACCTTTTTTAGTCATTAAAAAGCCGTGATTTTTATTTTTACCCAAAAACAAAAATATTTTAATATAAATAACCACGTTTTTAAAAGAATTTTATTTCTACCCAAATCGCAAATAATATTTGCGGTTTGAATTAACAATTCAAACCGCAAAGAATATATGCGGCTTGAATTATTAATTCAAACCGCAAATATTATTTGCGGCTTGAATTGTTAATTCAAACCGCATAGAATATATGCGGTCTGAATTAAAAATTCAAACCTAAACCCAACCCGTGATCCCTCCTCTTCTTCTCTGTGTTTCGCCTCTCCGCCAGAAAAAAGGAAAAAAGAAAAGAAGCGCTGCGCGCCTCCGCCCCTCCGCCTCGCCGTCCCTCCGCCTCTTCACCGCCGGTCGTCCGGTGCTCTGTGGCGTGCATACTCGATTCAACCATCTTTGAAGGTAATTGGAATTCTTTTCTTATTTCTCTACTGATCTGATCGGTGATATTTGGCATTTCTGTATAAATGATTGTGTGTGGGTTTGTTGTGAGATATGTTTCAATGTGTGATGTTTAATTGCTTGAATTTTGGGGCTGTTATCTGATCTGTGCGTATGGCTGATTTGCCTTGCCTTGTGACCAGTTTTTGCTGTGTGCTTTTTCGGTTCTGTTCTGTACTGGTTCGGTACCAGTTTTCTGGTACGGTTTGAACTGACAGGGACCATTTCGTAAATTCCTTAAGATCAAGGGAAAATATGCAAATTCTGTGATTGTGTTAAATTGTATAAGATTAAGTGGTGTAGATGAAATTTCTTGACTTGGGGTAATTTTATTAAATTGAGGGGCTGGATTGTAAAATGGAAATAACTAAAATGAGATGGGGTTTTGTATGATAACCAGAATGTTTAACTGGCAGGGACCATATTGCAAAATAATTTTATTGAGGGTCTGAAATGTAAGATATGAATTGTATATATGTGTGAATTGTATATATGTAAAGAGCCAAATTGTAAGAGATGAATTTTTGTCGAGATGGTGGCCGGCCATGCATGTAAAAATTAGTTGGGCTTGGGCTATGCATGTAAAATTAGGTGGCCGGCCATGCATGTAAAATTTTTGTTGATTGAATATATTATCATTTTCATTAATAATTCAAACCCCACAGTTACGGTTAGATTTTTTTTTATAATAAAATTGATAGAATGATATATAGACTTGAAAATTGATGGAAATTGCTTGATATATAGCTTTATATATTCTTTATTTTAGTTGAACTAATTAGGGCATGAATTTTTTTTAACGTAGGATGGTTAGGGGACGGCCTAGGAGACCACCCGCAGCCGACCCGGTTGATGAGCTCATTCCCACAGACAGCAAGGATCATTTTAGTCCTTTATTATGGATGCCTCACGATGAGCACCGAGTCTCAGAGGCATCTAAAGAGGTACTTGATTACTTTTTTTTTTAAATTTGTATTTTGTTGAATTTTTGTATTTTTAGGTTTTCATGTTGTTTACTTTTTTGAACGCAGAGTGAGGCAATTATAAATGCCAGGAGTCGGTATTCTGACATGCAGTACTACTCGCTCATGGAGTCGTATCTGCAAAATTTGGGGGTGCAACATTTGGTCGATATTCTACAGTCGGAGACTAAGTCCATTAACGCGTCCCTCATTGCAGGACTAGTGGAGCGATGGCGCCCCGAGACGCACACGTTCCACTTACCTTTTGGAGAGATGACAGTGACTCTCCAGGACGTTAGTGCTTTATGGGGTCTGCCTATCCAGGGCGTGCCCGTTGGTGGCATATCTAACCCCACAGATCCAGATGACATCACGATTAATTACATGCTCGCAGAGTTGTTGGGAGCGGAGCCAAATATACGCAGCAATGGGGGGAAGTCCAAGTACTGTCTGGACAAGACGAAGCTGCGAGCTATGTTTGCGAGAGGTCTAGGTAGTAATTCCACTCAGCTCGAGATTCAGAGGTACTCATACAAACTATTTGTATTACATTTATTTTGTACTCTGTTTCATGCGGAAAAATGAGTTGCTCTATAATTTTGATATTACAGATACACACGGGGATTCGTGATGGACCTATTTGGTTCTGTCATGTTTGCTGATTCAAATGGTGATACCATCCCGATGATGTATCTAGAGCTGCTGCGAGACCTTCAGCCGTCGAGCGGCAGGTACAACTTGGGTGGGGCTGTCCTAGCACATCTCTACTCCAACTTGTGCCACGGTTGCAAGGTCAGTATGCTATTTATGTCTTATTTTAATTACCTACCTTGTCATGCACTTGTTGTCTTACTTTAATTATTTAACTTATCCCTGACGTCTAGTATTCTTCAAAATATAGCGGAAAACTAAGCAAATCTACGGGCCAATACTGCTTCTGCAGCATTGGTCATGGTCACGGCTACCGGTGGGGCTACCTCAGCCGAACAAGGATCCATGGGGAGAGCCCGATAATGGAAATCGACCGGCATTTGGCATGAAATGGTACGGACATCACTTGTACAAGGACAACCCTCACGGAAAGCCAATAGGTATCAGGTTGGTCCGATCTCAGATTCAGAGTCTGGGTGAGACGCAGGTGATCTGGACTCCGTACCATGAGCTATACACTGAGGGGAGGCTGCCGCAAATTGTAGCGGATGATCATGAGATGTGGCTCTACAGGGGACCGCTGGTGTGCTTCTGAATATTGGAGCACCACTATCCAGACCGGGTGCTCCGTCAGTTTGATTTTCCTCCACTCATCCCCGCAGATCCAGACGTCCCGAGATCTGTGATCATGAGGCTACACGGGTAAGTTATGTTCTTTTTAGCATTTTTGTACTTAACATTAGTTCTTGGCTTTAAATTGCAACTAACATATGAATTACAGGATAAGACACGGTAATCACTGGGATAGAGATTGGAGTGAGCATCACTTGGAGTACTACATCAAGGCGGGCAATATGAGTGCCAACTTATGGCAGATGCCGGAGATGGATGCGATGCAGTTCCAGGGAGATCCCCTATTGAGATATCAGGCTTGGTACCTGCGGGTCGGCATGGCTTCGGTGTATATAGAGGGAGATTACGGCAATTTTCTTCGCGCACAGATATTCGAAGATGATGGTTATACCCTTACTGGCCGGAAAGGTGCTCGCCAGGTAATGCATCTAAAACAACACATTTTTATGCGTTACGAACCTTTTATCATAACATTTCTTTTTATAACGTTTTTTTTAGCTGCTGTTAGCGCTTAAAGGTGCCGGGCGTTCAATCATTTGTCTTGGGAAACGTGGCTATAGAGCGGTCGGGCACGCGATGTTGAACTTGGTTGCCCCATGCATTGCGGACCACGGCCACAAGGCAAAGCTGGTCACCATGCTACGAGACGCCGGAGAGAATATTGATTGGCGCTCAGTACAACCGGACGAGCCTGACGCGCCACATGTTTTGAACAGTGAGATGCCATCGGAGCCATCAGAGCAGCCAGAGTGGGATTATCATCGTTGGGTACTGCGCATGGCCGGTTGGCACGCCTACCGTGACCAGCACGGGCGTCCAGTTCTTCCCCCGGTATGTGATTCTTTATTTTACTTATTCTTTTATTGTAAGTAAAGATAGTTAACATAGCAACTATTTTTTTGGTATCCTTGTAGGGTCCTGCATACATGCCGACACAGCCTGAGCCGCATGAGCATCATGAGTCTCCAGAGATCCAGTCTGTGCAGGATGAGAGCTTGACTTTTAGCCTTGCAGACTTTGTTCCAGCTGATCAGTGGGATACAGCCGCCTCCCCGCCACCGCGTCCGCCGTATTCAGAGATGGCTCACGATTGGGAGGCCTCTAGTAGCCGGACTCAGCCTGAGTATGGGTCCCAGTTTGTGGCATCCATATTCTATACTCCCCCGCCACCGCCAGCTACCCACGTGGCCTCGGATCCATGGGATACATCACTTACGATGAGCATAGAGGCCGAGCTCGAGGATCATATTACACCAGCTCGCGTCGCGCAGGCAGGACAACCTCAGTGGGATGATTGACAGGAGCGCATATTCAGTAGAGAAAACAGGGGTAGACCACCTCACCGATTCTCCCCTTCGCAGTACGATGGATAGAGGGTTTTTTTGGTAGTTTTAGTTTAGTTGTGCTATGTTATATTTTATTATGTTTTACTTTAGTTTTGTAGTTTATTTTTTAGTGTAGTGTAGTTTCGTTATGTTTTATTATGGTATGGTTGGAGGTATGTTATATATTTTTATCATTTTATGGTAGTATTTATTATGTAATACAACAAAAAGAAATAACATCCAAAAATGAAAAATAATACAAAATACAAAATACAAACGAAATGATTACAACATACAAAATACAGAAAAACTAAATTGATGAATTTAATACAATACGAAATGATTACAAACAAACTGAACAACATAATTTTCAAAATATAAAATACAAACTTAATATAAATTTCAAACGAACTGAACAACATACTATTTTGTCTTACCGGTCTTGAACGTACATGGAACAAATTCATCGTCCGAGGTTGATGATGACGGCTTGGTAACAACAGACGACATGCTAGCCTTAGTCTTAGCCTTACTCTTAGCCTTACTCTTAGCCTTAGGCGTCTGTACATCATTTTTTTTCCCAATCCATAGCCGTAGGGGTTTTCTACAAAATCATCATCAGATATGTCATTTCGTTTAAAAAATTCATCTATGTGCACACATTTTGGACAGTCCTTTCTAAACCTTCCGCAGCCCAAATTGCATTTCTTTTCCTCGCTCTTTCCTCGATTGTTACTGTCCATCCTCCTCGTCTACAATTTATTTGGAAAATAATAATAAAAAAAACTGCAACACAATAAAATACATACAAATAAAGTTCATACAAACCTCAAAGTAAAAATTCTTCACAAAATAAAGTTAATTCCTACGACTCCATCTAAAATTTATTCCCATGAGCCGACCAGATCCCCATGATGATGTGCTCCTTCTACCTGGTTGCACTGTTTCGTCTTGCCGGTTAGCTGTACCGGACGGTCCTGCTTGCGCTTCGTTAGCTGTACCAGATGTGCTCCTCCGTCCTAATTGAGATGTGCTCCTTCTAGCTGGTTGCACTCCTTCTTCTTGCTGGTGTGCTGTACCGGATGGCCTTGCGCCAGATGTGCTCCTCCTACCTGCTTGAGTTGTGCTCCTTCTTCGCTGGGTAGTACCTAAAGGCCCTTGCATTCCAACCGCCTCCCCTCCTGCCAGTACTTCTCCCATTGCCTCCCTAAACATCATATTTGTATTTTCACGGTCTGTTGTACGGCTTCTGGCTGTGCTTCGCCGCGGCCCTTGCGATCCACTTGCCTCTGCCATAACTCGCTCATTCTCTGCTACATTTGCTGCGTTATGAGCCTCTGCAGCCCAAATATGTTAGTTAGTAAGCTATTCAACATTGGAATGAAATATAATTAGGATTGAATGTTACATACCTCGCCTCTGCCTGTCAGAAGTGGAACGGCGAGGATGGTGCCCCCGTAGCCTACCTTGCATTTCATCCATGGTCATATCTTGACGGATGTGTTTTCTCCTACCACGCCGTATCCAATCTTTGTTTGGCTCAATTTTAGGGGTAGTGGTTGTAGGCCAATCTTCAGGATTGCCATAAGGAACAAACAGTGCATTCCAAGTACTCAGAAGGTAGTCCACCCTATACCAGTGGGCAACAAATAGGTCGGGTGACCAGTTTCTATGACGACAAACCGCTAACACATGAGCGCACGGAATTCCAGTTAATTGGATACCTCTGCATGTACATTCCACTTTTCTCTCTGGCCCGAATGTCACGATATACTGGAACCTTCTATGAATAATTGATATAGTTCCATCCTGCGTTTGGACTACTGGAACATATTCATTTGGGCCCGTGACTTGGTAATTACCTTCGCCGTGCGAGTATGGGATGACATCCATTTTTGTACCTTTCTCCCACCGTTTGGCGAGCTTAACATGTACCCGTTTGGAAAAAGACTTTTCTGCATTGCTTTGCTCCGTCGCTGCCTGTCGCCGTTGAACAAACCACCTATTGCACTTGGCGAATGTCTCCTCTACAAGTGCAGCCACAGGCAACATTCGGCTATCCTTGAAGACAGCGTTCAGGGACTCAGAGCCGTTTGTTGTCATGATACCAAATCGGTACCCTCCATCACAGGTCTGGAAATTTTTTTCAAAATTTGACGGCTCCATGACATCATCAGGACGTATTTTGCCCACTCTCCTCAGAAAAGCATTACACGTCGGATTTTGCTGCAATAGAACAAAGCAAAATTAGACAAAATGCATCTAAAAGAAACAAAAATGATATAAATTAGACAATATTAGACATACCGAGCAAAAATCTTCGAACATCTCTTTCAGCCTTCTTGGCTTCTTCTTCCTAGCTCCTTGTTTGAACCTAGTTCCGTACCATTTGTCCTTCCCACACGCCTGGACCAGGTTATCTGCAACATGTTGGAAACAATACCTGTGCACAAAATTATCCATATCCCATCCGTATTCAGGTTTCAAGGCAGCTTTGATACCCTTGTGTTGGTCCGATATAACACATACGAATCTATTAACACGAATCACATTAATCCTAAGCCATTGTAAGAAAAAACCCCAATTCTCTTCATTCTCCGTATGTACAATTGCAAATGCTAGAGGCAGCAATTGGTTATCGGCATCATAGGCGCAAGCCATCAAAAGTCTGCCCTCATACTGCCTAGAAAGGAAGGCTGCATCTATGCTGATCACCGGTCTTAAGTAATCAAATGCAGTAATGCATGGTCCGTAAGCCCATGCCACGGCCCTAAATTCCTGAACACCTTGTTTGACCAGTCCTGTATTTTTATCGATGCTCGGACTTGTCAGAAATTGGTATTTTGAGCCGAGATTTGTGTAACATATCCCGATAAGCAATAGTTTCATAAAATTATACGACTCTTCCCAACTCCCAAATTGCCGGGCTACTGCAATCTCACGACCTCTCCAAAGTTTGTTGTACTTCGGGGTTATACTGCCAAACCTAACCCTCACGCAGTGTGCCACACTCCGGATGCTCATAGTGGGGTCTTCCTTAATGCTGCTCTCGATGATATCTGCGATAATTGATGCCATGAGTTGTGCATGGTCCGTCCTGGTGTACTCAGATTCGCATGTGTGAGGCGTGTCTTGCTCAGTTATCATCCATGTATCTCCAGCATTTGTTGCTCTTGCCTTCAGTTTGAAACGACAACCCGAAGTGCTGCATCTAATTTCCAGCCGGGATGTGTCACTTCTCTTCGTATATGTCTCCTTGTTCTTGTCAACATGGTACTCTCTGATCTTTTTCGTCAGTTGCTTTTTACTTACGAAGTATTGACCTTTTGCGAGCTCACTCTTGTATTCAACCCGACGACCATAGTAAGAAACATCTGCTTCTCGAAAAGCTGATGTGTCATTGAAGTTTACAAAAGGGTGAGTCTCAGAACGGCCACTTAACGGCATATTCTCTCTATTTTGCCTCACAGTGGGCTGTGGGTATTCTTCTTCATCTTCTTCATCTCCTTCATCATTAATGTCACAGTCTCCTTCCCCCAATTCATCCGCAGTTTGCAGATTCTACTCCGGTACCTCGTTTATAAATTCAAATTCCGACTCGTTTGGATCTTCCTGTACTGGTGGCGGTCTGGGGTGAGGATTTGGTTCAGGCCCAGGTAGGGCTGCTCATGAGCCGAGTTGAGTCCGAGTTGAGGACAACTTGGATTCAACTCACGAACTCATGAGCCGAGTTGAGTCCGAGTTGCTAATCCAGTTCCGAGTCAGAAACTCCAATTTGGAATCAACTCGCGAGCAACTCGAGTCGAAGCGAGTCGACTCGTGACTCATAATATAGTACATAGTGAGACAATCTAATTTAATTCTAATAAAAAAAATATTACATAGTTTACCAAAATAATACACAATTAAAGACAGTACATAATGAGACAATGACCAATACATAATTAAAACTTACGAAAATACCAAAATAGTACATAATTGAAAATTACCAAACAGATAAAATCTAACAAAACAATACAGAGTAATAAATTAACAAAATAAAAGAAATAGTGCATAATTTATCAAATTATCAAATATTGTGAGAAACAGGTATAAGGTTTGGAGACGCAAAATTTAGGAATATATGGATTAGGGTTTGGTGTGAGTCCAACCGAGTTGATTCCGAACCGAGTTGGGGGTAACTTGGATTCGACTCATAAATCAACCGAGTCAGTTAACTCGAGTCAGTTTTGACTCGAGTCAGTTTCAACTCGAGTTATTAGCGAGTTGAATCCGAATTGATTCCGAACTGAGTTTCGAGTCATGAGCTTTTTGTGCACCCCTAGGCCCAGGTAAGGATGAAGGACCTTCATACATGGATATAGGTGGGATAAAAGGTGGAGATTGTACTCGTGGTGGGACAAAAGGTGGAGATTGGGGTGAATTATTGTATATTTCTGGTTCCGGTTCTGGTACAGGCATTACGATAAAAGGAGTGTGTGGTTCATTATCTTCTTGATAATTTTGTCCAACCGAATTTTGGCCTGAACTTCCGGCCCCTGACTCTTCGCGAATTCTGCGTGCAAAAACTTCCAATAATGATTCGCCAGACCTCAAAACCTGCGCTATTAGACCTCTCAATACCCCGTTATCTCCCAATGTGATTTTGACATACTTTCCTGCGTGGACCATTCGGGCCTGAATTTGTAATTGGCAACGATTCCTATTGTAGCCACTCGCTTCATAAATAAGCGATTGCAACTGCTCAAATGAGAAATTTTCATCAACCCAATACGTATTTGCTGCAGGTTTGGAGTAACGTACTCCATACTGGTCAGTTATGAACTTTCCTCCAAAATGTATTGAAATTGCAATAGACATGGCCAATAAACTACATTCATAAATGACAAATATTTGGTCAGTTTACTGATTTCAATTGTGAACAGTTGTGAATAGTCGTATATGAACAGTAATTAACAGTAAATACGTATGTGAACAGTAATTAACAGTAGTGAATAGTGGTGAACAGTAATTAACAGTAGTGAACATTAATTAACAGTAAATACGTATATAAACAGTAATTAACAGTAAATACGTATGTAATTAACAGTAAATACGTATGTAAAAAAAATTACCTGATTTGACAGACTTCTCCGTCTCCTCCTCCTCCTCCTTCCTTCAGAGCTCCTCTCCTCCCTCTCCCTCCCTCTTCCTCTTCCTCCTTCTCTTCTTCCTCTCTTTCTTTTTTCTCTCTCTTCTACGGAGCCTCTCCCCCGTAGTTATAAGTTTTCAAAAAAAAAAGAGATTCAAGCCGCATATAATATTTGCGGTTTGAATTAACAATTCAAGCCGCAAAGAATATTTGCGGTTTGAATTAACAATTCAAGCCGCATATATTCTTTGCAGTTTGAATTGTTAATTCAAACCACAAATATTATTTGCGGTTTGGGTAGAAATAAAATTCTTTTAAAAACGTGGTTATTTATATTAAAATATATTTTTTTTGGGTAAAAATAAAAATCACGGATTAAAAAGTAAAGTCATGCATGATTCTTAGAAAAGCACAAGATTTTTTTTTCCTTTATTTTAGAAATTATTTGGTTTTAGAGAAAAAAGCAAAAAAGAAAATAAATACAACTATATATAATAATTGGAAGGAAGACATGATGGTAGTTGAATAAAAATAAAAAATAAAAACTATCCAAAAAAAGTAATAATTCTAGAACGGTGTGTTACTTAATTAATAGTTTTTAATTGAGAAAGATATATATTATAAGATATTGTGTCCATAACAATTTTGTTCATATATGTTTGTTGAGTATTTTAGATATAGGAATTTTGTACTCTTTTTGCTTTTAATATTTATAAATCTTCGTACTCAATGAATAGGTTAGTTGCAAGCGCACAACCTATCGATTGTAGTATTTAGGTATCGATCCGCAGGGAGATAGGGAAATACTAATTTCTAATAAAGAAAACTACTTTTAAAAACTAAACAATAAATTAAAGGGGAGTTTTGTTCTAAAATCTTAAGTTTGGGTTCAATACCCGGAAGAGAGGAATTTTAAACAAGAATTTTGTAAATAAAATAAAGAAAAGAAAGATTGGTTTGTTTTCAAGTTTGAGGAGATCTAGGGGTATTCGGTCTACAATTCCTTGCTAATTCTATTTATTTGGTTTGTTTGAATTCATGTTTGATTTGATGAGGTTTCTAACCTAAAGTGTTAAAAAGGGTCACGGTAGTGAATTAATAACGTGCCTAGATAGTTTCGGACTTCACGGTCGTTCTTCACTCTAGCTATCTAGACCCATTAAGCTCTTGTTAGCCTTTGGAACAAATATTGATACAAATACTTTGGGTGGATGGATTAATGTTCCTCGAATTATAGGGCTGTCACTAACCTAAAGGGATATTTAAGTCACATGCTCCAAAGTATATATCAATATTTGTTCTAAGGTGTCCTGATTATGGGTTTGACTTCACGGTCGCTCTTCACCAAACCCTAACCCTAATTTCTATAGTTCCGGTTTGGATATCAAAGTACGGTCGCTTCTAATCTAAATCCTAAGATATTTATGCTAACTACTTTGGTTCTTTCGAATCCAAAGCAGGACTTGTCCAATTCAAGTACTAAACTATGTAATTAGCACAAATGATAAATCACAGAAATTAACAATCAAATCCGATAAAACAATCATAATAAAAACAAATATCTGAAATAAGATAGAATTAAACAAGTTCATGCATTGACCTAAACCCCTAGAAAGAGAACTACTCTCTCTTGGAGAGATCCATAACAAAGTTTGGCAAAAACAATAAGAAATGAAATAAAGAAATGATTACACCCTTTCTTAGATCAAAAACCTCGATCTTGCCGACTCCTTGCTCGAATCTTCTTCTTCTCCTTCCTTGAAAAAGCCTTCGGAACTTCGAGAGTTTCTGCAGATCTCTCTCTCTCAATTTGTGGAAAATGGATATGTAATAGTGGATGATCCGAGAGAGATGAAATTCTTCCTCTTTTATAGCCAAAGATCTTGCTCAATTTAGAAGCTAGAAGTGGAGTTAGTGGGTGCACTCCTTAGACTGCCATGTCTATTTTTGGCCTTCTAAAACGTGTCCCTGATGTGCCAAAAATAGAAAACCTCTTGAAAACGCGAATTTCTGGCTGTCTGCGGGTCCAGTGCGTCCGCACTGGTGGTGAGTGCGGGTGGTCTGAGTCGCACTGGCTCCAACTTTCCTTTGGTTCCAAGTTTCTATTTCTGGATTTTCTGCGGATTTTCCTGAGTGCGTCCGCACTGGCCTTGAAATTTTCTGTTTTCCTGAAGAATCTGAAAGTTGCAAAAATCGGCTAAGTACTCAGTGCGTATGACCCCACTCGCACTGGAGGTGAATGCGGACGCATTATGCTAGGACTTTTTGTCTATGAAGTTCTGCGTGCTAGAAATTTGTCTAAGTACTGAGTGCGTCCGCACTGGGAGACTTTTTCTTCATTTTGCATTGTTTCCTGCATTGTAAAGCCGAGCGAACGCAGTAACTTGATTCTAGGTGTATTCTATTCACTTTATATTCAAAATACAAGATATTTGGTGTTATTTTATGATAAAAACTAGATCGACGGTGTATATAATTTACACCTATCAATGTTAGTTAATTAGATATAATAATTTTATGATCCGGTCAAACCGGTGTACTCAAATGCAACACCTCTTAATCCGCACTAGAATTAAGTCTTAAGAAGGCTTAAGGAACTAATGTTCGGTTGTCTTAATCCGTGAGTGATAGCTAAGGAAACTAAAGGAATGGATAGAGGCGCCTTAATTACGACCCAAACAGAGAGGATTAAGATTCGAGCAAAGGGGGCTAAAGGAGGTGATCTTAATTCGTGCTAAGAAACTGGCGTTTGACATAATTAAGTGGCTAAAAAAGTTAAAAGATGCTCCTTTAGTCTTAAGGAGACTTAAGAAAATCTAAAAGAGTATAACTCATAATCTCCTAGTCAAATGAAAATATATATAATATATCAATTATAACCATTTTTTGGGGATCACATATATATAAGCTAGTTTAAGTCATACCAGGCTGTTTAATTACCAACCTCTTTTCGGTGATAAATTAATCATAAAATTTGCCAGATTTAAATATTTTGTCGATACTTGGAGCTAAGATTCGGTTAACGAATAAATAAAATAATATTCGGTGCTAGGAATTGGTGCTTTAATTTCACATTGACTAATTCCTTTACAAAATTTAGAGGCAGAAATAATGGACCAAAGAAAAAAATGTAATGATTATATATAAAACCTAGAGAATTCCTTATTTGTAATTATTAATAAGTCAAATGTTTAAAAAAATGAGACATGCTATTTATCGTTGGAGCAATTTAATTCTCAAGTTAACTATTTAATATGCAAAGTCGGACCCATGACATGAATGGAAACTTAGATTAAGGACTGACCAATCAAATTCAAGGAATTTAATCAAATAAATCCTTATCATACTTTTTATTTATTTTGATGGACCCAAAATTAAAAAAGAGCATTGATAGGAAGAAATTTATAAGATGAAGTTGGATGAAATATATAAAAAAAAAAATCACACATGCATACACATGCATGCACATGCATGCACATACTTCAACGAGTTCCTTATGGAATATGGATTATCAAAATGGAAGCGCATCTGCTGAAATTCGAGACCGGTAACAGTTATTCTGAAATTCCTGCAATCTGAATCCAGCCGTCGAACTGTTTCGAGATGCGTGCAAGAAAAAAATTTGATGGCTGAATTCAGATTGCAGGAATATCAGGAGTACTATTCATTGATTTCGGAATTTCAGCTAATCCGAATCCTACCAAAATTACTTAACAATATCAATTTTACACGGAAGTCCTTACAAAATTAGGTTATTACAAGGACAGTTCTTATCACCTTGCAATCGGTATTTATTAAATTTTTTTTTTGGTAATAAAAGTTGTGGATTCGGATTCCTTAAAGTAACTTAAATTTTGAGTTTGGATCCGGATCATCTGATCAATATTTGGGCCAATTGGTCCAAAGTTAGAAATTTACGGAGTCTCTTTAATATTTATGCGGATTATGATTGAACAATCGAGTCCAAATTCAAAATTTAAGTTATTTTAGTCAAAAAAGTAATGGTCTTAAAAACCACTTAATTCGTTTGAAAAAAATATTAAATGTTTGATATTAGTAAAAATTGGAAAGATTTGAGATAAATTACTAGTAGTATCTATTTTGAGCTGGTAAACGCTGGTAAAATGTGAAAATAGTTATACTAGTTCTATAAAAAGGAAAGTGTTTATATCTTATTATCTTATTTCACCCTCCAACAATTCATTTTTACCTGGCATTACAATCTTACAAATACCCCCACCCCCCTTTCTCTCCCTCCCTCTTTTTTTTTTTGAGAATAACTTGGTAGAGGCTACCAAGCTGTTCTCTCCCTCCCTCTCTCTCTCTCTCTATTTGAAATACACAACACACGCTCAAGCCTCTCTCTCTCTCTCTATTTCTCTCTCTTGTTGAAACCCTCTCTTTGAAACCCCCCCCTCTCAACTCTCAGATGGTACGTGAAAATATATTAAACTCTAAATGAATGGCTTAATTTCTTCTTTTTTTTCTTGATTTTTATGAATTATGTCTGCATTAATTTCAGGCTGAAGAGAATGAAAATATCAAATATGACGAGGTATGCATGTATATGTTTATAGTCTATTATTTAACATTTATCTAATTAATTCCAAGAATATTTGTTAATGAAACTTGTTCTTTTTGTTAATTTTTCAGGAATTCATAACGAATTCTCAAGGCAAGAAGCTATTTACTTGCCGATGGATTCCCAAAAACACCGAACCAAAAGCTCTAATTTTTGTTTGCCATGGTATATATATTTATTTCTTTTCCATTTATCACAGTTCATCAATCATATATATAGTACTCAGAAATAATTAATTTGATTTATGCAGGATATGCGGTTGAATGCAGCATAACTATGAGAGGTACCTACATGTTCTTTAAAATAGATAAAAAAAAGCTATATACATCATATTTTAATTATGGCATTAATAATTAGTAAATTTTGATTGTATTTTCAGAGACTTTTACTCGGTTAGCACGCGCCGGATACGGTGTGTATGGTATGGATTATATTGGCCATGGAAAATCATCTGGATTGCAAGGTTATATACCTAATTTCGACGATCTCGTTGGAGACTGCTCATCATTTTTTGTTAGTGTTTCTGGTATGTTATACGCGTTTTAATTGCAATAAATTATCTGGTTCTTTCTTGTCTTGCACTGTTCAATAATAGCCTATGATTAATTAGTGTAATTTTCACAATATAATTAGTTAGTCCTGACAAATAAAAATATAATATATGTACAGAGAGAGCAGAGAACAGGAATAAGCAGAGGTATTTGCTTGGAGAATCAATGGGAGGAGCTGTGCTGCTTCTCCTTCATAGAAAGCAACCAACCTATTGGCATGGCGCCGTCTTGGTTGCACCCATGTGCAAGGTCTCTTTATTTCCACTTTTTATTTTTAGGAATTAAAAACTTTATTTGTCAGAAGAGCTATGTAGCTGTTGGCACTATAGCGGCGCAATATGACAGTAGCGTTGTCTTTTTAGCCGTTCCGCTATAACACAATAAACGCTATTTAAACCTTTGGTTGTACCCAAAGGTCGACAGTTCAACTTTCCCTGGTGACTTTGTGGTTTTTGTGAAGGTTTTCAAAAAATAAAAAATAAAAACTTTATTTGTCGATAACAAAATTGATTTTTTTTATCGATAATTGGATGAAATCATATCAATGATTCGGACCAATGAGATCGAATCAAAGATACAGTCTCCAATGAAACCGAAGAGATGTTGCAACTTATTAAAAGTACTGAGACTGAACTGTTACATGATTCGGTTCTAAAATATATCCTGAGGGGATCAAATGATTCTCTTCTTCTATATTTATTTTGAAATAAAGGACACCAAACATTTTATTATCTTTATTCCTATAAAAAAAATATTTTAAGTAGTTATTCTAGAAGGTAAATTAGTCACCACATAGCACTAGCCACTAGGCACTAGCACTATTTTTTTTTTTTTTACCAATGTGGCAACTTGTTCTATTACTTTAGAGATTCCCTAATTCCTAAATGTACCCAGTAGCCAACCAAACTTGATTTCTCCTGTTCCCAGTAAATTAATTAATGTTATAAAGTAAAATAAAATATACTACTGCAGAGTCCGGATCCTCTACATTACCTCACCCTGTTTGAGTTCGAATCCGAACCAATCCAATTCAAATAGTAGATAAATAGCATATAATTTACTATATATTATGAAAATATTTATGTATATGTCTACAGATATCTTATATCCAATCCGTATTCGTATATATCCGTCTAATGTCCGATCTATATCCGTGTCCGAAAATTAAACGCAGATATCCGGTTTGTATCAGATCCGTTTGCACCCCTATTACCATATCTCACTCATTAATATATAATTATTGAGATGCGTAACTAAAACTGCTGAATTCGGATTCAGCGAAGTAACCTAATCTTTGGGTTTTAGATCGAGACCGTTTGATTAGAATCCGCGAAAATTCATCTCCGAAGTGAGCGTACACATCTTGACGACGAAATTGAATTCCGAGACGATCTCGAGTGACGAATTTGAATCAGACAGTCTTAATTCAAAACCCAAAGATTGGGTTACTTTAGGGGATCCGGACCCAAAACTGGTAGCATTGCCGACTTTTATAGAATTAATTGATGAAGTATTGAGATGCGTAACTAAACTGCTATTGCTGACTTTGACATTAATTATATGTATATCTTGGATCACAGATTGCTGATGAGATGAAGCCTCCACAGTTTACAATTCCTATCCTAAAGGGACTTGCCAATATAATACCCACGTGGAAAATTGTCCCCACCAATGACGTCATTGATCTTGCTAATAAAAATCCGGAGAAAAGACAAGAGGTAATATTATTATTCAACTCTCCCTCCCCCTTTTAATTATAATTAATTGTTAATTGTACAATCAAATGATGTAAACGCTTTTGAATATAGTTATTATAAAGGGGACCCATTTTTTTAATCATTCAATATAAAAAGGGAAAGAGGTTTGAATAATATATACATGTTCTTCTAAAAGTTTTAAATTGCTATTTTTTTTCTATATTTAATTTCAAATATCATGTTTACTCTTCTAAAACACAAAAATTCTCACATTTATCCTTTTAAAACTTTAGACTTACATATTCGTCTCCAAATTGCAAATATCACATTTAAATATATAATTCTCAATTTTAACCTTCTAAAATCTCAGAATCATGTATTTTTTTCCTAAAATGATAAGTACCATATTAATAATTGCATACATAAAACTATCCTATTAAATTATCTTTTCATTCACATTTGAAATAAAAAAAATTATAAAGAAAATTTTCAGGAACAAAGGTATTCAAAAGGATAAATCTTAAAAAAAATATGAAAGAAACAAAAAATAAATGATACAATGTTAATTTGCATGCCCTTGCAATCTTATTTATTTTATTTTTGTATTTGATGATATATAGATAAGGAACAACCCATATTGCTACAAGGGAAAGCCTCGGTTGAAGACAGCAGAACAGATGCTATCTGTGAGCTTAGATCTTGAGAAACACCTTCATGAGGTAGGTACACTACACAAACCTTCATTCGCCACACCAATTCATATAAAGAAATCGCCACACTAAACCCAGATTCGATCCTGTTCTGGTCAAGGTCAACTCTTGGATGATGTGATTACTATCCCTTTGAATACTCCCCACAAAGTAAATCATCTTGAGCTAGAATCTAGTTGTTGAATGCGTAACACTACAACCATTCATTGCATTAATTAAGTTGCCGTTTTTACTACGAATAATGAATATATTTTTTCATATTAAGAAAAAGGATATCCAACTATATATCCAAGAGATAGTAGTGTGATAAAAGTTATTCCTATAGGGGCTCTCTTTATTGTCAAATTTAATCATATGGCTAAATATTAATTAATTTTTGTTTGCTGTATACTTAATTTTATTATGTGATCATGGATTGAAATTTGAACATATTTTTTTATCCCTTGTAGGTTTCGCTGCCGTTCTTGATAGTTCACGGAGGAGATGACAAGGTGACTGATCCATCGGTGAGCAAATTGCTCTACGAATCAGCATCTAACACAGATAAGAAGTTCAACCTGTACCCCGGCATGTGGCACGCTTTGACCTCCGCCGAGCCGCCTGAAAATATGGACCGTGTTTTTCATGACATCATCTCCTGGCTAGACGAGAGAACCACATCTGTAAATGTACGGTCTGAGATGGAAGAGAAGGCAAAGCACGACAGAATACATCTTTCATCAGATATCAAATGAAAATATATGAATGTGATATATTTATTCTTTTATTTTTCTGCTTATATTTCTCTCCAGTGTTAACTGTGGGTTAATAATGTGGTGCATATTATATGCATATATTTCACCATTGTGTCATGAAAGAAATATAAGCCTGCAAAAGTTATACTAGTTATTGTTAATTTGGGCCTATGAATTATAACATTTTATAATTAAACAGGCCGAGATCTTTTAGATTTTCTGGGTAAATTTCAAAATTCTTTTGGATTAATAAGAAATAGGCACATTAAAGTTATACAGCCCACTTTGAGTACATATTGACCAGCACTGTGGACTCAAACATTTCAACATGATCTCCATATAAATTTGTACTTGTGAACTAAATTTTACATTTTTTAATGAGTAGAAAATCACTTGATCGGAAAATTCTTAACTATACAAAAACAATGATTTTCTACTTATCTAAAAAAATAGTAAAATAATTCTAAAAAATGTAAAATTTAGTTTTCAAGTACAAATTTATATGGAGATCATGTTGAATGGTTCGAATCCACCGTTAAAATTTTAAAAACAAAAATATTAATATGTAGTACGGACCAATCTGCGCTATGCATTGTACCATAGCCTCGTTCGTTTTCAAATATTGTGATCATAGAAACCTAAATTATAAATTTGGGAAGCCACAATTCTGAAAAATCACGAATTCCATGTTATAGGAAGCCCATGATTAGATATGATATACAAGTGTTTAATACAAGACATAGTTATAGTAACTTTTACAATATAATTTTGTTAACAACAATAAACATAATTATAAGAAAATTATTAGCTTTTCTATTGACCAGGTTTTTACTTTTTTTATTTTGGAAAAAAATATTATTATTTTATCGACTAGATTTCATCATAGTTACCAAATTAGAGAATAATTCATTTTTTTTGTGATGACAAACCGAACGCCGAATTATTCAGTTGACCGAACTTTGACCAAATTATTTCCAAATAATTGCAAATTTTACGAACTTTTTCCGAATTTTCCGAATTTTTCCCAGAACATTTTTTTTTTGTTTTTTTTGCTTCCTTGTAGGACTGAGATATTTGGTCAGGATAATCCTGAATCATTCCCGAATTATACCCGAATTATTCCCAAATCACGAATTTTTGACCTCGCCGAACCGAACCCGAATAATTCATTTGTCACTATAGATTTCACTTGATGTACAATCATGCAACTCATGCAGGAACGGATCTAAAGTCAAGCTAAGAAATGTTAGCCACTCATTTTTAAATTTTTAATCATGTCTATTTTAATTTAATTGATTTCTTTTTATAAGTTATTATATAGTTCAATTCTCTTGTAAAAATTTCAAATGTGTACTTATAGCTTAGATGTTATATTTCTAATTTGTGATTGTGGAGATTTGAGTTCAAATACGGTTGGGATTGGATTAACAGAATTTCATCGGTATTAAAAAAATTAAATCTATACTAATCAGTCACCATTACTTAAAATCAATCAAGCTATATTTTTTTAGACAATCGAATTATGTAAATTTTGTGAGTTTCATTGGTACAGATATGAAATAGAAAAACATAACTAATTATCAATAATAATTTTAAAAATGCAAATAAAATGTAACTTAGCAAACAATTACATACAACATGACACTCCTAAATCCTAATTACTGATCTGCGTGCCCCGGAAAAAAGCCACATTAAATCCGTCCAATCTAAACCGCACGAACCACATCGGATCAGATCACAGCGGCACACCGCTTATTATATTTAGAATTTATTTTTCTTTGATGCGATGTCTGGACGACGGAACGAGGGAACAGGTTTTATGTCCAGTGGGCATAGAACCAAGTCCTGTCCGCTGCACGGTATCAATCGTTCGATCCGATATAAGATCGTGCAATCAGTCTTTTAGTACGATCTAAACTTTAGCACAAATCTTGATGTCAGTCCAACGGCCTTTAATGGGCACCGGACAGAATTTGGTCCGATGCCCATTGAAACACCCTCTTTCCCACGAAGGACTAGTCATTTCCTCCGAAGTAACTCAAATTTTGGATTAAATTTGAACCGTTCGATCATAATTCGAGCCAATCTAGTCCGAGGTAAAATGCACGGAGCCCTTTGAATATTCGTGCCGAAGCAGATCGGACAACCCTGATCTAAACTAAAATTTGAGTTACTTTAGGTGATTTGAATTTGATAGTATGTATGACTATTGATATCCTGTCCTGTCTGGATTCGACTGGAGAAGAAAAGAATAGCCATTTTTGTTCTCTGATCTCTCTCGGTTCTCTTCTTCTCTTCGAAGTGAAGGAGTTGTCTGTCGCTCACTCGCTTGATTCAGTTCAGTTCACTTCAGTTGAAAAAGGTGATTTGATGTTCTCTTTCGTGCATCGCCATTACGCGGACTCGATTCATTGCCTCCCTCAAACCAAAAATCAACATCAATCCTCGCCAAATGCCCAAATTTCGTTTCATTTTTGTGCTCCTGGCAAACCCTTCCATGCTTTTTATGTTCATGCTCATGTGCGGGTTACTGTAGTTAATAACATTTTTTTTAATCTTTATTGTCTCAGGATGACGATGCGCAGTTGGAAATCTTGCAATTTCCCAATTCTCTTCCCTCTGCTCTCTTACTTTTGTCTAAGTATTGCATATATTTCCCTAATTGCATGATTGCATCTGAATTTGTAGTTTCATTTTTTTAAATATCCCTTTTGTAACACTGGTATATGCAAATCTGGTACCAATACACTGTGCTTGCTAATCAAATAGATAAGGTACAAGAGACCCCATAATAGTGATGATAGTTATGCCATTGCGTACTGATACAATACTGGTACAGTAATAGTATAGCTTCATGATACTGGTACAATACTGATTTCTTTTTTATTTTTTTTAATTTCCAACTGCTTTTGATAGGTACATTTTTGACAGCCACCACTTACTCCAGCCGAGCTGTCAGTGCATCAGCAGTGGTCCCCACCTCTAACTGCTATGCCCTTGATAATACCAGTCGCCTTGTTGATTTTGTATCCTTATTTATGCATTGATTTATTTGTCTGATTCCACAACATCTCTTTGAAATTTGCTGAATTCATACAAAAAAAGTGCATTTCAGTTGTTTTCCCCTAAGCTGCTTCTAATTTAGACTGATTGGATTGGCCACCCGTTTGAATATGACGGGCAGGTGCTTCTCAAATTCTTTCTGCCGAAATTTTATACAAAGAATTTCTTTCACAAAACTGTTATCATTATAAGAGATGTTAGAGTAAATCTACAAATATGTTATAAATTTTCAGGATGGCGATCTTGTTGTTCGTTTCTGTAAAGATGTCGAGAAGCGGTCTCAAGTGGTGTGAAAAAAATCTCCTTTTTTATTGTTTTTTATTTATTTTCTCACCCAAGTTCTTCTCAAATTTACCAATTGGGTTGAAATTCTAACAAAAGTGCAGTTAATGTGACTAATAAAAGATTCTGTAGGGTTACATTGATTTTGGGCACTACGCAACGTCCCGCTACTTTGTATCTGGACCTGAGCCTCTTGATTTTACACAGGTACTTTTTTTTATTCCAATCAAGAGTGCACTGAAAATGCTACCAGCTTTTTGACATTTGTAATATTTGAATAGCATACATCAATTGGGTGCTCTATGATACTATTTTTTTTATCAAACTTAAAAGAATGTAGTCAGTTTTCTTCTTTAGTTATATCTTATTGAATGTTTTTTTTCTCTCTATACATTTGCAATTCAGAAATTTCATAGTGGAGACTTGATGAATTGTGAGCACACCTTTGACAAGATGGGGCGTACTGCCCAGGTATTATACTCGATGCTTTGTGTTGATTTCATATTCCTTTTTAAAAGGTTATTTTTTGTTTTTGTTTTGTATTTGAATTACTCTCTCAATTTTATCTTTCTTTTCAGGTGAATATTGTATGCGGAAAATGCATAAGCGGTTCTTGCAAAGGTTCTCTCTTTCTCTGGTTTTCTAAATATGCCCACTTTTACATGCTCAGAGAAGATCTATAACATTTCGCAACAATATCAAGCAGTAAGTTATAATTTCGTTTTTTGTAGGTGACCTAGGTTGCATATGTAGCGTGTCATATGACAAATCCATGTGCAGGTACTTTTAACAGAGTACCCTTCAACTTGCAAATTTCCTAATATTTTTGCCATTTTTCACTTTTCAAGTTCAAGCGCCACTTCTAGACCATATATGGTAGTCAATTATTTTAACAGCTAATGGGTACATTTTTCAATTTCTATATTTTCTCCAGCGTAACAATTGAGCTTGCTATTCCATGCACTAATCATGGGCCCCGTGTGTTCAAGGGCTTCACTGTAGGATTTAACCCTCGGTCATGGGAAATTGTAAGTGTTATTTCTTCTTGTTTGTTGTCTTTTGGTTCCTTAACACTAGGTAAATATAGACTTGATTTCATTTTTCTTTCCAACTCTTTCTGTTGTTTCTGATGGACGCAATTTCATTTTCTTTTTCTTTTTTTTGTTATCAATTGACCCAATTCTGGAGAAAGATAGGCCCAATCTCATTTATTTTTTTACTTGTAAGGTTTACAACGGGATGACTCAACTTGGCTTTGAGAAGGCATATAATGAGTTTAGGTACAATTCAAGAACAATTGAAGCTTTGGGCCGAATCTCATTTTTCTTTTCATTTTGCTCTCTTATTATTAATGTCAAATGTGCTTTAGCATTCTACAAAATTTGCAGTTTTGGGACCGATCAGACTGACGTATCTCTATACATAACTGCAATTTCTTCGTTGTCTGGCCTTGTTGGAAAACCAGTATTTCAGGTATAAAAAGACATTACTATGTTAATTTTGAAAAGAAATACTATATGAAGAAAGAGTTTATTAATTTTCTAGAATTTGCAGATTTATCCGCAGAGTGGGTTGGAGGTGAAACTCTCAGGCTCAGCAGCAAATGGCGCTGCTCCTTCGACTCTCTCTCCTTCTATTCTTAATGTAAACTGGAGATGTATGTGCTTTACCTTTTTGATTAAAATTAATTTCATGGTTTTATTAGTAGTTATTATTTATGTTGATACACAACGACAAAAGGTGCTAATTGTCAATATTTAGCACGAACTAAGTTGACAACAGCCTTGGTTAATTGAGTGTATGATTGGTTCTCTTACACTTGTAAACATTTTCAGGTGAAATAGCACAAGAGGATCCTTACGAGGTACATATACAAATTCCAATAGAGGGTTATAATCCTATTGAATTCACTCTGACAAAGATATGTGGTTAGTTATTATTTCATTAGCTTATACTAATGTATATTATTTTTAAAATTTTCTTTTGTTGGGCTTATTTCTAAGAAAGGAGTTAAATAATAGGTTCATATCTGTATATTTTCTGAGCAGAGTATAAACAAGGGAGAGAAGGTGATTCAATGAGAGGGTGGGCCACATTTGGGATACTCTCTTGTGTGTATGTTTGCATTAAATCTTTTGTCAATACAACCTAAACCTTTTCTATATTTTTTTCTCTTTCTTTCTTTATAAATAAGACCCTTGATAATTTTTTTAATACAGAATGGTTGTGCTCTCATTTGTTTTTTGCTGTGGAGGGTTCATCTACAAAACCCGTGTTCAGAATCAGGTAGCAATATTTTGAACACCATTTTTAAATTCTTTACTTTATTAAAATCATATTGTGTTATTGAATGCTTTGTCTACAGTACGGCATCTATGCACTTCCTGGAATGACCATTCTATCTGCCTGTTTAGAAGCTGTGAGTATATGTACACATTTTCATTTTTACCATGGTAACCATTTTTTAGAAGATTCTGGACCATCCAAAAACAGAGATCGGAACCGTTCAACCTGATCTTCATATTACATTGTGCTTGGCGACCAAATTTTACATTTTTTTTTTTGAAAAAAAATTACTATTTTTTTAGAATTTTTGAAAATCACTGTTTTTTAATGGTCCACAATTTTCTCAAAGACTGATTTTTAAAAATTCTAAACAAATAGTAAAAAAATTCTAAATAATGTAAAATTTTGTCTCCGAGGACATTTTCATATGAAGTGTTGAGTGGTTCCGATCGACTGTTTAGACTTTAATTGGAAAATATGGATGTGAAGTAAGAAAGGACTCTTGCTTCACAACTCACCATAACCCATCTCTACTGCTTAAGAAATTCAGAAAAACAAAATATGAAGAAAAATAAAATGCAAAATCAAAATCTTGAAAGAGTAAAGGATATAGTTATCTTATTTTCTGACTTGTGCATAAAAATATTCAGGTAAGCAGTAGACCAGTAGGAGGCTACAATTCAGGATCAGACTCCAGTGGCAATTTCCCAAATCAAGCATCTTGGGATTCATCACAAATCAATCAGAGAAATAACGAGAGGAGATACGGCTCTATCTGATCTTTTCAAATCCTTCAATTCCTTCGATTTCTCGGTATGAATTTTGTTATCTTGACACCTTTGTTGTGAGAAAATCGAAGCGTGTACTACGTTAAAAGTGTGCATTTAATTTTTATTTGGAAAAAAACAAAGGTAGGTCAAGTGAAAAAAATTGGTTGAATGGTAGCGGTCATCTCCCACGAGCCACGAATAAACATCTCTTTTTGAGTTTCTAAGTGATGTGCAAAGAGTAATAAATTAGGAATCCAGTCAACCTGGCAGGAGAGAGAATTAAAATTGGAAAAACTAATTTCATTTCATTTCACACAAGAAACATAAAAAACTGAAAACAACTCCTCAAACCTTATGCCACACCAAAATACATCCATTGAAGAACCAACTTTCAAAGCCATACATAAAATTCTGACGAATCCAAACAATAGAAAGACAAGAATAAAAAAAAAAAAGTAAACTGAGGTAACAAAGTAATAAACGAAGAATTCTAGAAGGCACCATTAACCCTTCGACAATTCTTCCTAACCTCCCCATTGTATCCAGTCAAGGGATTAATCTTTCCCATTTTGACCATTGACTTTGCAAAATGGTCAAAGAAGAGGGCCTCATCTTCTGCATAGGTTTTGATTAAACTCACCACAAACGGTTCATTGCCTGTTAAAAGAACCTCGTCTGAATTCAAAAGGCCCCTTCCTACCAGGATTGACTTGTAGTAATAATTGTCGAACTTTACTGGGCTCGTAAAATCGAGAGGTGAGATGTTGTTGTCACCTCCTGACCTAGGGCAAACCCTAGCGAGAGAGTAATAGAAGGATCTTTCTAGGGTTTGATCAGCCTTGTTGTCGCCGTTTTGGTTGTATAACCTTTGTTTAAAGCTTACGCACCTTGCCACTCCTATTGTATGGCTTCCTGTAATTATATGAAAGGTAAATTATTTGTACCAGTTAAAAAACCCCTAACACTTGAAAAGGTAGATTGCAAGTACTTGTCACTCATCAAAATACCGGGTTTTAGTCATCAAAATTTGTGTGCTATGCTGTCTGTTACACTGGGTACTGACAGAGATCAAGCTTCAAAATGCAATTTAATAATTATCATGATATTTTTTATCAATTAAAGTTAATTAATTAATTTTTTACCTGAGAGAGCGGCCAAGTCACCTTGGTCTAAGCCTTGCCTGGCAAAGAGTGTGATAAGGTTCTGTATAGTTGAGTTTGGTGGCGGGATATTTGCATTGGCACCCTTTAAACTTGCTGTTTTTGAATCTTTTCTTCCCAGAGGAAGCTCCCATGCAGGCCCACCACTCTGTTTTAAAAAGTTCCATCAAATGGCTATGTATTATTTTTAAGAAGATAATGATTTAGCTTTTCATATATACTTTTTATATTGGACAGTTCTTTTTGAAAATTCTTACCAGTACAGTTGATCCTCTTGCGGCAAGTGCTATAATATCAGCACAGGAGATGGTATTGGGGCATGCCTCTTCAAGCTGGGCTTTGATCTGATCTATTACTTCAAATCCTCTCAGAGAGTTCATATTTGGGACCGCATTTTTCTCACTCACAATATACTTGCTATCATCCAGGAGAACTGATGCATCGCAACCCTGAAACAGTTTTGTATGAAATTAAATTTCTCATGGTGGTGACTTTGTCTCATTGTACCATTCTTGTGCCATCTAACAAACACTTATTACAATTCATATTATGTGGTACGTGCTAAGTAATGGCGAATTGGTCGTTTGCACAAAGTTTCTTAATGCATTTATACTTCTCCCATAGTCCCATATCTATCATTGCTAGTTTTTAAATACAAGGATAAAGTGCAAAGAGTGAGTCTATGGTACTATGCATAGCATGATTTGGTCCGTAATACGGATCAATTTCGTTTTAAAAATCCTAACGGTCGATCTGAACTGTTCAACATGATTTTAATATGAATATATATTTGCAGACCGAATTTTTTATTTTTTAGAATTCTTTTACTATTTTTTAAGATGGGTAGAAAATCACTGTTTTTGGATGGTCCAGAATTTTCAGATCAAGGGATTTTCTACTTATCTTAAAAAATAGTAAAAAAATTCTAAAAAATATAAAATTTGGTCTGCAAGTACATATTCATATGGGGATCATGTTGAACGGTTCTGATCGACCATTAGAATTTTGAAAATGAAAATATTAATCCGTATTACGAACCAACCCGTGATATGCATAGTACCATAGACTCCCTCAAGTGCAAAACAAAACTGTTTGTTGTGACTAAATGTGTATACATTTTTCAGTTTTCAATACGGTGTATTACCTGTAATACAGAAATTTTTAATATTGCCGTTTGAAATTTGAACTACTGATGCAAAAGATAATAAGTGGCATGATTGGGGCAGTAAAGAGAAAATAAGGGCATTTTGGACCTTTTCTCTTAATTTTTTACATGGTTTATTGGAACATCTATACTGTGTACGTTATGTAGATTTGAAATTTATGCAGTTTAGTTTGGGGTTTGTGTAGTTTTGATTGCTAGTTACCTGTACGAAACAATCATGAAAATGAAGCCTTAAAAGAGGAGCAGCCATTCTTGGGTCCTTAGAAATTGCCTCCTTTAAAACCGATATTACAATTTCGTCGGCTTGCGGGCACGTAAACTGATAGTATTCTGGGCATAGACCTGTTAATGGATGAGCTTCATTAGGGAACCCAGAACCCATGAAGTGAGTAGTGTAACCAGGGAAGAATGCGAGCGAGACTGAGATATACAGAGAGAATGTTGCTAGTGAGAGGAGATGCTGATTTGAAAGAGCCATTTCAGTGTTGTGTTTGTTTTAATTTGTTGAATGGATGAGTCAGGATCTGTGATTTGGGTTCAATTTATATTAAAGTGTTTTGTTTGAGATTTGTTTCTGAATTATGGTACCAACTCCACTCATTTCATTATCAATGCAACTTATATTTTTCTTTTGACCAATCATTGTATATCGACAAATATATTATTATGTGCTAATAAATATATAGAGACATAAATCATTAGTAGAAGCAATTAACATAGATGAATTAATCATGTTGTAATTGCTCCTAATTTATCACCATCTCTGCTTTTGATTCCCTTGTTAACTACTTGAGAAGTTTCCTCTGAAGCTTGTAGAATAATACCAACTTTTTGTTCAAGTGGTGAGCAGGGACTATGATTGAATTTTTTTTTTTTTTTTGGTTCTTACATGGCCCGTAGGCCCACTATGATTGAATTGAATGGTATAGTTGTAACTGCGACGCACTTTGCAGGGAGCTGTTACAAATTATATATATATAACACAGACCTTTCTTTTATTAATAAAATAATATCTTGACTTTAGAATTGGCATTCTGAATTTGGTTGCTTTCAACCACAACTCTTATGTTTACTTAGCTAGATATATAAAGTCTGACCAGCAAGAATGTAATTATTTAATTATGAATTTCAAAAACTTAAAGAAATGTAGAGGTATAGTACTATTATTGCCCTTACCTATAGTGAAGGAAAAATGTGATGTAATGTGGCTAATACGTTGTGATTTGGTCATGTTATGTCACGGCACGTGATTAAAAGATTTTTCACATAACATAATATGACTAAAATGGTGGAGGACAGTCAAGTCACATGAATGGTCATATTGTGACTACAGTATTACACGTGATGTGATATTGTCAGTTTGCATGATGTGCCGTGATGTGTCATTTTCGTCAATGGAAGACAATTCACAAGAATGGACACGTCATGCGACACACATGTCACATAACTGATACGTATAACGTGACATGACGTATCCGTGATGTGCCATGACGGAACCGATAACAACATGACTAATTTCCTTCACTGTTTGCTATATATCAGCCTGTGAAACTTTATCAGGCCTCTATGGACCTATGCCATGTTATAAATTAAATAGGCCAATTTCATTGGATTTGTACAGCCCATTTAAGGTTACACATACAAATATCATCATCCAGTGGTGCCTAAATAACTTTTCATTTAAAAATTTGTCCAGTTCAGCGTCACATCAGAAAGAGATGGTTTTCTACTTTACATTTTACAGTACGTGGGTGTTAGTGTGTTACTGTCATAGACAGACTATTAGCCGACATTTTTATTAATATCCAAAGTTAATTACAAATTAATAAATATATCCTGAATATATTTCGAAAAATGTCCAAACCGGTCAGAATCTGGCCGGTTTTTTTCCCTTTTTTCATTTTTTTTAGAGACACTATGAAGAACAAGATAATGAAATCTAACACTGAAAATTTAAATTTTTTATTTAAATTATTTGTTAGATTATTTCTTTTGATGTATAATTAGCATATTTATACTAAAATACGCTAAATTACTTGAAATTATGTTGAATTACACTATATTACATTAAATTACGCTAAAATACGGTAAATTACATATAAATATGGATGATATCTTTACTGAGAAGGCGAAAAACGACAACGAAACTTCAAACGGCCATAAAACGGCGCTTGAGTGTCCGATTTCAGCAAATGACCACTTTTCGGAAAGCTTGCAAAAATACGCATGCGTCAATGCTGGTGATGCCGGATTTCAAAATTCAGAATTGCCAAAAAACAAAGGGAAGAGCCTCAAAACTTGAGTTGAAGTTTCCGATTAAGATTTTCATTTCTATTATTCAATCTAAGTAGCTCAGTAAATTAGTTATATAATGAACTTGTAGAATACCAATTTTTACTATTTTTGGAATTTTTTTACTATTTTTTATGATTTATGAAAGATGACACAAAATCGGCCTAATTTAGCGTAATTTTGCGTAATTTACCGTATTTCATTATAATTAGCAAAATTAGTATAATTTAGCGTATTCAACATAATTTAACATAATTTAGCGTAATTTAATGTAATATAGTGTAATTCAACATAATTTCAAGTAATATAGTGTATTTTAGTATAAATATGCTAATTATACATCAAAAGAAGTAATCTAACAAATAATTTAAACAAAAAATTCGAATTTTCAGTGTTAAATTCTATTATCTTGCTCTTCATAGTGTCTCTAAAAAAAAGGGAAGAAACCGGCCAGATTCTGGCTGGTTTCTTGGAGAGAGGAAACCGGACAGAATCTGGCCGGTTTGGATATTTTTCGAAATACCCACTGATTCTGGGTATATTTATTAATTTGTAATTAACTTTGGATATTAATAAAAATGTCGGGACTATTAGCAAAATGAAAAGAAAAAAAAAATGATGCAAACTTGGAGGCGTGGTACCAGAAATGAGAGAGAAATTCAAAGCCTGTATTGTCAGCACAACCATGGTTTTATCCTCTCCGGTTTATACAAAATATGTCCATCCTTTTTGTTGTAGGACCTCTAGTTTATTAATTCATCTCTTAAATATTAATTTTAATACATACATCTTACCTTATTACATTTTTAATACAACTATTGAAGGTGTCTTAAGAGTAAGAGTTACATTGGATTATATTCTCCAAATTAACATCACTAAGAAATTCACATTCATATCACAAGTCTAACAAAAAATTGTAAATAAGAAATGGCCAACTATGTCCTTATTAAGGCGTTCAACCATTTATTATTTATAAGGAAAACTTCAACTATTTGTTATTACATAGTAAAAAATTGGTTAAAATATTTGAATGTTGATACCTATTATGAGTAAAATATTTGAATGCTTAAAAAAAATTAGTGTTTATTGTTAGTAACTTAATTTTTATTGTCATGAATTTTTAAATTGTACTCTCCCACTGTCGGCATTTCCTACTTGCTAGTAGGATATAAAAATGTGTTGTGTTATTACTAGTTATGTCGTGATTTGGATCGCGTGATGTGTTGCGTCGTGATCAAGTCAAATTTTACGTGTCTTTGCAGTGACGTGATCAAGTTCGGAGGAACGGTCACATTGTGACTAGATGTGTCGTGCCAAACGTAACCAACTGGTCACGTTTAACTATTTTCTTTGTAATTTAAATTAGTTTATTCAAAATGCACCATTCAATGAGGATCTGATTGTCTAGATTATGTGTGACCACATGTCATGCCGTGCTGTGACCATACTAGTTCATGTGCCATGTCATGCCAATTTTCCGAAAGATAGTCACGTTACGAGACACACGAGTTACGACATGTGACCGACACACGTGTTGTGTCATGCCATGACATATCCAGTCACGACGTGACTTTTTTACATCCCTACTGCTAGTTTTTTTAATTAATTTTTTTTTTTTATTAAATCCTACTTGCTATTTGCTACTTGCTAGTATATATGTCTACATAGAAGAGTATCGACAGGTCCAGTTGTGAACGGACTGGAGAGAAAACAAACAGCACTTGCTATCAGAAACCAATCAACAGGTACTGATGGAGCATGCAAATGAATGCAGTAAAGAGAAGAGGTAGTAATCTTATTGAATTGTTTGTATTTAAAGTCTGAAACCCTGGCCCTTCTCATTTAAGTTACCTCTCTCTATCTCATAATATGGTCAGATCAGGGAATCCAATAATACACTCTCTCTCTCTCTCTCTGACTAATTCCACAGAGCAAATTATTTAATGTTGATTTTAAGAGTAATTGCGGAAGATAAGAACTGATGGAAAATGAAATCTCTGTTATTTTTATTATGAGTGTACAGTGTTGCTTATATAGCAAAGAGAAAGAAAAAAGACGTTAGAAATTCTAACGGTAGCCTAGTATTGTACTGTAGCCTACTGTAGCCTATAATTTCTAAAAAGGAAGAAAGTTGAGTAACTTTCTTTACTAAGTTTAGTTGCTCCTTTTATTCCTTTAATAGCATATGATGAGTTTAAATCTGATTCTATTATTTAGTCCCTAAATCCTAATTATTTTCTACACTCCTCCTCAAGTTAGGCGTGTAGATATCGATCAATCCTAACTTGCTTAAATTTTCTTCAAATTGTTTCGGTTCTAAGCCCTTGGTGAAGATATCCGCCAATTGATCTTCACTTCTAACAAAGAGAGTTTCGATTTCTTTTGTTTGTATTTTTTCTCTAATGAAGTGGCAATCGATTTCAATGTGTTTTGTTCGTTCGTGAAACACGGGATTAGATGCTATGTGTCGTGCCGCTTGGTTGTCGCAAAACATTTTCATTGGTGTTTCAATTTTAATTCCAATGTCCGCAAGAAGTTGTTTGATCCAAGTTAGCTCGCTTGAGGTTGATGCCATGGCCCGATATTCCGCCTCGGCGCTTGATCGTGCCACAACACTTTGCTTCTTGCTTTTCCATGTGACTAGATTTTCGCCTACAAACGTGCAAAAACCGGTAGTTGATTTTCTATCAAAGCTACCGGCCCAATCTGCATCGGAATAGCCACACACTTCATTAGAATTGTTGCATTTCATAAATATTCCTTTTCCGGGTGTCCCTTTTAAATATTTTAAAATCCTATGTATAGCCTCCAAGTGTGGTGTTCTAGGTGCATGCATAAATTTACTAATTTGTCTTACTGAAAAAGAAATATCGGGTCGAGTTACCGTTAAGTAAATCAATTTTCCTACAAGTCTTTGAAATTGATTTATGTCTTCTAACGGTTCACCATCTTCTATATTTAGTTTGCACTTGCTATCTATTGGTGTAGATGCCGGTTTGCTCCCTAATTTTTCAGTTTCATTTAATAGGTCAAGTGTATATTTTCTTTGTGAAATAAATAGTCCCTTGGGTGAATGTGTTATTTCTATTCCTAAAAAATATTTTAGTGAACCCAAGTCTTTGATGTCAAAATTTTCTCTTAATTGCATTTTTACCTTTTTAATTTCTTCCAAATTGTTTCCAGTAATTATTATGTCATCTACATATACTAGAATTATGGTTGTGAAAGTACCACTAATTTTAAAGAACAAAGAGTGATCGGCATTGCTAACTTTAAAATCACAAGAAATTAAATATTAGCTTAGTTTGTCATACCATGCCCGTGGAGATTGCTTTAGCCCGTAGATTGATTTTTTTAACCTACAAACTAGGTTATAATTGTTTTCTTCTTTATGACCGGGTGGAAGCGTCATATACACCTCTTCTTCAAGTGTTCCTTGAAGAAAGACATTCTTGACGTCCATTTGATGTAAGGTCCAATTTTGGTTTACCGCTATAGAGAATAAAATTCTAACGGTATTCATCTTGGCCACGGGTGCAAATGTTTCTTGATAATCTATACCATACGTTTGAGTGTAACCCTTTGCAACTAATCGTGCTTTGTACCGTTCAATAGTACCATCACTATTAAACTTAATCTTATAGACCCATTTGCATCCTACGGGTTTCTTTCCCTCGGGTAGTTGTACGACTACCCATGTTTCATTTTTTTGTAAAGCTTGGAGTTCTTCTTCCATTGCTTTGCACCATATTAGTTGATTTTTGGCTTCCTCATAATTATTTGGTTCATTTTCTTTGGAAATTGAGGTCAAATAAGTTTGATATTGGGGTGTGACATTTTCATAAGTCAAAATTTTTTGGATTGGATATTTTACCTCATATGTTACAAAATTCCGTAATCTAGTTGTAGGTCAAGGTGTTCGATTTGACCTTCTCAATGGTGTCAATTGTGTTATTTCGGCTTTTTCCCCCTCACTTTGAGAGGTCTCTTCTTCTTCCTCATTCTCATTAATTATTTCATTTTCGTTTTCTATTTCCAAATTTTTTTCTTCGGAATTGTAAAAAAATGGAAATGAAAACTCATTTGGTTTTTTTTTATCATTGGTCTTTTTTTCTAGTATTTTGTAATATGGCTCATTTTCTTGGAATGTCACATCTCTTAAAATATAGAGTTTTTTATTAACCGGATCATAACATTTATAACCCTTTTTTTGAGATGAATATCCAAAAAAAATAGCCTTGATTGATGTGTAATCTAATTTGTGTTGTTTATTTTTGTGCACATAGCATGTACATCCAAATACCCTTAAATGACCAATGTTGAGTTTTTCTTGGTAAAGAATTTCTAGTGGGCTCTTAAAATTTAAATTGGCACTTGACAATCTATTAATTAAATATGTTGCGGTGAGAACGGCATCCGACCAAAAAATTGTTGGAACATTATTTTGAAACAAAAGTACTCTTGTTACTTCAAGTAAATGTCGATTTTTTTTTCTAACACACCATTTTGTTGAGGTGTGTAAACACAAGTTCTTTGATGCAAAATTTCTTTTTGTTTGAAAAAATTTGTGAAATTTTAATTTATAAATTTTGTTTCATCATTGCTGCTAAATGTTTTAATTTTTGCATCATATTGATTTTTTACAAAATTATAAAAAATTTGAAATTGAGAAAATACTTCACTTTTATTTTTTAATAAGTATAGCCATGTAATTCTAGAAAAATCATCTATGAATATGACAAAATATTTGTAGCCATTGTATGATTCAATTGGAGCGGGGCCCCAAACATCCGAATGTATTAACTCAAAAGGGTTTTTGCTTTTACAATAGGATAAACTAAACGGTAATCTCGTATGTTTTCCTAATTTGCAAATTTCACAACTACTACAATCTAGTTGTTTGAAATCAAAAATACATTTCAAAATCTTGTCGGAGGGATGCCCAATTCTCTTATGCCAAAGAGTGCCTAATTCTTCTTCTTTTCTAATATTGAAGTTGCATTTTCCTTTACTCAACATATAAAGCCCATTTTCTAAAAATCCTTCACCAATGATACTCTTTGTTATCCGTTCCTGAAAAATCACATTTTTGTATGTAAATGTAATTTCACAATTTAATTATTGTGTGAGTTTACTAGTGGATAACAAGTTAGATGTACAACCTTCTACATGCAAAACATTTTGTATAATTTTTGAAAGGAGACTAATTGAACCATTTCCTAATATTTCCATTTTTTTCACCATTTGCAACAATTACAAATTGTTTGGTTTCAAATTTTTTGTAATTGTTAAGCAAATTTTTATTTCCGGTCATGTGATCAGTTGAACCTGAATCAAGTATCCAATTTGAATTTAAAGAATTTTGAGCAAGATTTGTAATAATACCAGAAGTCTTCTGATTTTTTTCTTGAAGCAACACAGACAGCTGCGTATAAATTTGCCGCATTTGATCCAAGGAGAGTTCGGCCTCTACATTTTTCTCTAGCGGGTCGGATCCCTCAACCCACGCCTCTTTGTCTTTCAGCGCTGCATATCCCCTTTTTTCTTCTCTTCTCTCTTCGCGAAAAGGCTCCCCTGTCGCCGATCTCCCCCTCTTCCAAAGCCGCCACCGCGCCTACTGTTCTTGGGTCGGAGATGAGGGTGAAGACACCAGCACTCTTCCCTCTTGTGACCTTCCTTACAAAAATCACATCGGTTGCTGTGGTCTCCCCGGGTCTCCGATCTAGGGTTAGGTCGTGCGGCGAAAGCTTTGGCTTCGGGGTTGTCAGATGGCTGAGGGCCCATTACTATTTGCCTTGTCTCTTTTCTTTCAACCATTCCGACCACCTCGTCAAGGGATGGTAATTCGGTCATGAGGAGAATTTGCGATCTCACCCCCTCATAGCTTGAATTGAGCTTGGCTAGGAAGGTAAAGATATCATCTTGCTATTCCCTCTTCTTGATTTCTTCGATCTCGGCTGTGAGGGGACGGTACACTCTAATCTCATCTTTCTTTTTTTGGATTTGGCTGAATAGCTCGGTTACGGTTTGGTTTTGCTGTTGTAATTGGTGGAGTTCTTGTTGGAGTTGATAGATAAGAGAGTAATTTTTCTTTTTTCCGAACATTGTTTCAGCTTTGACCCACATTTCTCGAGCTGTGTCGAGATAGGGCATAAGATCAGAGATGTGGGGTTCCATTGTTGCCAGTAGCCAGCTTATGACAAGATTGTCGCTTTTCCTCCATTCTGATATCGCCTTTTTTTCTTCTTATGTTGGTTATGTTGGTTTGCTGGCTTTTGGCTTTGTTTTCTCACCAGTGACATGTTTGAATTTGTCTCTGCCAATGAGGCCAAAGGTTACTTGCCGTGCCCAGAGATGGTAATTTTTGTCATTTAACAGCACACCCGTAAGTCTTTCGGTTTGTTGTGCCATTTCTGGGTTTTTCGGATTCTAATTGAAGCAAGGCTTGATTTTTGGTTTTGCTGGTATGCTGGTTTTGTCGGATTTTGTTCTTTGATAAGAACTAATGCTGCCTTGAGCTTGATTGCTTTCTGTGATGAAAATTGCTCTATTTGAGCTTGAGGTTTTTGATGATTTGTTGGACTGATACAGTTCTTGTTATCTGTCCAGTGATTGGGTTGCCTATTTGGCGTTTGATTTGGAGCAAGATCAAGTTTGCTCTGATACTATGTTGATTTTAAGAGTAATTGTGGAAGATAAGAACTGATGAAAATGAAATCTCTGTTATTTTTATTATGAGTGTACAGTGTTGCTTATATAGCAAAGAGAAAGAAAAAAGACGTTAGAAATTCTAACGGTAGCCTAGTATTGTACTGTAGCCTATAATTTCTAAAAAGAAAGAAAGTTGAGTAACTTTCTTTACTAAGTTTAGTTGCTCCTTTTATTCCTTTAATAGCATATGATGAGTTTAACTCTGATGCTATTATTTAGTCCCTAAGTCCTAATTATTTTCTACATTTAAGCTTCCTCGTTTTGCACTTGGCCCAAGCCAAAAATATCCCAAAATTACTAACTAATTAATTAGTTAAATCCACTACACAAGAATAAATATGACATGAAAAAAATTCTACTTTTTCTCTCTGGTCTCAAGCAGAAGAATTTACAAAACAAAAAGCACCTAGCTAGGATATATTAAATCTAATTAATTGGGTACTTCATTAATTAAGGCCAACTAATAAAGAAGATCATGAGAGGCAAACTTGTGTGATGAGAGGGAGGGAGGGGATGGCCAGAATTGAGCATTTTTCACCTTGGAAATGCTATTGAGCACCCCCAACGGCGTCACATCTCCGATCACTGTCACTTTTTTCGTCATAAAGTCGATGTTGAACGATGTCACTCCTAAAATTATATGTATGGCAGTGCATAAATCAGTCTAAATTAATTAATAGCTCTCTAATTTATTTAATTTACATGTCATGACAACAGAATTTAGAAAAAATAATAGAAAAATAAACTAGTATACATAATTTTGTGCCAATCAAAACCTTCATATTAATTGTACATAGATTTAGTTAATCTGAGAACTAACTAGTTAATCATGTACTACTGTATATACTTAATTGAACTAGGGAGAGTAATAAATCAAAGTGGAGCAAATTAAATAAATTAAATGCCAAAAACTCACCTTCCATCTTAGAAAGATGCTTCTTTACTTTGGCTTGACAGCCTTTGCAGTGCAAAGAAACCCTCAGCTCCACCACCTGATTAATTAATTGATTAAACAATTAATGATATAAATTCTTAATACATGAAAACAAAATTTTCTAAAATATATTCCTGACCTGATCCTTTGGTTTGTCTTTTGAATCAGTAGTGGCCATGTTCTTCGCACTCTCCTCCGAGATCTCGGCACTCGCAGGAGGCGGGCCCATTATGAGAAGAGGTGGGGGTTCTGGTGTAGGCACTGATTCAAATTCAGCATAAACATCAGAAAATCTTTCACTGTTGAGCAAATAGCGCGATGAAACCGTCGGACTGATTTTCTCGGCTGAAACCGGCAAAATGTCTAGGCTTTTTCGAGCAATATTAGCACTCTTTTGCTTGTGTTTTACTGTTTTCTTCTTTGTAGTACTGGTAGTAGTAGGAGGCGGACGAGGAAGTACGATGGACTGTGTGGTGCTTGATGTAGCTTTTGATCTCAGCGGGTCTCGTAGATGCGGCGTGTATCGATCGAGGTGTCGGCTTGAACTCGGTTGGATGATTGATCGGCGATCGATGCTTGTGCAGACTGCAGTCGATGCGGGAGCGGTGCATGAGAAGTTCATTCCTTTTCTCTCCTTGAAGATCAATGAAGCCATACTTGTCAAGAGAGAGAGAGAGAGGTTGGTGTTGTGACTTGTCAAGAGAGAGAGAGAGAGGAATTTCAAAAAAAAGAGAGAGAGAGGCAGGGAAATAGAGAGGTTGGTGTTGAGTTGTGAGCTTGTAGAGGAAGATTAATTGATAGTGTTGAAGAGAAATTAATAATGGATATGTGGCATGAGAGGAGAGAATAAGTTTGTTGTTACTTTTGGTATTTTTTGAGATTGAATTTATGATGGACAGCTAGGATCATTAATTTATTTAGGTAAAAATTAAATTTTATCTCACTTAACATCAGCAATAAAATGAGATTCACTGGTACACCTACTTCAAAGAAATTTCACTGTTGTATACATATCAGAATTAAACCAGGTTCAAGATTTACCATGTAATTAAGAAGCAAATTTCAATTTCTTTTGTCCTTTGCATCTACTAGTGCTCTTTTTTTTCTTTTTCATTGTCAAATTTGTTATCATTCATGCATGCTACGCGTGTCTGATAATACCACCATTTTGTCATACAACATAGAATTTATATATATATATACAAATAATATTTGATACTGAACACAGCACAGGGAATTTGTTATTATGTCCACCAACCAAATGGTATTGTCGTATTGAAACAATTATTGTATCAGGACCCAGCTACAGGTAAATTAAGATTTTATAAAATGAATAGTGTATACAGTACTCGTTGGGGAATTAATGGAGATGCTTAGCAGCCTTGTACTTGTGTGTGCACTGTGGAGACCTAGGGAGGGAGAGCAAGTTACCCTGAGTTAGTAATATAAAAATAAAATGATTGTAGAGCATATAAATATTCTCTCTTATATATACAATGTATCAAGTATGAGAAACACTTGATGCGAGAAGGTACACGTGATCTGATTCACAATTCTCTCTCCTGATTCTCTTATTTTAGGTGCAAACGGATCGCATTTTATACGGCCGTTTAAGGATATACAGAATTTTTTGTGAATTCAGATATTTGAATGCAGATACGAATATGACTATGATTTATGCGAATATATATAGATGTTGTTTTAATTTCGAAAGAAATACGAATATGAATACGAATAATTATTTGTATGTGTATTTTTTTTAAATTTGGAATATTCATTTGTTTTAGAATTATATATGTTTAGAGAGAGGAATATTTTTTTTGGTATCTTCTGATTAAAAATATAATTATATTAGTGATTAATTTTTATTAACAAGATATATATAGTTTGTAATGACATAACAAATTTTAGCATGAGAAAATTTCTTTAGTTCATCATAATGATCAAATATTGAATTCTATCCGTATTTTATGTTATTTTTATTTTCTAATGAAAAAAATAATTTATTGAATAATATATTAATTTTGTTATAATTTTAAATTAGGAATCTATATTATGTCCGTATATGTATGTATCCGTTTGACATTCTATTTTTTTCTGTATCCATTTAATTTATGAAATGTATCCGTTTGACATTATTTTTTATTTTAGTATTAAAGTAACTTTTCAGAGAATATTTTCTTAAATAAAGAAAAAAGAGCTCTTAGAAAAGAAAAATGGAATATGATTTTATCACTATCTTTAATCTGTCATATTCAATCCGTTTACACCCCTACTCTCTCTCTCTCTTCTGCATTCTCTCACTAAATTACCAGAACCAATAAAACTGACCACTTATTTACTTATTATACATGCTTCACCGAATTGATTCATAACAAAAATTCAAACCTATGGCAAAGAACAAATTTTAATTTTTAATCTAGGGACAAATTTTGATGTTATATCTTTTCCAATGTAATTAGTTGATGATAGCCAACCAAATAATTTCATTAGGGAGATTAAAAAAAAAGGAAAACAATGTACCAAAAGTCCAAAAGGCAGTGACAGTTGACAACTTGACATTATACAAAGAAGAAAAATTAAAAAAATAAGATCCCCGTGTGGATGCCTTGGGAAAGGAATTTGTAATTAATTGATGAGGTGTTACAAACATTATCATGTACACATGTGTCCTTTATTTTGTCTCATTTCTTAGAAGCACTTGCACTTGCCAGACAGACAATAGGGTGAAAACGGATCGGATACAGATTGGATATTGGTAAAATTATATCCGTATTTGCTTTTATTTCTGAATACGGATACGTACGGATACTAATTGGATATCAGATATCCGTAGATATATATATAAATATTTTCATAATATATATTAAACTATATAGTATATATCTACTATTTGAATATGGATAATTAAAATTTAAAATCATATCCTTACCACTATCTGCACAGATATTCGGATATCGAATATCCGTATCTAATTTTCAAATACGAATTCGGTCGGACAATATCCGATCCGTTTTCACTCCTAGTCGTGTTGTGTCATTTTCAATTAATAAAAAACACATCATGTGATATACAAGTCACATCAATTGACCGACACACATGTCATAACATCATGACGAAACCGATTAGCGATAAGATAACAATGTAATTAATTTTCTTCATAAAACAAATATAGCAAGTTGCCACACGAAGAAATAGATGGATAGTAGTAAATTGATGCTCAGGATTGCCTGTAATATTGTAGGGGACATCATAATTAAAGACGAGAAACAAAACAAAACAATACATTGTCAGGAAGCTCTGGCAAGATCTTAACTTATCTTTTACAATACTCAATTTTTATCACAAATTTATCTTATCATAAAAATTGGGTTTTACCAGTTCGAGTTATTCCAGGTGGAAACGGCCCAGTGTCACGTGCTCACAAACCAGCATCTCTGATTAGGTAATAAATGCTTTGTTAATTAATTGAAATTAATATCTGGGTCCAGCACGGAATTCTGTTTTGCCCATTTGCAAAGAAGAGGGTTCAAATGTCTTTATTTTTTATGTCTTTATTATGCTTCTAATTTTAAAAACTTTAATAACTCAAATTTTAAAACTTAAACATCAAAATTAAACCGTTAGATGTGATCTATATTATTTTCTCTATGTGCTCATAAAAAATTATCACATTTCAATTTTATTTTTATGTGAATCAATAAGTTGAAAAATCAACGTCTAGAAATTATCCACATTAGTATACATTTTTACAAGCTTAAGATGACAACCAAAACAAAGTTGAAATGCCATAATTTTTTACACGTGCATAGATAAAATGATGTAGTTCATATCCAATGGTTTTATTTTGAATTTGAAGTTTAAATTTTGAGTTATTAAAGTTTTAAAGAATAGAGGCATGATGGAGGCACAAAAAATAAAGGCATTTGAACCCTCCTATGCAATTAATTATGTTTTATTTTAATGCTCAGAACTTCAATGGTAGTTCCTGTCTCCCAATTTGTACTAACAAAAAATAATTATACAATAATTGAATTACACAATGGATCATTTGAGTTACATGAAACTCTGATTTGGTCTCTCAAGTCTCAAGTCTGACATCATTCAATTCTTACACTTAAAAAATGTAAATATTTGATTCCTTATGTTCCAAAAGATATTATCAATACTGAACATTAATTCCATTATTTATAAAAGCTGTCTGTAACTAATATTTAACCCAGATATGATAATTTTTTTTAACTCTAGCTAGGTTCCAAAACAAGAATTAGACAAAACTTACAAAGAGCCTTTTTCTTTTAGACAAAACAAGAATGAGTGATGTTAAATTAAAGAAAATTTAGTAACACAACATCAAAGATGGAGACTGTTTATAGCTAATATTTAACCCAGATATGTTGTTTCTTTTGAACTCTAGCTAGGCTCCAAGACATTGAATTAGACAAAAAGTAGAAGAGACTTATCTGTAACTTTTTTTGTATATATGCTATGTATTATATTTACTTTGTACTCTGACCATCAACCTGTTACACCTTTATATGAAATAAGATTTGAGAAAGTGGTGGTTGAGTAGGCAACTAGGCATCTTAGAAGATAGGTGACAAGTGTTTATGGAGAAAAAGGAGCCACCTTTTATTTTGGAAAAACAAAATACAGTACTATTAGAATCTGATTCTCTTACCCCCATTCCTTTGTGGGTACCTTTCCTAATCTGCCAAATTTCACCTTTTCAATCTTTCAATGCATCAACTTAAAAATTTAAAATAGTATAGGCTGTAATATCATTATTGTCAGTAAATCAATACTTGTATTCAATTGGCCTTAGAGAATTCTCTAGGCCCAAAAGCAAGTAGTGTATTTTTGCACTTAATTTCCCACGTGCTTTGTTAGCTGGAGCAATTAAGTTGGTTTTAATTTCATGATTTGCACACAAAAAAAAATTAGAAGACTACAAGTGCCAAGTCAACTGTATACAAATGAATAAATGTTATACATATGCAATCATATTTTAGAGTAATGTGATGATTAATTATCAGATAGTATATACTTTTGATTGTGGTGTTTGCTTGTAGGACTGGTTAAGCACTATAGTTCTCTGGTAAAAAGGAACCAAATCATGCATATCTTAAAATTTTGTCATGGTATGGTGCCTGATCTAATGATTAGATCAAATTAATACGCGTGGTATGATTAAAGATGGTATTACACGAAAGGTAGGCTATGTCCTTATCCGCTTAAATTATATCCCCACTATCTTCTTGCCTCTTGAAATTTGAAAGAAAAGAGAATTATTTGATTGAATGTTGATTATTATTGTAAGTATCAACAATTTAAAAAGTTGTTCAAGTGTTTTCTAATATTATCTTTATAGTCATTTACTAAATATTTAATTTAGCTGCATCAGCTACTAATACAACAAATTAAATATTCCAAGGAAGAAAGGTAAAATTTCTAAATTTCTAAATTTTTAGGTTTTACTAGCCGTCACCTGATTTTTTATCTTCAACATTGCCTTTTTTTTTTCTTTTCTTTGCTTATTTGCATGCCGTTTCGGTGTTTCATTGTTTACTATGCATGTCAGTGTTTACTTGTTGCCTAAGTTAGATATAAATTAAAACAATAATAAATAAGATTCTGTTATGAATAAAATTATTAATGTGGATGTCTATGACTCTCAATATTTATTTTTCCACTACTCCACTACTATTGAAATTCATATCGCACTACTATTGGAATTTATTTTTCCATTTATTATTGTAATTAATTTAGATGACTCTTCATTCACAATTTGTGGCCTATAAATAGAAGCATTGTAATCTTGTATTGTACACATGAGAAATATATGAATAATTTTGATCCTCATAAATAATGTGAACTAGATGTTTAAAAGATAATTCATTTGGAAAGATTAGTTAATCAATTGCCAGACGCATTTACAAAGAAAGTGACCAAATCACATGTACCAGCTGTTAATGCTCCAATTAAAGTCGATGTCCCTATTGGACAGACTAATGAAATTATAACAAACATGAAACGTAGAAGACCAATCGGTTCCAAAGATAAAAATCCTCGAAAAAGAAAAGGAGCAAAGAATGAAAATGGCTAAGTCGAGGATATGATAATTTCAGATAAAACTCCATAAAAGAATCAAATTATAAATGATATTAGTGTTCCAGCAGAAACTCAAGTATCTGAAATTCACAAAAATAAAGAGATCTCGATAAATTATATCATGAATGGAATAAGATGGAACCGAGAAGAAATTGATATCAATGATGTTTTTGCATATAATATAGCGCTAAATATAATGAATAATAAGAATCATGATCCAAAGTCTATAAAACAATGTCGACAAGGAAATGATTTGGCCAAAAATAGAAAGACACAATTATGACAGAATTAAAATATCTTAAAAATAATAAAAAAAAAAAGTTCGAATAATAGAAATTGATATTTACGTGAAAACAAAATGAGAAAGGTGAAATTTTGAGATATACTCACGTGTGGTGGATGCAATAATTTTTCGGTAATTAATTAATTTGGCAATACATAAAGGACTTGATTTGCGTATAATGAATGTTGTTACAGCTTATTTATATGGCCGCTTGATAATGATATTTATATGAAAATCCCTGAAGGATTTAAGATGCCTGAAGCATGTAATTTAGGTTCTCGAGAACATTATTCAATTAAATTGAATAAATCTTTATACGGGTTAAAGCAATCTAGATGCATGTGGTATAACCGTTTCAGTGAATATTTATTGAAACATGGATATAAAAAATGATACAATTTGTCCATGTATTTTCAGGAAAAGATCAGGAAATGAGTTTTTTTTTTTATAATTGCAATTTATATTAACGATCTAAGTATCATTTGAACTCCTGAAGAAGTAATAAATTATTTAAAGGAAGAATTTGAGATGAAAGATCTTGGGAGAACAAAATTTTGCCTTGGATTGCAAATTGAACATTTAAAAATGACATTTTTATATGCATCAGGAAAATTATATTGCAAGAGTGCTGAAACGATTTTATATGGATAAAATCACATCCGATGAGCACTCTAATAGTTGTAAGATCATTAGATGTGAAGAACTACTTGGTCCTGAAGTATCATATCTTAGTGCAATATGAGCACTTATATATCTTGTTGGACATATAAGACCTGATATATTTATTATTCTATTATTAATTATAGCAATACACGAAGCAAGCCGAGAATGTGTTTGGTTAAGATCTATGATTCAACACATTCGTCAGACATGTCGCTTGTCTTCTGGAGAAATGACCCCGACGATCATATATAAAGATTATATTACATGTATTGCTCAATTAAAAGAATGATACATTAAAGGAGATAGAACAAAACATATTTCACCAAAATCTTTTTCACACATGATTTCGAAAAGAATAATGTTATTAATGTTCAACAAATCCGTTCAAGTGAAAATCCAGCATATTTATTCACTAAGGCGCTCCCTACTGCAATATTTGAAAAGCTAGTTCGTAATATTATAGTTCGTTGACTTAAAGATCTTGATTGATGTTGTCATGAGGAGGAGTTAATATGCACTATATTTTTCTTAATCATGGTTTTTCCCACTGGTTTTCCTGGTAAAGTTTTAGTTGTATATTAAAATAATAATGTACTTTTTGTTCTTCACTAGATTTTTATCCCATAGGATTTTTTCTAGTAAGATTTTAATGAGGCATATTTTTATGTAATGGACATCCAAGGAGGAGTGTTATCCACTACCCCACTACTATTGGAATTCATATCATACTACTATTGGAATTTATTTTTTCATTTATTATTGTAATTAATTTAGATGGCTTTTCATTTACAATTTGTGGCATATAAATAGAGGCATTATAATCTTATATTGTACACATGAGAAATATATGAATAAAGAGATTGTCATCTTTTATGTGTTCTCTATCTTATTTATTAGTCTTTGTCTTTATTTTATAACATATTCATTGTTTTTTATTTGGGAAGAAAATGCACATTTTTCAAATTGATCCCAAGTTAAGGAGAAATTTCCGTTGGTTTAAGTACATTTTTAGTTAAGACCATTACTAATTTTGTACTGGTATTAAAAACCATCTTAGTATTGTACCTGTACAGCTGTACTGGTAAGAACTCCCCTTCTCTAGAAGTGCTGCATTGCAGAGTTCATTTGCGCATTCAGCATTTTGGTCTTACCGATCGATTGTTTATGGTTTTTTGCCTTGAGAACTCGGAAAAATTGCCAGTTTTTGTGATTTTCATGTGCATTATGTGATTCCATTAGTACTTTATTTGAACATGTTTAATTTGGTATTACAGGTTTAATGTCGATCAATACCAGGTTTTGGTGAAGTACCGGTTGGGCTAATACTGATAGTAGGCGTGCATCTGATATTCTGATGCTTGATCAGGGCTAGAGACAAAAGGCCATATTATGTTTCCTATTTTTAATTAGTTAATCTCAGTATAAACATTTATTTTTTTAAGTTCTCTTTTTATTTAGTTTGATCTCAGTATATATGAAAGAATAACAAAATTTTCTTTATACAAATAGTTTGAGAATAGATTTCTGATTGTATGTAAAAAGAAAAAAAATTCTATGATGAGACATAGTCTTTACTGGGCTGGGTTTGAGCCCAACAGAGTTGATCCCTTTTTTTCTTTTTCTTTTTTCTTTTTTTGGAAATTAGTCCGTAGGCCATCTCTTCTTCAATCATGTACTGGGATGGAGAGAGCAAAAGTTTAAGAAACATGTACACAAATAAATAAGAAAAAAAATTTATATACACTACAAATTGTTTGATAAATAGCCTACCTTACATGAAATTACACTCATCCTTTAAAAAAGTCTCATACATACAACTACAGAAATGATAACAGTTAATTTTCAAATTATCTATCACCTGAAATATATTCTAAGACAATTTCCTCTAAAATATCATCAGTCAGCATCCTCTCAATTTGCTTCCCTATAACATTAATATCATCACCCAAATTTTCAAACAAACTCAAATCAAGCATTTTCTCTTCTTCATTTCCCATAGTAAATTTCTTCCTCTCTTTCGACAGATCCAACCATACCCTCTCCACCAATCCCTCCGGACCCCACATAGGCTCCGCATGACTGCCACACCTGACCCAGGGATGCGTGTCGAGAAACGGCGCTAACACCCTTGCAATAACCGAGTTCACCAGATCAAATAGCAGCTTCCTATCAGATTTTGACCAAGTCAACATGTGACCGTATCGCTTCTCCAATCGATCAAACAAACGCGGGTCAACTGGAAACTCGCGTGAGTGGTACGTTTTTAGATGCGTGCCAGGGCAGATCCTGTGGACCCCAGATTGGATGAGCATGTCGAGTAGGTACGAGAATTCTCTCTCCTCTTGATCTCTCAGTTGATTTAGTATAGAGTTTTTATCGTTGCATGTTGTACCTTTACTATCATCATCACTTGATATACATACTCCCAACTCTTCAGTGATTTGCGTATCAGTTTCTGCATTTATAGCAAAAGAAAAAAAAATATTAGTCAAGGGCATGCATGAAAAATAATATCAAGGAATTATTATATGTGAATAAATAATACAAATTTGACTTGCCATGAAGATCCGAATCTGGTTTCAGAAAAGATGAACAGGAGCTCTCTGTTTCTATAGGAGTTGGTTCGAGGACAGAAATAGGGCTCGGTATCTCCTCTTCATTTGAATTTGTATTTCTGTTAAATTTCATTACAGAGATGCATTTCTCTTTTTCTCCATTCAATACTTTCTGCAGCCATGCAAATTTAAAATATAACAATTAGATAAATAGAAAAACAGCTGTGAATAAAAAAAATAAAGATTTTTGAGAAGCCGAACACTACCTTCGCATTTCTGTATTTCTTTGCCTCTTTTGCACAAATTTGAGTAGTGGTAGGTGCAGCATTTTGCTCCTCGTCGATTGTAAATAACATTTTCTCCTCTGTTTCAAATTTATTTCCATTTTCGCCCCTCCGATCATGCCTTTCCAAAAGCATCTCCTGTTCACAAGACCTACTGGCAAGATTTCCCTTTAATGTGCAGTTCTCTCTCAACTTGTGCTTTCTCGCTCTTAATTTCACCACATCTTCTCGCTCAATAGGAGATATATCCTGTGGTAATTTTGCAAATGATCCCTCCACTTTTTCATAATACCCTTCTCTAGCAAATTTACTCTTTAAAAAATTTCTACGGTATTTATGCGAGTCGAAATTTTTCTCAAATCTCTCCATATCAGGTGTTGCGAGCATCTCTGCTAGGGATTTGGTCTCTTCATTGCTCACGTTCGAGTCAAATCTTCTCAGTTTCTCAAGTTTCAAAATATTTTTCTTGCAATATTCATCCCCCTCGTATCCACCATTTTCAAATCTCCACATTTTATCCCTCCTATTTTGCAAATCCTCCAAATAATTCTCGTGCAAGGTTCTATGAAACATTTGGTCTTGATCAAAATTTCCCATTTTTGGATCTAATACAACAATATGGTCATGGTCGCTACAATTATTTCTTTGATCCAAGTTTCTTAATTTTTGGTTTTTGCTCAAAACACGGTCATAAACATATCCCGATTTTAATCTTGACACCATGCCTTTGTGCAAATGTGGTGGGTAGCACTTCAAATCGAGGAGATGTTTAGCAAACAAGGGATTAGACTTCTCAATGTTTTTTACAAAATTATCCCTGTAATTCTCAAAATCACCTTCAAATTCTTTAAACTTCCTATTTTGCCCCTTATCCTGTTGCCAGTTCCTCTCTTCAATTACCTCAAAAACATCCTTGAATTCGACATTACTATTGTTCAAAAAACCCGAAAGGGACGGTTTATGAAATACCCCTCCAGATTTTTTGTTAGCTTTCTCGGGTGGAAGGTCCTTTAAGCCCATTAATTTAGCAATTATACTAGGTGACGAATTTGCACTTTCCGACTTTTTTGGCGTGGTTTGGTTGGTATTTGACCTTCTTTTATGATTCTCCATTAAGTAGGGGCCAAACTGAAATTTTGAAAATATCAGTTACTAAAGGAAGACATTGTCTAAGCAACTAATAACACAAATAATTATCTTTTATTGTCGATAACTATGGTACCTATCAGATTTTCAGGTAAAACTATGCACATCAGCACATGCTTGCACATGAACAAACTTAAAAGTCTGGCATTTATTATATATTGTTTGTAATGTGCTTCAGACATAAGTGTCTCTCTATAGTTTCTAAATCTAACAAATTTCTGAATTTTAATCACACAAGAAGCACCTTATTTCTCAAAGTAAAACAAAAAAACTTACTTGGTTTTCTTCTAAATTTGATCGACTGTTAGTTGCGATCTCTGGGGACATTCTCAAATTGTGATTCTGTTTATGAGCAGAAGCATAAGCATGACCTGAAAGAAATAACAAGTAAAGATTTACATTTATAGAAAGATTTTAGAAATGCTTTACAAAAGGGTAATTTCAGCATTTGCTTGTAAGAGTTTAGAAATTGAAAAGATGTGATGCTTTTTTAAGAAAAAAAATTAAAAAAAGTGCAAATGGCTCTTTCAAAATGTCAGAGAAATCAAGGAAATAAACAAAAAAAAAAAAAATATAGCATAAAAGGATATATTCACACCTTAGCAAGCTGATAAAGCACAAGAGATCAGAACTTCTTTGCAAAAAAAGAAAAAAGATAAAACGCACTTTCGTACAATAACCGAGGTTTCAAACTTCAAAACAACACAAATTTAACAGAAAAAATCTGAAAAAATCTGACAAAAAAGGAAAATACCTTTCTGGGCTGCCCCATCTTTGCGAAGTCGACCACCTATTTTGCAATGTACCAACAAATCATCTCCCATTATAAGACAAGAGAATATAAAACCCTAGAAAAGGTGATTGCTTCGAGACAAGGAAAATGAGAAATGGCGACGGTTTGATAGATGAGAGCTAGAGGAGAGAGAGAGCATTGAATGGAGGCGTTGTGTGCATTAAATATTACACAGCTTAGTTACTATCTATCCCAAATAGAGAATAGTAAATAATAGACAATTTATGAAATTAACATGGAAGGAATACTTTTACATTGACTCTATTTTTAACACTAACCCTCTTTTAACACCGCATTTCAATGCTTCAAAATTGATCTTCTTATTTTTAACTTGCTTAAAAGGGTAGATACAGTTTTAGATTAAGGATATTCTTTTTCTAAAATTAAACTTTCTTATTTTTAACTTGCTTAAAGGGGTAGATACAATTTTGAGGAAAGGATATTTTTTTTAACATTGACCTTCTTATTTTTAACTTGCTTTTAAAGATAACGGAGTAGGTCCGATGCCCATCGGACCTACTTTTAGGTTCAACGAGATCATAACCGTCTGATCTACTTCAAGATTTGCGTGCACGAAAGTTGAAACAAACACGCACGCTTGTTAAAGCATTCTGCACGAATCTTAAAGCAAATCAACGGTGATTAAACCCGTCGAACCAGAGTAGGTCCGATGCCCATCGGACCTACTCTCAAGTGGCTTTTAAAAGAGGTAGATACAATTATTAGAAACATTCCCGAAAAGGTGAATATAGTTTTTAACTCGCTTTTAACATTAACCTTTTTACTTTTAACTTGCTTAAAAGGTGAATATAATTTTTAATAAGAATATAAAAATCTTTGGTTTGATTTCGCACAACGAACAAATTATATGTTTATTTATTTTAACTCTATTACTTGTGTGTTGCCTAGATTGTATATAATTTATGATCATTCAAATTTAAAGCAGTAAGCTCAGGTGAGCCTAAAATTACACATTTGTCTGTTGCCAGTTGCCAATGCTGCACATGCAGCAATGCCACAGTATGGTCAGGATGTAAATGCAAAACATGTGCCCCGCATCATAAATGTCGATTTTTCTAGATTAAAATTAAAAGCATTGAATTTGCAACCTAGGAGAGAGGCACTGAAGCTGAGTTGCTCTGGTGACATTTCAGAGTTTGCTCAGCATTGATAAAGTAATTTCATTACAATATAAAGTAAGAGTAGGGTTAAAATGTTTTATTGGTTTTATGTCTCATCATATCTCAACATTAATATTTCTATTTTCAAAGTCTAAATAATCGATCCGAACTGTTCAACATAATCTTCATACTAAAATACGCTTGGATAACCAATAATCAAATTTTTAGAATTTTTTTACTAATTGTTTAGAGAGGTACAAAATCACTATTTTTGAATGGTCCAGAATCTTCTAAAAACAGTGATTTTGTATCTATCTTTAAAAATAGAAATAAAAATTCAAAAAATATAAAATTTTGTATCTAAGCACATTTTAATATGAAGATCATATTGAGCGGTTCAGATCAACTGTTTAAACTTTGAAAATAGAGATAACAATGTTGGAGCATGATGGGACACAAAACCAATGAGGCATTTTAACCCTACTCATAAAATAAATATTGTTTTAGTTGTTTACTATATATGGTAAAATCAGATTGGGATGGGGTTAAATTTCAACCTTTATGCTTTTTTACTATGAGGATAATATTGAAAAAAATTATTATAAATATTTAATTCATAATTCTTTTTTTAACAAGCAATTAATTATGTGATCCCGTTCTTCTTATATATCAAAATTAGTCTAGTTATTTCTCAAAAGTTAATTATGAATTAAATATTGTTATAATAAAATTCTTGGTTAAAATTGAAACCAAGTTGGAACTGGGATTTGGGCATTGAGCTGAGAAGTGTCAACTGTCAGTAATTGTCTTTGTCTGGACTTGAAAAATAATTGAACCTCTGCTTCTCTTTTGTCTTTTATCTTTCTTCCCTTTCTGGCCTTATCTGTTGTTATTATTAGATGTACTTACCGTATTGTTATTTATTACAAGGAGGTACTTATTTGCAATTTTCTAGATGGTTTTGTAGAATTTTTTTTTAGAAACCATAAATAAAAAAAATTACCAAATCAACTTGATTGCTTTGGTTTTTACAAAAACCATAAGAACTAAGATGTCATTTCGGTCCGAAGTTTTTTTTTTTTTCCGGACCGAATTGCCATCTCGATCCGAGATATTTTCACAAGTTTTATCTCAACAGTTACATCATTTTTTTTTTCGAAATCTGTGAAAATGGCTTGGACTGAAATAGCAATTCGGTCCTGAAAAAAAAATACTTCGGACCAAAATGGCATCTCAGTTCTTATGATTTTTGTAAAAACCAAAGCAATCAAGTTGGTTTGGTAAATTTTTTTGTTTATTTGTGGTTTCTAAAAAAAATTCAGTTTTGTAGTATTAAATTTAAGTATGTTTCGCAAGTGTCACAAAATTAAAATTTAAGCTGCAATAAGAAGAGCTCGTTTGGTAATAAAATTAAAGAGTCACTTTCTTAAGAAGACCTTAAGCTTGAAAAAATGCTTAAGTCATGTAGAATCAGTGCTTAAAATCTTGGGCAAGCTTAAAAAAAGTGGGCAAAAGGATAGGGGCGGACGCAGAATTTCTGTTAGGGAGGGGCAAGAATTGGGTTAAAATAGCTTATCGGGTTCAAACCCATTAACTAATTGGGTATTAGATAAAAAAACAATCAACACAATAAAAATAATATACTCTTACATAATAAAAACAACAAATAATATCATTTTACATAATAAAAAACAACAAAGTTGGTCCAGATCCGTAAATTTCTATAAAATTTCTATAAAAATAATAAAGTTTCTCATTGACAGTGCTTTTGGACTGGCCTGACGGTCTTTCTAGTTCCAGAGAGAGGCAAAGTGGTACCGGACCCGTATTTTTCCACTGAATTTCAAAATGCAGTGAGGGGCAAAGCTGCCCCCTGGCTGTGTGTGGATCTGCCCCTGCAAAAGGAGGACTAAGAAAATTGTTTTAAACTTTGTAAAGGAGCACTTATTCGGCAAGCTTAAGACTCCTTAGAGTACTAAGGAGCACTTAAGATCATTTTATAAAAGTCTATTTTGGCAACGGTTAACTTAAAAGTCAAACTTCATATTGATGGTTTTAGTATTATAGCAACTTGTAGCACATGACTATATTAGTGCAACTGGGGCAAATGATTAATTATAGAATATGAATATGCACTTGAAATGATTTTAAGTAGTTATAATTGTGTTGTTTTCTTTTTTAACATACTTTTTAAGTAAATTAAGGTTAATTTATCAATCAACATTTACTTTGTGATATGAAAGTGTTTTCAACCAATTTTTTTTTCCTTTAAGATTAAATATGTAAAACAAGCAAATATAGATGCAAAATTAAAATCATAAGAGTGTTATAATGTAAATAAATTTCGAACTTAAAAAAAAAGAATAGTTCTTTGGCACACTGCGCATCTGACATAACAAGTTTGTATTGAATTAAAAAAAAAAAGTATCTGCTAGATATGAAAGTTTTCTCTGGCAAAAATTTGAAATTTTTTTTGGCTCTTTTAAACTTTCGGATTTCAAATTAATTGGCTACATTTCTGTAAAAATAAATTAATTGAATGGAATGAAATATGTAACTGGTTGAATTTGAATACGCCAATGAATGAGAGTGAATGGACATATTTTAGAAAATTATTAAAATAATTAGAAGAATCTCAGTCTTATATATGATTATAATTATTAAATTAAGAGGGATACTTCTATGGGCATAAGGACATATTTGTAAAATGAGCATATTTTTATTTTCAAAGTTCAAACAGTCGATCCGACCGTTCAACATTATCTCCATATTAAAATGTACTTGGAGGTCAAATTTTACATTTTTCTGAATTTGTTTACTATTTATTACGTATTTAACAAAACTAGTCAAATTCAGACCATTGAATTTTGTACCCATCTTAATAAATAGTAAAAAAAATCAAAAAATGTAAAATTTGACCTCCAAGTACATTGTAATATGGAGAAAATGTTGAACGGTCGGATCGACTGTTTGAACTTTGAAAATGAAAATATGCTCATTTTACAAATATGTCCTTATGCCCATAGAAGAATTTGCTTTAATTAAATTAAAGGTAGTGGCGTAGTGCGCTAATGGAATAGGAGAAACAGGAATTGGGTTGGGGAAGGTAGAGAATTTTCACATGGGTACAGGAAAATTGTAGGGACCTGATGAGAAAGTGCCAAAACAAGGTCAAGTGTTAAATTCAAAGCAGGGACCAATGTTTGATCAATGTTTGCCAGAAATCTTGCAAAATTTTGTCTTTTCCTCTTTGGATAAATCTTATCCAAGTCCCAATGAAGATATCCCATTTTTTTTAATTTCAGCTATTAGCCTCACTCATTAATTAATTAATAGATAGCATGATATCCCAAGGCCAGAATTAGGGGTGTCAATGACACCCTTTTACCCGTTTACCCGATCCGTACCGTATCTGATAAGACGGGTACGGATAAGATTTTTTTCGTAAACTTATTGGGTACGGGTACGGGTAAAAAAAATTTCGTTATCTAAACGGGTAAGGATACGGGTAAAGCCTATTTCGTACTCGTTACCCGATCGGGTAATTATAAAATATATATATATATCAATAAGCATTAAAAATAGTACTTTAATTGGTTTACTTGCACTTAGCATGATCAATTTTTTTTCCAATAAAGTACTATATATGTGTGAAATGAATGTATATGTTTTATTGTTTTATTTAATAAATAATAAAAATAATTATTATATTAGTATTACCCGTTATTTACCGCTACCGTTTCGTTATCTGACAACTATAACGGGTAAGGGTAGGGTACGGATAAGATAATTTGTAGCTGGTAAGGGTAGAGTACAGGTAAAGACAATTTGTAACGGGTACAGGTATGAAAATAGTTCCATCCAATCCTTACCGTACCCGTTGACACCCCTAGCCAGAATTCTTTATTTTTAGAAATGTATTAAATACTTTGTAAAGAATTAGAAAGATAAATTTTTTTAATGCCATAACAAATCAGGTCATTGATTTGGTTCTTTAAATATTTTATGTGGCTAAGAATTGAGATATGTATACAACTCTAAATAACCGAATCAATGATTAATTGATTTGGTTTCTTAAAAAATGCTTAAAAGAACTGAATTATTTATTTGATTCCTTCTAGTATATCAAAACCAATTTTTTTCTAATTTCCAAAAACAATTAATATGTTTCTAGAAAAAGAAAATTCTGCCAAGGGCTTGACTTCTGAGTTCTGAGGCCACAGACATTATGCTGCACCTTCTGATCGGCAATTGCATCAACTATCAAGCAGCTTTGTTAGATATTGACAAAAATAGTTGTTCTTAAAAAAAAAAAAAACAGAAATGGTGGCCATTATTTATTTCAAATTATCTTAAGTTTTTAAGTTTCTGGATGCTTATACTGTCATTATCATAACAGCATGACTGTATTATCTTTAATTACTTAAAATTTAATTCTGACCATCTGATTTTACTACATGGAATGGATATGTTACTTGGTTTGAATTATCTGATATTAACAAAATTAGAATGTTGCAAAGAGAGTCCCTATTCTTTGTCATAATTAGCATGACAAAGTTGTTATGCCGCGCGATCAACGGTTCAAACCGGATGGAATATATATACTACAAGAATGGAACAGTATCTGCGAGGGTATATTGACAGAAATGTGTTTTTTTCTATTAGCGACGGAAGTGTCCACGAGGATATACCGACAGTATCTCTTGTGGATACTATTCCATTATTGTAATGTGATATAGCTTCGGGGGATCAAAATTGTATGGCATAATTTTATGACAAAACAACTATGACAATGAATGTGAATTCCTGAGGATAATGTATTTGTTTACAATGGCAAACAACATTCCAGTTCTCTGACTTAAGAAAGACTAGCTTTTTTTTTTTTTTTTTAATAAAAACAAGAAGAAGAAGAAACTACCTGACTATGTAGGGTCTTTTTGTGTTTTTTGTACTCAGAATGGATTATTTTCAAAGGGCCCTTATATCATAAGAGCTTGAAATAAATTATTACGGAGCAAAGCATAAATTATTTAACGGAAAATATAAATATCGAGTTTGGAATAATGCATTGTAAAATAGAGGAGGGGCATCCACTTTTTAATTTTGTAATAATAATTTTTTTTAAATATATATCAAAATAAAAACCGACATTTTTATTAATATCCAAAGTTAATTACAAATTAATAAATATATCCAGAATCCCTAGATATTTCAAAAAATGTCCAAACTGGCCAGATTCTGGCCGGTTTCCTCCTCTCCAGAAACCGGCCAGAATCTGGTCGGTTTCTTCTTCTTCTTCTTCTTCTTCTTTTTCTTCTTCTTTGTAAGAGACTATAAAGAGCAAGATAATAAAATCTAACACTGAAAATTCGAATTTTTTGTTTAAATTATTTGTTAGATTACTTCTTTTGATGTATAATTAGCATACGCTAAATTACTTGAAATTATGTTGAATTACACTATATTACATTAAATTACGCTAAATTATGTTAAATTACGCTAAAATACGGTAAATTATATATGATGATATGAATATGGATGATATTTTACTGAGAAGGCGAAAAACGACAACGAAACTTCAAACGGCCATAAAACGACGCTCGAGTGCTCGATTTCAGCAAATGACAACTTTTCGGAAAGCTTGCGAAAATACGCATGCGTTAGTGCTAGCAATGCTGGTTTTCAAAATTCAAAATTGCCATAAAACAAAGGGAAGAGCCTCAAAACTTGAGTTGAAGTTTCCGATTAAGATTTTCATTTCTATTATTCAATCTAAGTAGCTCAGTAAATTAGTTATATAATGAACTTGTAGAATACCAATTTTTACTATTTTGGGAATTTTTTTACTATTTTTTATGATTTATGAAAGATGGCACAAAATCGGCCTAATTTAGCGTAATTTACCGTATTTCATTATAATTAGCGAAATTAGTGTAATTTACCGTATTTTAGCGTAATTTAACATAATTTCAAGTAATTTAGCGTAATTTAATGTAATTCAACATAATTTCAAGTAATTTAGCGTATTTTAGTATAAATATGCTAATTATACATCAAAAGAAGTAATCTAACAAAAAATTTAAACAAAAAATTTGAATTTTCAGTGTTAAATTTCATTATCTTGCTCTTCATAGTCTCTTAAAAAAAGAAGAAGGAAGAAATCGGCCAGATTCTGGCCGGTTTCTGGAGAGGAGGAAACCAGTCAGAATCTGGCCGGTTTGGACATTTTTTGAAATATTCAGGAATTCTGAGTATATTTATTAATTTGTAATTAACTTTGGATATTAATAAAAATGTTAGATGGTATCTATATTATTTCTTTACGTGCACATAAAAATTTATCACTTTTCAGTTTTATTTTTATATGAATCAATAGGTTGAAAAAATTAACGTTCAGAAATTTATCCATATCAATGTATTTTTGCAAGCTTTTGATACCGATTAAAACAAAGTCGAAATGTCATAATATTTTATTTGTGCATAGAGAAAATAATATAGATCAAATCTAATAGTTTTATTTTCATATTTGAGTTTTAAGTTTGAAGTTATTAGCGTTTAAAAACTAAAAACACAATGAAGACACAAAAAATTAAAGGTATTTGAATCCTCCTCTTGTAAATAACTTTTTAAGTACTATGTTGAGAACATTTTGAAATTGAGATTTAGAGAATGTAAAGTCGTTGATAAGAAGCATAGTAACAATATACGCGATTAATTCGCGAATAATTCGCATTTTATTCGTTTTTTTTACGTTTTCGAACCAAACTCCGAATAAAACGCAAAAAACGTATAATACGTTTTATTCGGCAATAAATCGTGAATCACGAATTATTCGCCTAAAAAAATGCGAATTTTTTTATTTTTTTTAAAAAAAATAAATTTTCTTTGGGTTTTTTTTTCTTCCCGAACTATTCATTTGTCACTATGAATCAAGAAGTACATAGTCCGGCAAAAATAAAGGCACTCAAATAAGTATGGTTAAAATTCAACTTAGACAATTGTAGCACAAACAACAACCTAAATCATTCTTTCAAAAAGAAAAAGAAAAAGGTCATGGTAACAACTCCAACTTTGTTCCCCAAAGCCATAACCTACGTATCCCTACAAATAGATGTCTCCATTGGCAAAATAAATAAATAAAAACTAATACCAGTACCATTTTTTTATGACATCTGTGAGTACCTCACCTGAGTTAACACCACTATACCAGTACAGTACTTTAATAATTGTCTAGTATCGCCACAAGGTAGTTGGGTTTTTAATTTTTTTTTATACTCAAAACAACATTGCATACTAACTTAAACTTTAAAATTGTACCATAATGAAGGACAAAAAAAAGTTTAAATGAGGAACAAAGTTGTTGAGTGAACAAAGTTGGAGTACTGGTATTAGTTTTTATTTATTTATTTAAATAAAAACTAATACCAGTACTTAAACTAATAGAAGGACAAAAAAAAAAAAAATATACCAGCTCATCCTTCCAACAAATGTTGTTGAGTGTGGCTACGGTATTTTTGCATATCACAAAGATAGATCCATCTTTATTTTTAAAGTTCAAACTGTTGATTCAAATATTAAACATGATCTTCATATAAAAATGTATTTGTAGACCAAAATTTACGTTCTTTTAGATTTTTTTTAAAATAAGTAGAAAATCACCTCCTTCGGATGGTCCATAATTTTTTAATCACGTGACTTTTACCTATCTACAAATATTTTTTCTAAAAAAATATAAAATTTGACAATAATTACATTTTCATATTGAAATCATGTCTAATGATTCGGATGACTGTTTGAACATTTTCATATGTTTAACAGTTTGATCCGTAATATGCATATTGTTGTAACCTCAATCAATGTTGTTTATAAAACTGTTGAATGTCTAAAATGGAATCTTTCCGGTCACTGACAGCGCGCAGTGTTATATGGTACAATACGCTATAACTAAAATAGCAAAACACATGGGAAATCATAAAAAAAAGAAAAAAGAAGAAGACAGCAAAACACATGGGAGTATGGGAAATTTTATAAAAATAAACTTAGTTGACAAAATCAAACACAAATACATCTCAAAAAAAGACAAAATCAATCATAAATGGTACAAGCCTAGTACAAACCCCAAGTTCATTGTTTCCTTGCTTTTGCATAAACAATAAACATTTTTAACATAACCAAGACAATAAACAAAGGTCATCCAATTAAAAATGTTACAAAATCAAGCCAGTCATCAGTTTTTTTTTTTTTTTTAAATAAAAGGTGTCACATAGCTTCTTTAAGGCCAAAATTTTGAAGGATTGCTGTAGTCTCTTCCCTAGCACTGCAAAGAGATAATAGGGTATTTTTACTAGCATTTATGTATTTTAGAAAATTTAAAATGTTTTCAATTTTTATTAACTTAAATTGTACTGATTTGAGAACCCTCGTACCTCGATACCAGCATATCTAATAACAGCACATTTTAATATCTAAAAAAATATAAAATTTGGTCTCTAAGCACATTTTAATATGGAGATCATGGTGAGGAGTTCGGATCGACTATTTGGACTCTGAAAATGCAGATACGGATATCAGGCACAATTGAAGCATAAAAGACGCGAGCCATTTGAACCTTCATCTAATAAATAAACAAAATCATACGGTATCATACAAGTAGAGTACCATTGTTTCACTAAGACCAGTAACCACATGTACCATCTGAAATTATATTATTAATACTACCGGTCAATCCTTGACCCTACCTAATTTTGCTTTAAATAATACAAAAGGGTGTGATTACATGTATTTTGCAATTATCAATCAAGAAAGGAAGGATAGTTTGGGCATCTATTGAAAATAAAGGAAGCCGTGTACAAATTATTTTAAATATACTGCAGGTTTATGATGATATATTCTATGGTTCAGAAGGTAGCACTAAGTATCTCTCGTTTTGCAAATCTATTAGTGAGATTTTGACATTTTAAAGGGGGCAAAAGCCCAAAAAGACCAAAATTACCTTCCATCTCTTAATATTTTGTATAAGCCCGGATTGACAAGATCAACAACAGTAGACCCAGCTCGGCCAGCAGGGAGGGTCCCACCATCATAGACAAGTGCGCACTGAGGCCACAACTCCTCAAAATCTCTAATACTAACACTACTCGGCTGACCACTTAGGTTGGCGCTCGTCAGTGCCAGTGCACTTTGAGATCCGCGCGCAACTGATCTGATAAAATCAAAGTCTGGTACACGGACTCCAATGCTTTCCAGTCCTGGATTCAGTGATTTCTCCAACACGCTCGAGCTTCCTGAAATCAATCAAACAAATAACAACAACATATAAACAACCGAGAGAGCATTTGAATTGTTTCATCTCTTAGGTCACATCAGTTAGTTAGGTTTTGACTCAGAATGGAAGCACAGAGTTTCCTTTAAATTTATCAGAATATAAGAATAATCTAAATTTTCTATTAATTTGGGAAACAGTAAGAATGAAGTATTCGGCAATATTACAAAGAGATTACAATTATGTTTTTGTAATGTAAAACAATATCTAGATATCTCCAGGTCAGGTCAGGTCTAGAGGTGACATGGACCTGACCTGAAGGAAGGAACCCGAGTCAGGTCAGGCACTCACGGTCGAGTTAGCTATTGTTGTAAACATGGCATCCCTATCTTTTGTGCCTTCGAATTAATTCAAAATGTGATATGTAGGAATAATTAAGATAAAGTTGAAGTTGCAACTGATGGAGTCTGTATCCTCTGAGATATCTCAAATTTTCAGTTAATCTAAAGCTGGGCCAATTTTTTTTTTCAGTGCCTATTCTGAATGCATGGGGCCAGTATTAATGTGCTTTGAGATTCGTGCAGAAAGGACTTGAATGGTCCGGATTTTCCACAGATCAACTCAAAGTTTGAGATATCTGAGGGGATGAGAATTCCAACTGATGTGGGTCTTGTCTGAAACTGAATGTTTCATGCAGTCAAACTGGTAGGCTTCGGTTACAAATTTGAAACCAAAAAAACAAAAATATGATCAGTCTAATAGGAAATGCAACACCAGAATTTATACCAGCTTGCACCAATTTCCGCCAGTATTGCTGCAATTTCATGATTTGTAATACAGAATTCAGCATACCTCGTTTTAAGATAACAGTAACGGGTCCCGGTAGGAGCTGATCCAATAACCCAATAGGCAAATGGTCTGCTATAGCAAATCGTGGAATGTCCGCCACATCAGCAACACAAATAGCCAGAGGACTCGTCAACTTACGGCCTTTTATTTCATAAATACGATTAACGGCTTCTGCAGAGCTGCCATGTGGCACTTTCAAAAAACATAACTTGTGAGATTCATCTCAAGTGACTTGTGATCTTATTTTTCTAGAGTACTGTGATGACTAAATAGATAGTCCTTTCAGTTTATTCAAATTTTGGATTTGAATTTGAATTTTTTTTTTATTATTATTCAGCATATGGAGCATAAAATAAAATGTGTAGCATTTGATCCTACCGTAGGGGCTTAGAGAAGTACTTAATAGAAAAGATCAGAGGGCATATTGGGACTTCACAAAAACATGCCTAATTGCGGTCTGAAATCCTGACAAAAGTAATTAAATAAATTCTGAGATTATGAACCCTCTTTACTGGGGAATAAAGAGAACATACATAAAGTATGGGATTTTTTTTACACCGGAATTTTACTAGTGAGACCCCCTTTTACTTTTAGAGCGACTGTGAAAAAACTAACCAGGCATCACAGGCAAATCCATAGAGGGTGTCAGTGGGGACCGCTATGACATTCCCGGCCTTTATTGCATCAATTGCCTCTTCGACATGTTCGCCAGATGATGGGAGAATGAACCCGGGTTTACACCCGATACCCATCTGAAGTTGTTTTGTGCTTTGTGCCATGCTGACAAGCTGCGCCCCACCAAAACGCCTCTGATCTGACGAAGATTGAAAGCTCACTCTGAACAACTTCACGAACAGTCTATAAAAAATATATAAGCATTACTACTTTAAATAGAGAAACCTTGGTAATGGGATATAAAAAGGGAGAGATAATACCAAACAGAGAAAGTTACAGAATGATCCCTTATGTATAATCCATTTCTCATTTTGATCCTTTATGTTTCAATTTCCAGTATGATCTTAATACTATCTAGATGCATTTTTTTTTTTGACAACTACCATCATCTTTTAGTCAAAATATATGGAAAAATCTGATGCTGACCAGCAATAGTACTTTTTTGAGTATTACTGTACCAAAATTTTAGAAAAAAAAAAGTGATATTTCTGGGAGCATTTATGCAATACTGAAACTCTATAAAAAATTAATAGAAAATGATAATGAGTACCTCTTAGGATTTAATAGGGGGTAGGAAATAAGAGGGAGCCTCTCAATTGCTCTGAATGAAGAATTAATCATCTGCCCTCATTAAGTTCTGAAGAGATAATTCAGGCGCATTGGGTTATGATTTTACTTGTCAGCTTTGATTTTTTAAGAGTTATAATAACTAAATAACTTTAATCCTAGAAGTCAACCAATCTGAAAGAGAGCTTTTAAATTGTTGAAAGCTTCAGTTGAAGAAAGAGAGAGAAAACGGAAACAAAATCCTAACCAATTACGCTGAATTGGTCTAAGACAATCTTTTCTTTTCTAATAGATTCCAATTAATGCAAAATCAGTATAAGTTATCACGCGTACCGTACCTCGAGTAGGTTCAAAAATCACAGAGCTCGCGGGCTACAGGGGATAAAAAGAAGAAGAAAAACACCATCATAGCAACATAGCCGCTAGGGTTTTTTTGGAGTCTGGATTCTCTGGAGTAACTCAAAATTTGAGTTTTTACCCGGACCGTCTGATCAGAATCCTGGTCAATCCGGCCAAGGTGGAATGCACGGGATCCCTTTAATACTCGTCCTAATTCAAATCGGACGGTCCAGATCTAAAATCAAATTTTGAGTTGACTCGGGAGATATGAATTCGTCTTTTAGCGGGCACTATGTGGCAGGTCAGAGCGCAACATCGGGTCGGATCTCCTATTCAGCCCATAAATCCCAATAATAACTCACTGCCTACACAACCCGTTAAAATCTCATCCTTTCTTAATATAGTTCTATTCGGCCCTTTGTGAGGCCCAATTCAAAGCCCACAAAAATGGATTTCGCTCTCCGGGCGGCAAGCGCAGAATTCATACACCTAAATAACTCAAATTTTGTGTTTAGATTCGAACCGTCAGATCTGTTTTTGCACGAATGTAAAAGGGACCTCGTGCATTCTATCTCGGGTCGGATTGGCCAGGATTCTGATCGGACGGTTTGGATTTTAAACTCATAATTTGAGTTACCTCAGTGGATCTGACTCGAGCGCGAGCAAAAGCAAGTGCGAGAGGCAGAGGGGATGGCTGCAAAGGCCCCGTTAGAGGAAGAAGATACCAAACCTCAAACGGTACCCATTTCAAATAGCACAAAATATATATTCTAATGCGGTTTAAGTGAGGATCTTGCTGATTAAGCTTTGATCACTCGCTTCATTCGCTCTTAATGCCGATTCCTTGATAACTTGATTCGTATCATTGTATATTATTCTATATGTATGTTCAATTGAACCTTACATTGATGGATTAAGCTTTAGCATTATAGGATGCGTTAGACTACGTATATATATATATATATCAGTTTACTAGCTACTGCTCACGGGCATTTTGTCGAACACCTACAGAGCATGTATCAACACAGCAGCACCTGTACCTTACTTGTTATTTTATAACAGTCTACAGCTCAAAATCCTCATGTAACAGAAGATTTTCGTCTCCCTTGGTTGACCGGCATGGAACTGTTAAGCGATACGAATCAAAACAAGCATTTTCTGCCCACTGGACTTCAAGGGTATCGATGTAATTTCATTATATTATCCCAGGTTATAACCTATGTCACACCACAGATTGCACCCCTCTAACTTCCATTAAGTACATATTGGTATGGTATGATAGCACTTACCAGCCAGATACTGTACCAGTTGTCAGGTACCATTATGTACTGGTACCGTGTGGCTTTAACTTATTTCAATCGTTTCAGCATTGATGCACTTCTGGGAGGTGGTTTGAGGGAAGGTCAAATGACTGAAATAGTGGGGCCCTCTTCATCTGGTAAAACACAAGTATGCCTGATTTCCTTCGTACGGTATTGTTTACATTTTGACTTTCCATTTACAACCCAGCAAGATCACTTAACTGATGAAGGGCAATTTGGTCAATATATATGTAGGTCTGTCTATCATCCGCTACATATGTTGTCGACAAGAAATTTGGTGCAGTTTTGTATCTGGATACTTCCAATTCCTTTTCACCAAACCGCATCAGCCGCTTTGTAAATCAAACTCATCCTTCTTTGCCGAAAGAGGTACCATTTCCATTACCGGTTTTTATACTGTTGATTAGGAGTCCGGCTACCGTGACATCGGTAGTATATGCCACCAACTCCAGTACTTATCGGATATGCATCAAACGATGAATCCAAACTGTTCAAACCGATATGCTTTATGAGTGATGTATTTACATGCAAAATTTATAATTTTTCAAATTATGTTAGGACCAATGGATGCATTAAAATTAACTTAAAAAGTTTCCACATTTGACTGCTTCCCTGGATGCTAGTTAAATTCAAAAAATTATAAATTTTACATTTAAACACACCACTCATGAAGTAGATCGGTTTGAATGGTTTGGATTTGTCGTTTGAATCCGATTTGATAGGTTTTGGAGTTGGTGGTATTTAGGATGAAATACCACTGAAGTCACGGTAGCCAGACTTGCTGATTAGCTAGCATTTTTTTTAATAGAAAAGAGTCTACTACCTTGGCCCTTAGTTAACTCGAATCCGCTGTTCATTTTTGTTTTATTTGTTTATATTTATTACTTTTTTCTCTGAAATTCAGGAAAAAGAAAGGAGGCTACAAATGATAATGAGCAACATATATTGTCAGTCAGTTTTTGACATATTTTCCCTTTTGGATTTGCTACACCATGTCGAATCAACTTTAAAGCATACGGTATAGTGAGCAACATATATTGTCAGTCGCTGTTTGACATATTTGCCCTTTGGGATTTGTTACGACATTCAGTTATGCAATACTTTTTTTTGTTTCTTTTGTTATTTTGAAATGAATTAGGTAAAGCTCGGAGGTTCTAAATTATGCTTGCTTATAATTGACTCGGTCTCATCACTTATAGCGCCAATTATTGGAGGCAAGAACTCACAGGGTACTCCAGTTTTTGTATATCTTATCATATGTTATATTTTTGGATGGTTGCAACAAAATTTATTTTTATGCAAAAATATAACTTTTCTCGATTAAAAGCAGGATGGTGTATGATGGCTTCTGTTGGAGTTCTTTTAAAAAAGATTGCATATGAACATAATATCTCGGTGCTGGTAATTACAGTAAATTATTTTCTTATCCTTGATGCAATATATCTGTATGTTGCGTTCCAGACTTTTAATTCATATCTATTTACATTGAATTCTAGATTTCATCACTTGATGAGAATCTTTTTGTAAGGGGTTCAATAAATTTTGTATGTATATGTTCTTAATTAGGTGACAAATCACATGGTAGGAGGAGAGAATGGCACACTAAAACCAGCTCTTGGAGAATCGTGGAAATGCATCCCACATGTACGACTTCTACTTTCATGCTGTATTGGTGCCAATCACAGTACTGCCACTGTATTGAAACACACATTACTGGTAAGCATGCATCTCCATCATCATGAAATTTAGAAATAAATCAAATATTTTTCTACTCTACTTTGGGGCATAACTCAGCTACTGGTAGAGTCCTGTGTAGCAGGTGACAGTTTTGCATATACAAGTCATGCATCTGACACCAAACTACTCTTTGACGTATGACCAAAATATATACGCTGGGGCCTAGAATTGCGTGCAATGCATCTGAAATTATATCCTATGTTCCACTCATTCTGTGGCCATGGCTGATCTCTCTATCTATAACATGATCACATATGAGATAGAGATTACAGGTCAGACACAATGGCTAAGATCAGTTTTAGGTTACGTAAGCAATGAAATCAGTTTGATTGTACCATAGATGCATCCAAAACTAATTTTTCAAATTTCAAAAATATGTCAAGTGCAATGCACCATGTTTGTCTCTTTCTAAGGTTGGTAATTAGGTTTTGGCCACCTTCTCTCACTGCAGGCTTCAGGTCGTACCGCCAATTTTGTGATCCATAATTGAAGTAATTTGTTAGAGACTACATGCCATTTTGAAATGATAAGACTTAGTGTCAAGCTTCTATGTTCTCTGACAAGTTTTTGTAAAAGAAAATATCTTACACAAAGAGGCTATTCTCTTTGTTTTTATGCTCTTGTTGTTTGCAATTTCATTGTACAGTTGTCTATGTGATCCAAATTACTATATGACATTTACTAAGGTGAGAATATATAGTTCTTCTAGCCTAGGTACCCCTGTGTGAATGCAAAGATTCTCTTCATATAATTTCTCAAACCCCATAGCCTAGCATAGGTGATTAAGCTTAAAGTACTCACATTTCACCCATTTAGTATTGCATTGATTAATGGTTTACAATAAAATTAGCTGTATGATGTTTAAATTATGCTTGAATTCCTACAGGGTTGCTATATTCAAAAAATGTACTAGATTTGTATATTTGGGTATTGCTTTATATCATAATATAATTTCGAAAGGCCGGAAAATAATGAAGATTACATACGTACATACTGGAGTTCTTTAAAAGGTATTTCAAAATTCACTTCATTGCAGTTTTTTTATGGCAGTTGTATGCATTTAATTGCATGTTTTTTTTTTCATAAGAACTGAAATGCACAGTTTGTAACACGACTGTTTGCAATTGAGTTAAAAACTGTCAAACTTATGTGCTGGAATTTTGAAAATTTATATCAAAACGAAAATCAACGGTCCAATTGCAAATGGTACTATCAGAAAAAGAAACAAACAGGAAGGGAAATAGAGAGAGACAAAATGAAATGATAAGCTGTAGAAATGCTTTAGACAGTACAGCTGATACAAGGAATGGCCAATGAACTGCCGGATCTATGATAACCAGCCAATGGGGAGCTGCCACATCAGGTGAAAGAGATGAGGTGGGTGACAAAATAGAAATAGATAGATGGATAGTGCACATGCAACAGACACCCCTCTTTGAAATCTCTGCTGGTACAAATTAGTAATGCAGAGGATATGAATTCCTTCTATTTGGGGCTAATTCTGATTTGTGGTCCCTTTTATTCTCTGTTGGTCGGAATATTCATTTTTTAATAACAAGCTTTTCATATTCAAAAATAAATTCATTTATGTTGCACTTCAAATAAGAATATATAGCAACATATTTATAGATATTTACAACTTGTTAATTTATTTCTTCAACAAAAAGAAAAATAAAATGAGTCTGATAGAAAATTCAGCAACTGATTACTTTTTTTTTTTTGGAAAACTTGGTAGGGGCTACCAAGGGTAAAAATATTACTTAACGATGTACTGTTTTATTCTTTTGTTGTTTTTATAAAAGAAATATTACTTATAAAATTATTGAACTAAATATTACAAAACATATGACAAATTACTCTCCTATATTTTTGAAAAATTGATTTGCATGCTATTTATTTAGATATAAACAATCTATTATTTACAGCTTGTTAATTTATTTTTGAAAATTTTCATTGTATGTCATTCATCCATTACATATAGTAAAGCTTGAGAGCAGCATTCTGAATGTGTCAAATATGTTGTTGTTGATTGATTATCGTGACACAAATTAACTTTTATGATTCAAATGATCAACAATTTAGAAATTACCAATTAACTCTTAAAAAAAATATTGGAGGAATTTAGAATAAAAACTTTGTAATGCTAGGAGTGAAATTTTCATTTACTTTCCTTTATTTTTGCCAATACAAAATTTGTAACCTCATCAAATGCTTTAACTGAATAATTGATATTTATACAAAAAAATATGGAGTGAGTCTTACTATGCATAGCATGGATTGGTCCGTAATACAGATCAATATTTTCATTTTCAAAATCCTAACGATCGATCGGAACAGTTCAACATGATTCTCATATGAATATGTACTTGCAGGTCGAATTTTATATTTTTTAGAATCTTTTTACTATGATAGGTAGAAAATCACTTTATCCATCCAAAAACAGTACCTATCTTAAAAAAATAGTAAAAAAATTCTAAAAAATATAAAATTTAGCCTACAAGTACATATTCATATGGTGATCATGTTGAACGGTTCAGATCGACCGTTGAATTTCAAAAACAAAAATATTCATCAATATTACGGACCAATACATGCTATGCATTGTACCATAAACTCACTCAAAAATGTGTGTAAAGTTGGAATAAGCAATACATTGCTAAGTTTTGGAAGTTTACTAAAATACAACCAAAAGAAATCAAGTGGTAAAGAGGGGGTGGGGGGCATTGTCTGTACAGTGACACCAAAAGTGTGTATGGTGGTAAATTATGATCTTCTTATCTAATATGACAAAAGTAAATAGTAATTAAGCTGATAAGATAACCTTTTCTCTTCAACTCGGATTTTTCACCAATTTGTTAGAAAATATCTATTTTTTTAGAAAAAAAATAATATTTTGCCTATTTTTGAGAAAAAGTAAAAATATTGTGTCTGAAGTCTGAATGCACAGAATAATTATCTGACTGCACGCATTGAATTTTTAATAACTTGTTAGTTTTTTAAAAAGAAATTTATTAATATATAATAACAATAATAATGCTGATACATGCATCATATTAGAGTGAGGCTATTGTACTATGCATAGCGTGGATTGGTCAGTACTATGGATCAATATCTTCGTTTTTAAAGTTTAAATAGTCGATCTGAGTTGTTCAACATAATCGTCATATGAAAATGTGCTTATAGACTAAAATTTATATTTTTTACTTAAAAAAAAAATAGAAAATCACTACTTTCCAATGGTCTAGAACTTTTTTGATCAAGTGAATTTTAACCTATCTAAAGAAATAATAAAAAAAATGAAAAAATAAAAATTTTGATCTTACAAGTATATTTTTTATATGGAGATCATGTTGAATAATTTAAGTTAGACTGTTTAAATTTTAAAAACAGAAATATTAATTAATAGTACCCGTGCTATGTATAATAATAAAGAAAGGGTAGCAATGTACGCCCTTGTTTTTCTTTTTTTGATGAAAATGTAGGCCCTTGTTGGTGCTACACATAAGCAGTGAAATCAAATATTGATTTGGGATTGGAGGGAATTAAATAATTAAATGTGACGAGGCTTGCTTTCTTTTTCAAATTGAGACATGTTGTTGAGGTTTAGAGAGAGGGCTTGGAGCCATTAATAATAATAACCAACAAGTTGGTGGGCCCGGCCCATGTGGGACGGCTTGGACCTTGCCCTTGTCCAACTCTTAAGGATTCCCTATGGCAACACATTTTGTATGCAAACATAAATCACTCAATTGGGTATAATTTCATAGGAAAGGTGGCAGAGGCTGATTCATACATGTATATTGTAATTTATGACTAAAAAGATTGTTTATCTATATTTGTATATTTTTATCCAATATTATTTTTATTGCGAGATTTAATTGTTATAGTATCTTTCTAGCTATATTCAAAATCAATATTGTTTAGAAACATTTTTAGATTTTCAAAATCAAGATTGTTTAGATACACTTTTAAATTTTTCAAAATGATACTGGGAGATCTTTCGTTATATCTCTCTAACGTTCATTTGAAGACTAAATTTATGAACTTTAGTTCGTTTATGCGAATCGACATCGGAGTTAATAATTTTCAATTCGACGAAGGAAGACTTAGGGTCTTCTTTAAATAGTGGCCGATATTTGGGTTTTGAGAGTAGTGAGAGAGAGAGAGAGAGGGTTCATCTTTAATGTTGGTACCTCTAATTATGTTTTTCTAATCCTCATGTGTACATGCATTGAGTTTCTATCTCTTATGTAAATTGTGTACACGAGTCAAAAGTTTATTTTCATATAGAAGAATTATATTTCTCTCTCCTATAAAGTTTGGTAATGTCTTGCCATGATTATACCACAAATTGATCAAAGAAGTCTTGATTTTCATTTTTCTCTGAAACATCACAATATAATTTTCTCGGTATTTAATTTCAAAAGGTTACCACATATATAATTAGTTAACCAGAGTGAGGCTATGGTAATATGTAAAATACTAATTTAGTTGTGCTATTACTTCATTCTATTTATAAAATTCAAGCAGTCAATCTGAACCGTTAACATGATCTCTATATGAAAATATACCTAGAGACCAAATTTTACATTTTATTTAGAATTTTTTAATATTTTCTAGATAGGTAAAAAAAATACTGATTTTGAATGGTTTAGAATTTTAAAATCAAGTGATTTTCTACCTATTTATAAAAATAGTAAACAAAATTCTAAAAAAATAGAAAATGTTATATACAAGAACATTTTTATATGAAAATTATGTTAAGTAGTTCAAATTGACTATTTGAAACTTATATGTGTTTAAAGTACATGTTACTATAATATTATTACCATATTAGCCTCAGTTAACAAAGTATTTTCGTAAATAATGTCCAAAGTAATAGATAATACATAGAAGGAGATTGATGTTGCAGCCACAAAAGAACAGAGGAGGGACATGGAAATGCATGAAATGAAGACAAAGGGGGAGACGTAAGACTGGTGATTCTTGAAAATAACCATCCAACAAATGATAACATGATTACTGTTTGTATTTGTATTATTTGTACTGTGTATTAATAGACCGTTGCATTCATTACAAATACATGGAAAGGTGGTCGAATGCAATATAGGAATCTCCATGATAAGTTGTTGACCATATTATATGTAAAATTATTCATAAAAAAATTATGAAACTTTTGAACACTTATAATTAAAAAGTAGGTTAGTATACACCATTGGTTTTGTGTACCATCATGCATGCCTCAACATCATTATATCTATTTTTAAAGTCTAAATAATCGATCCGAACCGTTCAACATGATTTTCGTATTAAAATGTGTTTGGATAACAATTTTTATAATTTTTATAATTTTTTTACTAATTGTTTAGAGAGGTACAAAATCACTATTTTTGAATGGTCCAGAATCTTCTAAACACAGTGATTTTATACCTATCTTAAAAAGTAGCAAAATTTTAAAAAAATATATAAAATTTTGTATCCAAGCACATTTTAATATGAAAATCATATTGAGCGGTTCGAATCAACTGTTTAAACTTTGAAAATAGAGATAACGATATTGGAACATGATAGGTACAAAACCAATGAGACATTTTAACCCTACTCATAATTAAATAACAATATAACTTTTTTTACTTACTTTTCTGAATAAGAGAGACAATTATGTACCGGTTTTTGTTGAAACAGGGGCGGACAGTAATAGATTTAAAAGGTGCTAAATCTCCCTCTTGAAAATTTGTAAATTGGTTCATTAAATTTTGTAATTTTTATATGCATCAATACTTTTAGTGTCTTTATAAATTAAAAATTACAATATTTGACTTTTTAGCCTCTTCAATCTCAAATTTTTAGTTCTGTCCTGGTTGAAATTAATAGTGAAGTCAAAATTAAGTGCATACAATTAATGTTTACTTACCAAAGTTTTTAAGGTATAATTCTTTTATATGTAAGATGTAAATATCTGTCTGACTAGTCATGTTGTGATTTGAATCACGTGTTGTGTGGTGATCAAGTCAAATTCTTATGTGTCATGACGTGCTGTAACTAAATTAGATTGGACGGTTACGACACATGAATAGTCACGCCGTGACATGTGTCGTGTCCAAACATTTGGTCACTTTAAACTATTTTTTTTTGCAATTTCAGTTAGTTTATTTTAAATTTACCATTAAATCAAGATCTAGCGATCCTGATCACGTGTGATTAATATTCATGTAACCACGTTGTCATGCCGTGACTTTATCAAATCACGTGTCATATTGTATCATGTCAATTTTCCAAAAAATAATCATAGCACCGAATACACAAATCACAACAACATGTAACCAATACACGTAATTAACATGCCACATTCCTGAAAAGTGAGAATTTTAAGAATTAATTACTGTCGGCAGAGGATGGAGATTTACAATCTATCTTTCGATGAGAGCCGTTGATAGGGAAGAAAGTGGGGTGAAATGAGAGAGATTGATTGCAGCTGCTGCGTGCGCCGCTCCACCTCCTCTCTCCTCCTCTCCTCTCTTAATCTCTCTCTCTCTCTCTCTGTCATCTAAACTATATATATATATATAAGCAGCTTCTTAATTAATTAATTTCTGTTGCTTTTTGTTCTCTGTGTGATGACTCAAGAGTCAAGAGCTGGGAGAGAAAGGGGAGGGGGAGAAATATCAAATCCCTAATCTCATGATCTCGTCGCCACCAATGAGATTTAAGCAACCCACGTGGAGTGGGGCCCGACATGACACATAGAATTCTCTGATCACTAGCTAGTAGCTACCCCTTTTTATTCCCCCTCCCTCCCCTCACCTCGCCTTCACCAGCTCTTTTCATTTGATCAATCGCCTAATTTATTATAACAAACCATTTCTATTTCTATTTCTATTTCAAACACACACACACAAAAACACAGAGAGCGCTCGCTAAGCTTCATGGCCGACGACTCATCTTCTTCCTATCTCAGAATGGTATGTATAGGTAGTATATATATATAGCTAGGTGCATATATATATATATGCATGTGATCTAATTAAAAATATCTCTTGCTAAGCTTTCTTTCTCCTTTCCTTCAAGTTTTCTCTCTATTTTATTTTTCCTTTCTTATTTATTTCTCATCATAAAAGCAGTTCAGCATCACTGCTTAATGCATTTAATTTCTGCATGGTGTGCTGCATGTTAGATCCTCATATTATAAATTTATAATGGATATTATATATATATGTGCATCTAACTTGGTAGATTTTAAAATTCTCTTACGTTCATACTTATTAGCTTAACATGCAATCACGATCGAGCACTAATATTAATTCATTGATGATTCTCTTGTACAACATTCAGTTATTTTCAAAGGTATAAACAGTGGATAACAAACTTATAACGTACGATCGAACATTTTTCTAACAAACAACGGATAGCAGCGTTATTGCTGATTTTATCGGTTCATACAATATATAGTTATTTTAACTACTATTTTGTAAATTGTAAGGTCCAAATATTCAACTGAAGATGAGAAAAGTTAGGGAAATAAAGTATATTATTATTATATATATATATATAACTAGATTTTTTTTTACTATCATAATAACTGACTACCAATGATTGTTAATTAAGACGTACAAGTATTCAATTTTCTATGATTTAAATATGTTGTGTTTAGATTTTGGTTCAATTTGAAAACCATTGATTATGTAGTAAGTGATAAAAAAATATAATGGACAAACGATTCTCTAATTACTTATATCATCGAACAATAACATATAATGATATTGGTAACAATAGGGTATATTATCAAAATTGTAAAATAAAGTTGGTTGGTGTCTATAATATTATTTTTCACAATTGAATTACACCACAAGACTGGATATAATAATTAGTGTTATGTAAATTCAGAAAATTCTTTGTGCCTCTATTTGTTTAATAAAACATCATAATTTTTTTAATGATGAACTAAGAAAAAAGTTAGTTCTAATAAAACAATTCAATCAATCTCTTAAATGATAGCGGTGCGGTTTTCTAAAATAGGATTGTTATTAGTATTATTGTAACATTTATATAAAATGCTAAAAAAAAAAAAAAAAAAAAACTGATAGCATCACAACGTTTATCATCTTAAAATGCTATAGCAATGATATACATAGCACTATGAATTACGCTATTTATATAATTAAATATTTGGTTAGAACTATGTATCATGCATACACCATATTGCCATATATATATCGTTTCTCATTTCTGTTTTCATATGTCATATATACATTTCAAGGTGCAACATTTGATAGAGAAGTGTATACAGTACAACTTGAACAAGGAAGAGTGCATGGAAGCCCTTGAAAAACATGCAAATATCAAACCAGTCATCACTTCCACAGGTATATTTCATTTTTTATTTATTCACCACTAAGGTTTTGCATGATCGATGCAGCTTAATTAATTTTCATTTTTCCCCCCTTTCTTTTATAGTTAGAAACTTAAAATTAAGATATCGTATATATATGCTCACCTCAGTGAAATGAAGTGTAGCAAAACTATATATCTTATGCTCGTTATATATGTATACTCATAAATCTTAAATCATAACTAAGGAGAATATATATGCATTGTATACAAATAAAAAATATATGCATTGTAAAGTGTGTGTGCGCGCGCGCATGTGTGTGGAATATCACTGGCGCATGGATTTCTGATATTTTGGCCTGAAATGTAATCTGGGACGTGTACTTTACATCATATCGTTCAAATTTACTTTAATTTCTTGTGCTGGATTTCCATATCATTGGGTTAACAATAGAAGTACAAAGCTAACAAGCGCATGCTCAATTTATGCGTACTGTGTACACACATCACTCATGAGGTGAGGTAGATGGATTTCAACAGCTTGGATTCGTCGTTTGAAGGCATTTTAATAAATTTTTGGAGTTGTGCTCACCAAATTCTCTTGATGAGCACAACACACACTAGCTTAATTTGCTCAATAAATCTTATATATAGTTGTCTTTATACATATAGTCAGAAGAAAATTAAATTTTCAGTTTTCATTTACAATTGATACGTACGGGATTAAATTATTGAAGTCTTATTTTAACTAATTGCACCAGTCTTAAACAAAAGTAGTACATTTGAAAAACTAGTCTTTGGTATAGTAACAAAGGCAATACCCTCCGTGTGAGAGGTCGTAAATACGAAACCTGGATGAAAAATTCCTTGTGGATATTATATAGTTGGGTGGTTTGACTTCCAACTGTTACTAAAAAAAAAAAATAGTATACCTGATTGCATAACACATCCAAAGATGCCTAAAATATTTAGGCACATGTAGTAAACTAGTAATAATTAGAGCTAGTTTACAAGAAAATCAATATCAAAGCAAGGGAGAGAAGTCAAATAGAATTCATCATTCATTTATATATGCATCTTGAGCTAGCAATCTATTGAAGACATATCTAATTAAAGTTTGTGTGGTATTAAATAAATAAAAATACAGTGTGGACAGAGCTGGAGAAGGAGAACAGAGCGTTCTTTGAAGCCTATGCAAAAGACAGAGAAGAAAGAATCAATATGGAGATAGATCAACAACGCATTCAACAAATGCTCTCTGATTTAGCTTCCTCCACAAATTCAGATGATGACAATTAATTAATGATGATCATGGCTATTAATTGTAAACTCTCAAATTATTATTATCAATTGCAAATACGGACGTAATATTGATGATAGGACTAGCTGCAAGTGGTACTCCTGTAATATTGACCCAAATCAAGGGGCAATAAATTGTGTGTCATGCTACGTACGTCACCATGGCTATTGGCTTATTAGTATGATGGTATCCTCTGAAATTATTATTATTGCACCGCAAGTCTAAATCATTGTAAATACAAACTTGTGTATTGAATATTGATCAATATTTGATGGTGCCATGGTGGCATGCAAGTTGTTAATTAAGATCTCAAAAACCACCATTCTCTTTTTATTTTTATAGCTATTTTCTCAGAAGTGATAGTTCTCATATTCTTATTCTTACATTAAAAAAAATAGTTCACAATCTATACTTTTTGTTTTTGTTAAATTTTATATACGATCTATTAATTAAATTTTTTACTTATGCTCTATGATGGGATGGCATAATTAGCTTTTGTTGTTATGATGTTATAATAACACCAAAACTTCTTTAACCAAATAAGATTATAATCAATTAATTTATAATAAATGAACATTTGATTTAATTTATATTTCATTTACATACTAAAAATTAAAAATTGCTGAAATAATAGCCGAGTGGCGGGAAAAAATTATGAGTTCATTGATCCGTTTTTATTTGATAATTTGAAATCAATAAGTGAAATGAACATATTGCAAAACTAATATTTTGAAAATTATTAGAAAGTTTATGCTAGAAACTTAGTTTACGCAACGTAACATACTTATTAGACTCGCAATTTTAATTTTGCACTTTTTATATTTCATTATCATCCTGCTTCTGCCTTTCATATTAACGGATTCAAAAAAGCAAAAAGGAAATGTAAGATAAAAACAGAGCAGTTATTCTAGGGTTCACAATTTTAGAGCTTTGGGAGGTTGCAGATACTTTTGTAGGGAATTTAAAGATGGGGATTAGATAGTCCGTTTCTTTGGGTACACGTGACATAGAGGTCCATGATGACATGTCGACTTGTATGAATATTCTAAGCTAAGACGTGGCATCATACATTATGATAATTTCTCGTGCTCAAATTGGCTGTTTTGTGCTGTTGCTTTTAACCTGATTTTTTTATTAATTGAAATAAACAAATAAAATATCGCGAAAGGGATTGATTTAATGGAATTTTGATATATAGATAAATCAGAATTGATTATCTCGTTTCTCGGAACGGAACAATTTTTATCTCGTCCCAGTAATTCAAATCTGTAACCCTGCTAACTTAATTAACTAAGCAATCAAAAATAAATTATGGGACGAGATAATCTATTTAGTCCCACAATTTTTTTTTCATTCTTCTTTCTTCTTAGTTAATAGGTTAAGTAGAGAAAAAAAATAAAAATTTGTAGAATGAGATAATCTATTCCGTCTCACAACTTATTTGTTTTCTTTTTCTTCTCTTCTTAGTTAATAAGTTAAGTAGAGAAAAAAAAAATGTGAGACGGAATAGATTAACCCGTCCCACAATTTTTTCTTCTCTTCTAAGTTAATTAGGTTAGCGGGGTTACGGATTTGAATTAGTAGAACGAGATAAATTGTTCCGTTCCGCGGACTGGATAAATGATCCCGTTTTACTATATTTCAATTTTCAACGGAAACACCACTCTATAGCGATATTTTTTATTAATAAAAATATCGGGCTTTTAACTGCCGGGGACATCTACGCTGGATGTATTCTCCCATCAATCCTGGCCGTTCATTGGATAAATTTTTGTGTTTTAAAACTAACTGCAAATATGAAATTTTAATTTAAAAACATATGAGAGTGAACTAAATCAAAGGCGGACTTTAATTTTAATTAAGTAAAATTTGGCATGCATGTGCTTATGCAACCTGCTTATGTTTATGCGATGTAATATTGCATCTATAAATTTTGCAGGATGAGATTTTATTTTTTAATTTGTCAAATTTATGGGCATGAAAATGAACGAAAAAAGAAAGGGACAAAATATTAGGATATACACTAGGAATTATGGAGTATTATTAGATTCAAATATAGATCATTTTTAATAGCTAAAGGATAATATAAACTAAATCTTAATTTATGTGTAGATAAATATATGACAACTCTCTTTTTTTTTATCTTACACCATGCAATAAAAATTATTTTAGGTTTTCTCATAGAAAAACTTCTTAGCATATATTTTTAATCTGAAATGGATCATCTAACAACTATTTATCTTAATAAATTTGACAATATTTTTAAATCAATTTTAAAAAAATTGAAAATTTTAACTTACATACATATAAATAACCTACTAATAAAATTTCTTGCAACTTTGAGGGGGAAAAAAAGTAGAAGAAACAATGAATTCGTATGACAGCGGAGGAGGATATATTGGTAGTATTATATAAAAGAGGTCAATTTGGGTCCGATGCCCATCGGACTCAAAGTGAGTTCGATGGGTTCGATGACAATCTGATCTGCTTTAAGATAGATTCGCGTCCGCAATTTTCGCAGCTGCTTTAAAATTTGTGCGCACGAATCTTAAAGCAGATCAGACAGTCCACAAACCCATCGGACCCAACCTGCTCTCTATTTAAAAGGCCAACCTTATTACTCTTTACCTATGAAATTTGCATCATTGACTTCAACAGAAGTTTCATCATTCATTTTATTGTAGAAAGAAACAACGAATAAGAAAGTAGTTCATTTATAAGAGCTTTTCTAAAGAACAATTTCTTGTTTGTATTTGAACACGCATAGGAAAATGTCTTGTCCGATTATCCAAAATTGGAGGCATTGAGGATTGATCAGTCAAAAAATATAAAAAAAATATATATATAAAATTCGAAGAACGATGAGGAAAAAGTTCAACTTTTGTTGATTTCATTTTCAATCATTGTTGAATTAGTTTGTTGTGACCGATTATCAACATGTCTTACCTTGTTCTTTCGGAGGAGAGCCAGTGGGCGGAGGTGAACCAGAGGGGCAGAGAGCGATGTGCGGAGGAGAGCCAATGCTGCGGAGAGCACTTCAGTGCAACGATTGATGAAGAGAAAGAGATTGGAATTTTGAAAAGATACAACTAAAAAGAACAAGAGTAAACTGCAATGAGAAAATTTTACATATGTGGATTCCACAGGAACATTTTGTCAAAAAATTTAGAGAATTTCAAATGAAAGTCGGTTTATAAAATTCCCCAATAAAAAAAAAATTCGAAGCAACACGAGACTAGGCGTTTAGTTTTCTTTTAATAAGACATCTGGACATAGGGAAATGTGGGCTCTGTTAAAGAACTTGTACCCAAAGTACGCAAATTGTTAAACCATTTATCACGAATTTCAGTCTCTGCCTCCTAAAAAAACTACCTGCTAATTTCCTGTCGTTTTATCTGATCATACCGAGAAAAATGGGTTCTCAGTCTAGTACGTACCATATCCATAGGTCAAATTCGATATTAGACATGTTACTTCAAATTAGGTCAACTGCTCTTTTTAAGACATTATTTAAGATAAGAAAGGAAAATATGTTCCCAGATTGGATGCATATATACCTGTACCCTTGTTGATTGAAATTCGTACTTGGTACTCTCTAATATTAGTATATTACTATCCAACTCTCAACCAAAAAAAAAATCAAGATGCACACCAACTGACAGCTGCTGGATATTAATAACAGTTCAGATTGTTGTTTAGATAACAAAACCTCACAGGATAACAAAGGTATGGATATTCCATACAGCACACGACATAAGACGATGTCACAAGCACTGGGCTGTTTTTTATTACATTAATCTAGGATTCTCTAAGAAGCAACCAAGTACTACAATAGCATACTTAGAAAGAGAGGAAAAGGGTCTAAGCTTCGACCTTGGGTTTCCACCCAGCAATAACATACTCCTCTCCCGCTGGCTTTGTGTTCTTGAACGACTCCCTACTGAACAGCGCCTGAACAAGCCCCAATTGAAATAAGTTATCAAGATTATTTGTTATATCAGTGTGTGTGTGTGCGCGCGCAGCGGCGGATGCACATTCAACATATGGGGCTCAATTGACACCCATTCATTTTCAAAAAATTTGTACTTGTACATGATTTTCTATATAGTTTAGAGTAAAATGCTATGGATACGGTGAAATTGACCCCATTCACGTTTGTCTCCCATAGCTTGGAAGTTTTGACTCCGCTACACACACAAATGTAGTGAGCGTGTGAGAGAAAAAAAGAAGTTGAAATAGTAGGGAGTGTCTTACATTCATGTAATTAGGGACATGCGTTAGATCTTGAGGGATGCTCCATCCTTTGAAGTAGCCCAGTGCAACTTTCAAGTGATACAGCTTCGGTGCCAGACTTAGATCAGCAGCTGAGATCTTCTCTCCATTTATAAATGGACCCTGCCATGACCAACAAAAAATTCAATGTTTTAGGCTGACGCTTCACGAGCTGAATTAAGAAATTAACCCAAGTGACCAAGCTAAGTCTGATCAGGGTATAATGTTAAAGTAAAGACAAAAACTTCTCATTAGTTAGCACAATTTGTTCCACAGTACAATATAAAATGAAAAAACCAATGTGAATCCGAAAATGACACGTTTTTTATATTATGATCATGCGACTTGAGATGCTCATTAATAAACTTCTCATTGGCACATTAGCAACCATGAATTGCAATATAATTTTTAAGTGAAAGCTCGGAATTCCAAAACATATGACTTACATGCGACTCGAGATGCTCATTAAGAGAGCGCAACTCATTGACCAGGGCTTGCTCAGAGCCGTCATTTGAATCCTTGCTTTTCAAGAACGTCACAAAGGCTGGGAATATTTTAGATCCCCTGATATATATACCAAATTATTGTTATAAAATTGAAACCCAAGATTCATGTGAGGCCTGAGAATTCAAGTAAAATAATTGAAATATCCACAAAGGTGAACTTTAGCACTTGAATTGATTCCAACATAGACCAGTCAATAGTGTGTATAATACAAGAACCAGCTTGATCATATCAAAGCATCTGAAATGCACGTAAAAATTAGATGATAATGGGGCATATAACAATTGAGATTTAACATTAGTGTTTTAAATTAAAGTTCAATTAGCAAACTCTGGGATGATTGAGGTACCATAATTGACTTTTGCACAACTCGACATGGACGGCATAGCAAATTTGACATGAAAAATAAGAGACAGAAAACGAGGAGAAGAAAAATACACAGAGGCAAATTCAGCAGGAGTGACGAGAGAAGGATCGGGGAATTTCTCCTCGAGGTATTGTGTTATGGCGTCAGAGTCAGGGTGCCAGGTGCCGTCTTCATATTTCAGCACTGGTACCTTCCCCTCTGGGCTGATTTTGAGAAACCTGCCATGTAAATTGAATTACTGAATTAAGTATAAACTTAATTTCGGATCAGACGGAGAAGAGTAGAGAGATTAAGAAGGTGAAAAGGAAACCAGTCAGGCTTATTGGAGAGATCGACGAGCTTTGACTGGTAAGGGATGTTCTTCTCCTCCAAGGTCAACAGCACTCTCTGGCTGAATGGACCTGCCATTGCAAAACAACCAGATCTATCAGTATTATCAGGAGAGAGAGAGGCAGGAGGGAGGGAGGGAAGGGGTTCTAACAATCGCCGAGGAGGTCGGGGCGACCAACGGCGGCCTTAACGCAGACCTCTACCGGTTCCGACGCCATTTTTGCTCGATCACTTTACTCGCTCCGAAAGAAAGAGAGAGGAGAACGGATTGATGCTAGAGAGAGATGAATGATGACAAACGGCGAGAGTGAATCGCTTCGTATAATACAGGTGACTCATTAATCGCAAATTCGATCAAGTCTGATTCAGTACAAAGGCTATACTACCTTAATAGGGAATCTTTTACAATTACTTGATCTTGACCGTTATTTTTAACTTGGCACGAATCTCAAAGCCAAATAATAATGCCCCCTCCGTCAGCCCGAATCCCAAAGCAGTTGGGAGTTAATCTCAAACCGTAAAGTGAAGGGAATCTTTTACAGTAATGGAGAGGATACTTGTCCTGTTGTCCATACTACCCAGGTATACAGTACCATCATCAGGCCGTGATGGACTCGGAATCCCCTGAAGTAACTCAAATTTTGAGTTTAGATCCAGACCGTAGGAATGGTAGGATCAGAAGTCGGACTAATTCAGCCAAAGCGAAATGCCCGGTACCTTTTAAAATTCATGTCAAAACAGATCAGACGGTCTGGATATAAACTCAAAATTTGAGTTACTTTAAGTGATATGGATTCACACGAATTCGCGATGTTTCCTGGTGCGTTTTAAAGAAGAATCCAGAGAATGTTCTCGATTGTGGTCTCATCACCTCTCATCACCTTTATATTAAAATATAAAGGTGTAGAGGGAAAAAACGTTGCGTATTGTATTGCGCCGGGTTGTCAGGAACATGTCGTAATTTTAATTTTGTGTCGTAACGTGATCAAGTTATTTTTTTAACTAAAATATTAAGAACGGAATGGTCACACGCCGTGTCCAAACGTGACTCGCTCATATAACCATTTGATCAAAATTTAGATTACTTTATTCAAGATTCATCGTTTAGTCAAAGATCTAACGGTCCTAATTACACGTCTCTCGCGTGACCACGTGCCGTAACTAGATATTTCGCGTGACGTATCAAATTTTCAAAAGATAGTCCCAACACACGAATAGTCACGGCACAAGACACGCGAGTCACAACACAAAACACGCAAATCAAGACACGTAATCGACATGCAAGCTATACCGTTCCATACCGTATTCGTACCGTTCCGTAACAGAGCCGGCTCCACTGTGCCATTTTTTCCACTCTAATTAGAGGTCATAAACGACACACATGACTGAATAACAAAACATGATGCCCCTGCTGCCAGGTGGTTCCATTGTTCATTAATTAACGTAATTAATCTTGCAAAAGGAAAACTAAACTAAACTAGAATAGAAATGAATCGAAACAATTCTCCGTCCAGATGCACCAAATATAAAGTGATGTGACGCTCTAATAAAGGAGCAACAAAATTACAAGCTTTTCTAAATACTACCTACTTGGCAAAATTTCTACAACATGTTCAGTTGATACATTGTTACACATAATGAATGATATGTCATATCATTTAATACCAATCATATATCTAAATCATCATCAGGATCTTCATCAGAGTCAGCTTGTTCGTCATCTGAATCACGAATGTAATGTATTTCACCTCTCTCTGATTGATTATTATTATTATTGCTTAATTTGTTTTGCCCTGACAAGCCTCCAGTTTTTGTTGAACTAGGGTCCTTTTCGCTCTCACCTAGAGATCTCCTGCCATCATAAATCTCTATATTCCGGCCATCTCCTGGTACAACAAATCATGACAATATCATCACGAAAAATACAAAGCTACTAAATTTCCAGCTTGTTTGTACAATCTCGTATTTACGTACATTTGCAGTACACATTGGCCCATACTATAGATCAATATCTTCATTTTCAAAGTCCAAACGGTTGGTCTGAACTGTCAACATAATCTCCGCGTGAAAATGTATTTGTGGATCAAATTTACATTTTTTTTAGAAGATAGGTAAAAAATCACTTGATATAATGATTCTAGACCATTCAAAAGTAGTGATTTTCTACCTATCTAACAAAATAGCAAAAAAACTCTAAAAAATGTAAAATTTAGTCTGCAATTTTCATATGGAGATCATGTTGAACGGTTCAGATCAACTGTTTGGACTTTGAAAATGGAGACATTGATCCATAGTATGGGCCAATATGCGCTATGCATAATACCACAGCCTCACTCTTTGCAGTTTCCAGCGTTTTTTGTTTGTACATACCGTTATATATTCATTACAGACTGTCATTCTTGACATATCTTTTTTTTATGGAACAAAGAATTCAAGGTAAAACTCGAAAGTCGAAAGAATTCGAACCTTGATGCTCAAAAGGAAGCACAACGTTTGCTCTATCCATACGCTCTTTGTCTGAGAGCTGGAGATTAAATTGTACCTGTGAAACAAAGGGGTAAATAAGTCAATATCAATAATGACTTCAATAATATACTACTATTATTACCTTCAGTTAATTCACTAGTCCTTCAAATGTAGGATTCTAACCTTGGGTATTAGATTTTGAGTAACCACACTGCTTATAGAAGGAACTGAAGAGAACTTCACTGAATCTTGCTCGATAAGTAACTCTTCACACTGATTAAAGAGCAATTACATCAACAAGCGAATAAAAAGACATTAAGAAAATAAATAGTTGAACAAATAAAGATAGAATGATACGTACAAAGAGTTTGACCCTTCCATTTCGTCTCTTAAGCCGCACGTTGAATTTTGCTTTTGAATAATTTTCTTCCAGAGAAGTAATATTTCCTGAATTTCCATTTGCATAATCTGGAAGTTGTACAATGGGTTCTAAAGAAGCAACCATGGTAGAAATGTATTCAAATGAACCAACAACCTTGGGTTCATGTAGGTCTGTATGTATTAACCAAAATAAAGATGATATTTTCTCTGCAAAAAAAATATATAAACAACTGTACTTAGTATATGTTGGTGCAATTGTTAATAAGTAAAGAATACAGGAAAGCAAGAAGGTAATTTAGTAAATTACCATGGCAACGAAGGTTACTGAGTAGGCGTAAAACAGAAGAGAGAGGAGCATGCCTCAACATATGGCTAACCTAAAAGTTGATCAAATGTGTAATCTTTATTTAAGCACTATATTTTTTAAAACAATTCTCTAATTAAATAAATAGAAGCAAATATCAAATTTATGTAATAAAAAATCTAGTTACCGAATCAATTGCAACAACAACACGCTCTTTTTCTTCTCCACCAAATTCTGAGTTTAATAACAAGAACGAAAACAGGAAACAAAGAAATCAATTAGAATTAAAGAAAAATATAAGATTTCATAAGAGGATCATATATTATCACGAAGCAAAATACCTTTTGCAAGATCCACAATTGAGCACAGCAACTTATCAACATCTTTTACATTTTTTACAAGAGTAATTAATGAATTTTGCCCTGATTGGTGAACAGCGTCATTCCAACCTACAGGATCGGTGTAGCAATCCAGTATCCGTGTTCTGTCAAAAAGCAAATAAGAATAATATTTTCTTAAAAAAAAGGATAAGGGAAAAATAACTAAAAAATTAGGTGTACCACTTAGTAATTAAAAACTGACAGTCTCTGAATGGGGCTTTGTAATTGGCAAACTCAATAAAAAAAATTCAGAATTGGACAGTGTCTGTGCTGTCAATAGGAGGTAGTAACGCTGGTTAATTCTGTTTTATCATCTATGCCTCTATATGTTTTATCTTGTACAAAATGCCAAACACTGTGAGGAAAGCTATTGCTCAAATGAGGTGTAGATTTTTATGGCAAGGTACCACAGGACCTAAACAGAAATACTCATTGATAAATACCAATTCCTAACTTTTAGAAGGGTTTTAGTGAAAAATGCTTTGATGTGGTCGCAGATTTCACTTCCACACAAAAATTAAAATATTTTATGTGGTTAACACATAAGAACAAAATCCTTACTAAAGAGAACTAACAGCAGGTTTTGGATGGAGACATGTCAGAATTACTATCAACATTGGACAACTTTTGAAGATATAATTAAGTATGATTTTTCATTACCACACTATCAACATAACTCTTTTCTTATTGTCCTCAGCACATTTTGCTGGTGTGTTTGGATCTTGAGGAATGGTATATGTTTTTCCAATAAAAAAAACTGCATACAACTAGAATTATGATTCTCACAATTTGTCATGTAATATGTGGATGAAGTGACACAACGCAAAATCTGCAACTGGCTACCAAGTGATATCGATGCTATCCCCATTCAGAGTTTAGCGCCAGAATCTTAGACTGTTTTGATGAGACCACTCATTTGAAATAAAAAATATGTACTTATGGGCAGCAGTAGTTTAGTCAATGTAAATAAAAAGCCTCAGGTTTCCATTGTTGGTATGGTACCACTATTAGGTACCAGTTTTTGTTAGAGCATAGAAAAATAGGTTTCAAAAATGCTCTGCATAGGATATAAGGCTTAGCTAGATAGTTTTAATAGGTTGCTAGCTGAACTATGTTGACGTTTGGTTGTATTTAACATTTCAGTAATGAAATGGGCATTATGCCTTTGTTTTAAAAAAAAAAGTAACTAAAACTGTAATGTGCACAAGTAAGCTCCAGAAGAGGTTAATTTCATGCATTACCTTAACAATTCATGATAACTTGGTTTCAAGTTTTTGCATGTATTATAGGGGCATTGGAAGTATAGAATAATAATATAACCACATATAACTAGAGATGCATATACGCTGGCTTCAATTAATACTCTCATATGTCTCATGCAATTAATAGAATTATATGATTAGAAATATTACCCCTTGTCAACAGTAGAAGTATCAAAACCAGCACGCTTGAAAAGGTCAAGATAGAAAGAGGGGCTCCGATCAAACGCCACAAGTACAATTCCCCTACCCAGTCATAATATAAAAAATAAAGAAAAGGTTAGTAAAATTATATCTTTCGAATGCAAAGAAAATAAAAATGAGGGTATGAAGAGAGAGTACCTAGCTACCTGGATTGAGATTTGCCATTGGCGACGAGGGAGAGGAGAGAGGTGAGGAAATGGTGAAGGGCGTGGGAGGCAAGAGGGGAAAGGAGAGAGTCTTGGAGAGAGAGAGCGGGAGCGTGCTCTCCTTCCAGGCAACCGTCTCGCAGTGATCTCAGAACCGCTTCCGCCATTAGAGAACAGTTTTCTCTTCACTCCTCTTCTCTGCCTAAAACCCTATTTTATCTATCCCGTATCGGATACGGCGTATCCCCCTATGCAATAATAATAGGACGGGATCGGGGAGGAAGGAAGACAAAATGGGGTCCGGATTGTAATGTAGCTCAAATTAAATATGAACCGTTGGATCATAATCGAATAAAAAATTCACGGGCATTTTAAGATACGTGTCAATATTGATCGGACGTCCGATCCCCAATTTCACTTCTATTATCCTTTCCCCTTATCTGTTTCTTTCATTTCCATAAAATTCAACAATATATTCTAATTCTTCAATATTATAAAATTTTATATTCTAAATTTTCATTGATTTGATAGTTGGAGATAATATTGTATGGTGTAGAATGTTGGACTACTAAAAGACAACACGTCTAGAAGATAAGTGTAACAGAGATGCATATATTGTGGTAGATCCGTAGTCATAAAAGACGAGACTGAATTAGAAACGATGATCTACGTAACAGACTTGGAGTAGCATTGATTAAAGAGAAGCTCGTCCAGCACCACTTGAGATGATTTGAGCATCTCCAACGGAGGCCTCCCGGCATAATATAGTAGTATTATTATTATTATTTTTTTGTTATTATCTTCACTTTGTGACTCTGGTTGGATTTCATTTCTAAGTTGGAACTAAAGACTTGTTGTTGTTGTTAATAGTTGGAGATATTTTGTTATATTTTTTTTACAAACGAAAAATTCTAGTTTTATCATTCAACAAAGCTTTATGTGATTTTTTATCTCTATCTACGACCTCGTCAAATAGGATCAACATATAACAAGAAATTAATGATTCAGTCATTTCAATGCATACAAAATTCACATCCAATCATTTGCTTAATGCTTCATTATTCTCTAAGACACTACCAGGCCACTAAACTAAGAACAAGAGATGCATGCAAAATGATAAACATGACATGCAATTTGCTTCTAGGATGCATGCAAAATGCAAGAGATACAAAACTATCAATTTTTCTCATTGCCAAGTAACACGCGACAGCGGTATTCACCGAGAGCCCATATTGGAAATATGTTGCGATATTGCGAGTAGCTAATCATGCAGTTTCGGTTGAACACCCCCATTATCTCCTACAAATCATAAAAAAATTACAAAGATGTTACAGTCGGATCATATCAGTAACATATATTTATTTACTGAGTATTAAACAGGGAGAAAGAGGTGCGCGTACTTGCTGAGGGAACTCGCCATCCTCCATTTGTAAATTGATCAAAACTTTAGCTGCTTTGTGCAACGGCATTGGGTCTCTATTGGCCTGGCACCCAAATACAGACAAACAATGAGTTCATAATTAATGCATCAAATCTACTACAATGAATGAATTATAAAAGATGAATTAGGTGTGCTATTTAAGACTTTAAGGTAACATCACATAGTTCAAGATCAACGTAGTTGGATTTGTCATTTGTAAAATAAAATATTTGCATTACTATGCGTATTAAGATAGGTAGAAAATCACTACTTTTGAATGGTCTAGAATCTTCAGATCAAGTGATTATTTACCGATCTAAAAAGATAGTAAAAAGATTCTAAAAAATGTAAAATTTGATCTACATGTAGATTTTTATATGGAGATCATGTTGAACGGTGCAGATCAATTGTTTGAACTTTAAAAATGGAGATATTGATCCATGGTACGGACCAATATGCGCTATGCGTAGTACCGTAGTCTCACTCGAGAAAGAAAGTAATGAAATAATAATGTAGCATTAGTTTAACCAAGGAAGAAAGACAAATGAATACCTGCCCAGCATCAATAAGAGCTAGCATAGCCCATCCAGTATTCACCGCATGAACCTTGTTACCTTCCAGATTTGTATACACCTTTTTTTATCACAAACAACAAAGCATTAGCGGTAGATATTAGCCGCTATGATTATCTCACTGATCAAGTGCTTTGATTATCTCACTGATCAACTTTTGAATCGCTGGATTAGGTTTCTCAGTATTCACCGCGTGAGCCAGAGATCTATATCAGTATATCACTGGTACCATATTGAGACAGATGGCTAAAATGTTTTATTGAGATAAGTTCCTTAATTTCTTGTGTAATTCTACTGTTATTGAAATTTAGTTGCTGTTTCTTGTGAGGTATTTGTGAAGTCAATGGTGCTCGTGGTGCTTTTGTACTAGTTTCTTTACTGGTACAGAGTGTGAAAGAGGGAGTGATGCTGTTTTGGTAATTTATTGTATAATATCAATGTTGTTTCACAATGAAATCAATAGTACCTTTTACCACTATTTCTTTCAAAAAAGAAGTATTAAAACATTAGCCAATCAACACCGTACTTAATTCAATCTGCCATTATATATACACAAATATATATTAATGAACTCGCTAGTTCATACCACATTTAGAGTAAGCTATCAAGAATAGGACTATTTTTAAATAATTTTGTGAAATTCATGTGCTAGTACCTTATCTTGGCAGGACAGGTAGCTCTCACCCCAACCACCCGAAGGTAATTCTTTGGAGAGCAAAAAATCACATGCTTTTCTTATGGAAGCACTGTTCTCGTATGTCTTTCCAGCCGCTATTAAACCCTTAACTCCAAACCATATTCCATACGTGAAACAAACTGCCCATGAACCGTACCTGTTGCTCAAACAAAACAAATAAGCAACTTAAAAAAACAAAGGAGAGATTGCTACATTATTTATAGAGAACATATATGTTGCCCCTTAATCTGTGGGTCCCTATCCTCTGAGATATCTCAAATTTTCAGTTTATCTAAAGACGGAGCAAATTTTATTCAGTGCCTATTCCGAATTTAGGGGTCAGGGAGTCGGTATTATTGTGCTTCGAGATTCGTGCAGAAAGGATTTGAACAGTCCGGATTTTCCGCAGATCAACTCAAAGTTTGAGATATCTCAGAGGATCCGAATTCTTAATCTGCCCCCACCCCCATTTCACCTGCCACCTATGAATGGGTGGGACCCACTGTTGTGATGGGGGCCACAATCATAGGTGGTAGGTAAAATAAGGGGGGAAGTTGAGAGGCACTGTATCAGCACTCTTATTTTAATTGCTGGTGAAATTAAATCAGAATAAAATAGAGTATACATACCATGAACCGTCAGGTCGTTGAATCGATTCAATATAATCAACGGCTTTTCTTATACAGGTATCTACATCTTTCGTACGGTGATCTGGATATATCTTTCTAAATGCAGTCAGAGCCTGTATTGCAGCTGATGTGCATTCTACATATCTGTCAATGCAATTTTACACAGGCTTAATTTCATTGCAATTTGATTAATAGAAGAGTGTGGCTATGGTACTATGCATAGCGTGGATTGGTCCATACTATGGACCAGTATATTAGTTTTTCGAAGTTCAACCAGTCGATTCCGAAACCATTCAACATGATCTCCATATGAAAATGTACTTGTAGACTAAATTTTACATTTTTTATAATTTTTTACTATATTTAAGATAGGTAGAAAATCACTACTTTTGAATTATTCATAATTTTGGGATCAAGTGATTTTTTACATATCTAAAAAGATAGTAAAAAAATTTCCAAAAAAATGAAAAATTTGATCTACAAGTACATTTTCATGTAGAGATCATGTTGAACGATTCAGATTGAATGTTTGGAACTTCAAAATGGAGATATTGATCCATAGTACGGACCAATATGCGCTATGCATAGTACCGTAGCCTCACTCTTAAAAGAATATAAAAAACAGTGGTGAGATTGTTGCTCTTACGGGTAGTCTATAACAATGTCCCCAAATGTCTCCGCAGGATTTATCAGCTGCATTTTTCAACAGTAGAAGCATATATAAGTATAGTTCGCATAATTATTCAGAGTATATTTAAAAAAAAAAAAAGACTGTTACATACAATAATTAACTTTTTTTGCTAAATAGAAGAATTATGCACCACAGTTGGTACACAAAAATTATAGAGGATTGCATGTAGCAATGCTAACCTCCATCCATGCGTAAGATCTTGTGAGTTCATAGGTAGCAAAACCACCATTTTCATTCTACATGGAAAAAAAAAGCAATAAGAAAACAAGATATTATTAATTTAAATCCCTAAAAGGTGCCAAGTTAATTAATCAAATAAAAATAAAATTGAAGTATAGAGAGAATGCACAAGCACACAGTACACAGATCATAATGATCTAGTCAAGTATTCGAGTAGCATTAATTAAATTTTTCAATAGTGAAGTAGATGTACCATCAGTGATAAAATAACATTGACAGCATCATACAACCGATTTGCTTTAATTGACTCACCGACCATCCCTTGAGGTAACTCTGACAATAGCAATGCAGCCTAACCAAGAAAAAACAAACCCACGCAATCACGCGTAGTTAGATGTATTATGTAATTTCTGAGAAACAAAAAATAACTCTTTCCACATATAATCAATAAGTACCTTTAGTCCCTCAGCAGTGCAGTCAGAAATAGGCCACCCGTGGTCTCCTGTAGAGAACGGCCATGCTCCTTTAGATATGTGACGGTACCAGTAACTAAGATCCCCAGGACAATCCTCAAGTACCTTTAGAAACAAATTTTATGTTTATTACATATACTTCTTTATGTTATACAAATTTGCTGCACAAATTATGGGTACCTGAGAATGTTTGACATAATCGTGAGCCTTGTAAAGGGTAGGTGCATACTCTTCAATTAGACCTGTAGCGTAGATTGCTTGAACAGTAAATGCAGTGTCCCACAGTTGACTCCCATTGTACCCTTGCATTTTCATGCCGTCTTCGGCAATCCACAAATAATCATATATTCTAGGGATGTGGAGTTTAAACGCCTCCGAGCTCGGATCCTCTATCCAACAGCACAACATATTTAGCACCTATAACAAACCAAAGCTTAGCATTAGCAATTACAAGCATGCATCTTTCTCAAGAGTAGGGTGTCAATGGTACCCTTTTATCCGTTTACCTAACCCATATCGTATTCAATAAGACAGGTATGGGTAAGATTTTTTTTCGTTAGCATATAGGATACGGGTAAGGGTAAAGTGTTTTTAGTTAACATAATGGGTAAGGGTACGGGTAAAGACTATTTCGTACCAATTACCCTATACAGTAATTATTAAAAATAAAATTATATATATAGATATATATTTATATGGGGATGATGCATGATATTTCATGGCCCATATAAATATATTCAATGGCACCCTTTTGTCCGTTTACCCGACGCATACCGTATTCGATAAGACCAGTATGGGTAAGGGTTTATTTTGTTAGCTTAACGGGTTAGGGTATGAAAATGTTTCATCCGACCCGTTGAAACCCCTACTTCAGAGTAATTCACTAATCACAAAGGTAAGAAAAGCATACTTTGTTAACAGGACCAATGCAAATATAACGAGTGTTCTCATCTTCATAATGGATATGCTCGATGGCCATATTAAGAGCCTTCTCCCTCAATTTGTTACCGGGCCAGTGCAATAGAACCGGCTCTACAAACTTGTGAAGGGTGCCCCAGAGTATATCTTGTATCATTGGGTGAGGATAGTACAAATCTTCCTACATATGATAAAAAGAAACTTGCTGTAGCAAATCAGAAGGAGAGAAATTACAATATATAGGGGAGAAATTACAATGAACAAACCTTAGCACACTCGTTGCGAGCCTTATTCCAATCAATCCTTTCATACGGAATCGAGTATAGTTCCTTTCTTAGTTCCAATACCAGCGTTGTGATTTTACCAACAAACCTCTTTCCATATATGTAAGACATCGGCAAATAAACCATCCGACAGTGACACCACATCCTTCCTGTGAATTTTGTGTGATTGTTTAAACTATGAAGAGCCTATCATAAACAAAATGTTTACAATGTGGCAAATAAATGTTAATGTAGGTACCCGGATGAATGGGGAGAATGTACGGGAGTAGCCATATCTCAGGCGGTAGAGGATTATTCCCAGACCAGTCAAACACTCCAAGTACCTGAAAGTATTTTCCTAAAGCAGTAAAGAAGTGAACTTCCAGTGTGAGTTATCTTGTAAAGATAAAAATGTTAAAAGAGGACACAATTTGGCACTAACAGAGAGCCACATTTTGCCCCATGAAGTAATAGCGGTAGCACTTCCATGGGTTATTATCCAATCCCTTGCTTTCTCCATGGCACCATCTCCATCATTTGCCCCTTCACCAAGCAACCGCAGAGTGACGTAGGTCAACACAGATCCAAACATGGTGCTGTGCCCCTCTATATGCAATCCCCATCCCCCGTCTTCGTTCTGTATATTGAAATTTAATTGAATTTTCAGTTTCTTGAAAGTTTTTATATAGTTCAGCCCCCCTCATGAAATGTGAAATGTGTGCTTGTAGACTAGTGGTTAGAACTCCATTTAGTGGTTGTGGAGACTTGGGTTCAAATCCCAGTGACTGCACATTATATATTTTCATATATTATGCATTTTACGTTTCAACCCCCTCATCTAAATTTCCTAGTTCCGCTCCTGACAGAACGTACCTGATGATTGTAGAGATAGCGTATCATCTCCTTTTGATGCTCTGGTGATAGAACAGTATTCAATGCTCCAGTAACATATAAACATATTATCTGTTTTAAGCAAGAAAAATTGAACAAATATATATAACATTTTTATAATTTAAAGTTAGTAAAAGAAGCATTTAGGTTAGGAGAAAAGAAGTACCAAGCCAGGCATGAGAAACATCGGGCCTCCATAGTCCCCGGCCCAGTGTCCGTCATGTGTTTGTAATGTAGAATATCGACTAACTGCTCTCCTTAGAGAAGTTACCACTGATTCCTCTGTCACATGCTCATTTTCTCCTAGTTTTATTACTGGAAGGTCCAGGTCAAGGGGATTCTGCCTTGCAAACTGCATAAATTCAACATATTTAATTAAATACAATTGAGCGCTCAAATAAAAAGAACAATACAAAAAAAAGATGACGATCGAGTTGAACACATACAAATATTAAATGCATTTTTTGCTTTGAATATAGTTATGAAGGGAACCCATTTGTCGAATTATTCAATATAAAAAGGGGAAGCAGTTTGAAAAATACAACTTGTTAGAAAAATACATAATTAATTAAAAGTGTCAGTTAATTGGGTATCAGGAAGGACTATTGCTCAGTCACTTAGGAATTTTGAAGCAGTGTGATATAGGCAAAAAAAATTATGTATGTTCTTCTAAAACATTTAAATTGCATAGTTCTTCCTGTATAATTGCAAACTGCATAAACTCAACATTTTAATTAAAGACAAATGACCACTTCCAAATAAAAAAGAACCCAAAAAAAAATGACGATCGAACTGCATACATACAAATATTAAATGAATTATTTGCTTTGCATTATTTTTATTTATACAAGTTGCACATGTGTCAAGCAGTGTGCATCAAACCACAGGACCCTCAAAATAGATAAAGCTATTAATTAAGAGTCAGACTACTATTGTAAACACCTTTTGGTTTTTTATCGCCAACTACCAAGGTCATGCATCAACACCTATTGGCTTTAATAGCCTAACAGGGATATGCAGGGACAGATCATAAGTCATCCCGGGGGTGGTTAGCTGTCCCCATGATTTAAAAATTTAATCATGTATATTGAAATTTAATTGAATTTTGTTTTTTTATATAATTCAGTGGCCAGATATTCATATTATGCATTTTATGTTTCAGCCCTCCCCCTCCCCCCCAACCCCCCCCACAATATAAATTTTATATTTCCGCCCCTGGGGAGTGGGGACGTTCATTGCTGAGATTTCGCATAAATGCTTAATTAAGAAAACAAGAATCAACGTTCCAGTAAGGTGCGTGCTGTACTGATAATTTCAGTATTACAGCAGGCCATTTTTCTCAAATTCGATACATACTATAGGTTATACACATCATAATCTGTGTGTTCGCATAAAATTACAAAATGTGAAACAAATTATATGACCTGGAGGCGCATGAGGAGATCAGAGCTATGCTTCATTTGAAATCTATCGGCACGAAACGCCTCGCGACCTCTCTCGACCTCGTCTCTCTCCTCTTGCGATCCGGAATCGGGATCGAACTCCCAAACCTGTCTCCCCACATGGTTGTTCGTCGTTCGCAGCCATGGACTCCCGCCCTCCGCCACCTTCAACCTCCACATTTCTTCTCCACTCTCAAAACTTTCTCCGGTATACTAGTTCAAGTGGAGAGATAGAGAGAGAGAGATAGAGAGGAGAGTGAGAGAGGGGGAGAGAGAATCAGATTGACAGTAGCTTTGGATGTATCGATCGACTCTGAATCTTTTCCTGGTTTTTGATTATTATGGCGCAAGTGAGCAGTTTTTTTTTAGCAAGCGACCAGGAGCTCGTGAACAGTCAGGCATGCTCTTATCAGAAACAGAATTGAATCCCCTAAAGTAACTCAAATTTTGAGTTTAGATCCGACGGTCCATGCATTCCACCTCGGACCGGGTTGGCCCGACTTATGATCGGCGGTCCGGATCTGAATTCAGAATTTGGGTTATTTTATGGAATCCGAACCCACCCAAACAAACAGGAATAGAGATCGGATGGATACGAGTTGGATTGTCTATCTTTATCTTCCTGTAGACATACATGTGTTTGAGTATTTCCAGTAATTGAATTTGAAGGCTGGAGCTGGAGTTAGGTATAATAATAACTTGCTACATGCTTTACCACATAGACAGATTTTGTACACAAACAACTGGGACCACTGTTGTTACAAATTCTTAATAGCGAAATGAATAGCTATATTCGCCTACGCGCCAATTTGCCAAAAAAAAAAGAAATGAATAGCTGTATTCATTAATTACTACCTAGAAGGAAAGGAAAATTAATAGATATACTAATTAACTAACAATTAATTAGTAGAGGGACAAGGACAAAAGTTTAGGTGAGCCGTGAGCGTGGGATTTTTTTTTAAAAACCATAATTAAAATAATTAAATTTAAATAAACGACATGATTGCCCCGAGATTTACAAAAACCATCAATACCGAGATGCCAATTCGGTCCGAACGAATTTTTTTACTCCGGACCGAATAGGCATTTCGGTCCCCCTCTTTTTCACAACAAATCAAGAAATCTTATGTGGCCGATCGTGTTGTCCCCTCTGGACCGAAATGGCATTTCGGTCCAGAGGATTTTTTGGCCGGACCGAGTTGCCATCTCGGTCCAGACCATTTTCTGTCCAATAAATTTTTGTTGGCCGGACCGATAAATTTTTAGTCAATATATTCATTGGACAGAGGTATTTTTTGGCCGACTACAACCCGTGATTTTAATATATATTTTTACAAAGAATTATATTATAAAAACTTATCAATAATATAAAATTTCATTTATTATTTTATTAAATGGTAATTTTTTACCGATAACCCTAGAAATTTATTCACCGATAACCCTAAAGTTATTTTTATTACAAAGAATTATATTATAAAAACTTATCAATAATATAAAATTTCATTTATTATTTTATTAAATGGTAATTTTTCACCGATAACCCTAGAAGTTTATTCACCGATAACCCTAAAGTTATTTTTATTACAAAGAATTATATTATAAAAACTTATCAATAATATAAAATTTCATTTATTATTTTATTAAATGGTAATTTTTCACCGATAACCCTAGAAGTTTATTCACCGATAACCCTAAAGTTATTTTTATTACAAAGAATTATATTATAAAAACTTATCAATAATATAAAATTTCATTTATTATTTTATTAAATGGTAATTTTTCACCGATAACCCTAGAAATTTATTCACCGATAACCCTAAAGTTATTTTTATTACAAAGAATTATATTATAAAAACTTATCAATAATATAAAATTTCATTTATTATTTTATTAAATGGTAATTTTTCACCGATAACCCTAGAAATTTATTCACCGATAACCCTAAAGTTATTTTTATTACAAAGAATTATATTATAAAAACTTATCAATAATATAAAATTTCATTTATTATTTTATTAAATGGTAATTTTTCACCGATAACCCTAGAAGTTTATTCACCGATAACTCTAAAGTTATTTTTATTACAAAGAATTATATTATAAAAACTTATCAATAATATAAAATAAACTACCTCATAAAATACCATTTTCATTTATATTATTGATAAGTTTTATAATATAATTCTTTGTAATAAAAATAACTTTAGGGTTATCGGTGAATAAATTTCTAGGGTTATCGGTGAAAAATTACCATTTAATAAAATAATAAATGAAATTTTATATTATTGATAAGTTTTTATAATATAATTCTTTGTAATAAAAATAACTTTAGGGTTATCGGTGAAAAATTACCATTTAATAAAATAATAAATGAAATGGTGATTGGTTAACCGATTTTTATAAATGCGATTCAAACCGCATATATTATTTGCGGCTTGAATTAACAATTCAACCCGCAAATAATATATGCGGTTTGAATTCACAATTCAAGCCGCATATATTCCTTGCGGTTTGAATTGTTAATTCAAACCGCAAATATTATTTGCGGTTTGGGTAGAAATAAAATTCTTTTAAAAACGTGGTTATTTATATTAAAATATTTTTTTTTTTGGGTAAAAATAAAAATCACGGGACTACAACCTATCTGCAACCATAAATTTCCCAATGAATTAACCTATCTGCAACCATAAATTAACCTATCTGCAACCATAAATCCAGTTGACTAAAACTTATTTCTGTCCAATAAATTTCCCTCCGGACCGAAATGCCAAATCGGTCCGGATTATTTGTTGGATTTTCTGTGGCGCAGGCTGCGCAGCAGGTGAAAATGAGGGGGGACCGAAATGCCAATTCGGTCCGGAGGAAAAAAATGCGATCGGACCGAATTGGCATCTCGGTATTGATGGTTTTTGTAAATCTTAGCGCAATCATGTTGTTTATTTAAATTTAATTATTTTAATTATGGTTTTTAAAAAAAATCCGTGAGCGTGAGCAATACTTATGATATCGATATATGACCTGTAATTTAGAGCATCTACATTCCTGAAACTATCAGAGTTTCTAATCTGATGTGGCAGTTTCTAGACCAGTTTCAGAGATGTAGACTAGTTTCTTATTTAGCAACTGTGCTCAAGAATTTCTTAATAAGAAATCGTTTATAAACTGTGAGTTGGCAAAATGATTGGCCGGTGTTCACTTAATTTTTTCCTTTATTTTATTTTATTGCTGATGTGGCATTTTAGAAACTCTTAGATTAGTTTCAGGGATGTGAACCCTTAGAAACTCTATAGTCTATAATTTCTAAAAATTAGTTAATAGTTACTTAGAAACTCTAAGAATTTTAGAGATGTAGATGCTCTTATATATCATGTTTGTTTTTAATAAAGCGTGTAAATTTAAATAAATTATAAATTGATTTGTCGATCTATTGATGAAATTACATAAGGTTATTAATCTATTGATAAGGTTGATCTATTGATGAAAACTACATAAGGTTATTAATCTATTGATGAATATTGTTCTGATTAATGAATATCTTAAGTTTAATATAATTTTATTTTCTCTTGCCTAGTGCTAAATTGTCAAAAAAATTATTAATACCACTGTCAATAAATAAATAAACCATAAATTATGCGAAACTCAAAAAATACCAAGGCCTCCAAGTCAATCTGCCCTCCTAAAACTCAAAAATGCAATGTAATATACTGATATTTAGGTTTTTGGGGGGCTCCAAGTCAATCTGCGGCTCCCAAATTGACTTGGAGACTCTGATATTTTTCGAATTCTCCAATTTCAGTGGTATCCGTACTTGTACACTTGAGCTCATGCATGATGCAATGCACCTACAGCTGTTGTTGCTGGAATTTAATATATATATACACGCTTTGTTTTTGTATTTTTGGCAATTAAACGCCTCTAGGCACATCTTTTTTATCCTCATTCAATTAAACATGCAGAGCATAGTTCTTCATCGGAGATAAAGAATTACTAGGCTTTAACTACTGCAGTTATCACACCCAAACAATTAATCAACTGTTCAATTAAAATTTAAGCCCAACCAACCAAGCCCATCAACTGCTCAATTGGATATAACTTTTTTGCCTCTACTAGTTCACAAGTCAGAATTTGTGCAAACCTCACTGTATTTGTTTTAAAATTAAGCTGATTTTTTTTAAATACCCTCAATAAAAAAATAACAAATATGCCCTCAATTTTTTTTATTTTGAAAACTGCTCTAACCGTCCCCATAGTGGGGTGGTTAGTTTTTTTTTTCTTTTGAAAAATCTTAAAATGAAAACAGTAAACTAAATTTTTGATAAAACACTAAAATCTCATCGATTGTCTTTTTTTTTAATAACATATCCTAGATCTGAATACCATAAACACTAAACTAAATTTCAAAATGAAAACATTTACATGAATACATTCTAACTAAAAAAAAGAAAAATACAACAAATAACACTAGATTTGATACTTTATACACTTAAATGAACAATGCCTAAGAAAAAGTATCATATTATATCACACATTATTACTTACATGAATAATATTCTAAATAAAAAAATAAAAATACAACAAAAAAAACTCTAGATCTGAGACTTCATACATTTACATAAACAATGTCTAAGAAGAAGTATGGTAAAGGACAAAATAATAAAAAATTAGAAATGAAAATCTTAATCGGAAACTTCAACTTAAGTTTTGAGATTCTTCCCTTTGTTTTTTGGTAATTTTGAATTTTGAAAAACGGCGTAGCGTTCACCGACGCATGCATCTTCTCGCAAGTCCGAAAAGTGGTAATTTGCTGAAATCGGACACTCGAGCGCTGTTTTATGGCCGTTTGAAGTTTCGTCGTCATTTTTCGCCTTCTCAGTGAAGATATCGTCTCTTTTATCTTATCCCTTGTCCTAGCCTCGTCTGTTTATGAGAGATGCATTAGATAAATACATGTACAACCTACATGTGCTTTAGGAATGAGAGAAATAACTTACAAAAAATAGATAGAGATGCATTATAACAGGAAAACACAGATCGATGACGTGAGAAAATATTATATTTCTTCTATCAAACCGTGTATAATTGTTGGAGCATTCATATACATCCGTCTGAAAGTAGGATGTTCCTCATTTTTTTAATTGAACTAATATAATATTTATGTTTTGTTCTGTCATTTAGTCAAAGTTTTATATTATCAATTTGATATTAATTATTAAAAAAATTAATTGATGAACAATTTCAATACTCAATTACTCCTCAATTTTAAGAAAAAAAAAAAATCATAGCCAACTGCCCCACAGTAGAGCGGTCAGACAAAAAAATTGAAAAAAAAAAAAATCATAGCTGACCGCCCCACCGTGGAGCAGTCGGCTTTGGAAGTGGACCACCCCATTGTGGGGCGGTCAGGACATTTTTTAAAATTTTTGAAATATGAGGGTAGATTTAATAAAAAAAATTTATGGTATTAATAAAAAATCGGAAAATTAAGTATTCTGGATTTTCTCGTTGTGCAACAAAAATGAAGAACCAATACAATTTCATTCAAAGAAAAACTACATGTTTTTTATTCTAGTCGCATTTACAGAAAGGTATTATTATTCACTCTTTATACTAGAAACAATTACAATTTTAACCTCGTTGTACATAAATTTTTTACAGTATACAAATAAGTGAATAACGACACCAAGCATATGAATTACCAGTGGCACAAATACCAGCCATCATCTATTATCTCAAACCGATCTTACTACTATTCTCTCTTCAAATAAAAAAAATAATGAACAAACCATTAGACAATGTTTTCACGCAAGAGGGGTTCATGCATTGACAGCGACTCAGGTACCGACTCTTGTTTTAGAAGGCTTTGTAATAATCCAGATGGTCGCCTTGGCATTGTCTCATTTGACGATGCACCGGTTGTCTTGCCGATTACATTTTGAACGTGTTGAAGGCACACTTGCACGGCATCATGAACCCGAACAAAGTACCATTCTTTGCCAATCAGGTCTATTAGACCCGATTTTGAGAGCAATAAATGCACCTGTCGGTTTGGGTTGGCAATAGCAATCTGCAATAGTATGTGTGAGATAATCACAAAAAAAAAAAATCTTTGGTATTGAACATGGGAGCAATTTCATGAATACCCCTCAAATACCTCAAAATTACGTATTCCCCCCCCAGCCAAAATTCATAATATCATATTCATCCTTTTAAATTTCAAAAACTCACAAATTTAACACTTTATTGACTTTTCTACTAAAATTCATTTTAAATTTATGAATTACCAATTTTTACCCTTTACTTTAAAAAAAAAAAGTATGTAAAATGTTTAAGATAAATATTTAGTCTTCTAATGGGCCGATTTGAAAGCAAATAATTCATTTTCTTACTTGTGACACAAACCCAAGCATATGCATAAATGTCACTGTGTATGCATCACAAGTAGAGAAATGAATCATTTGTTTTCGGAAACCAATAAGTTAGAAAACAGAATATTTTCTTACACATACTACATATCAATAAAGGGTAAAATGGGTTCTTTATAAATTTAAAATGAGTTATAATAGAAAAGTCAAACAAATTGGGTAAATTTGTGAGTTTTTGAAATTTAGAAGGGTAAATATGATCATATGAATTTTGGAGGAGGAAATACGTAATTTTGAGGTTTGAGGGATATACATGAAATGCCCCCTAAAAAGTTAGTACATGCTGACACAGTGCAGATGGAAGTCATTAATAGTTATGGCACTCTATATAGTATATACAGCATGCTACTTTAATTATGAATTTATATCTCTAAGACATGAGTACACATGGGGTGTGTGTGTGTGAGTGAGAGAGAAAGATAAGGGAGTGACAGCGGAAGGTGCACCTGGATGCCACGGTCTCGGTACTCCTGATGCAAGTCCTTCAAAGCTTGAACTGCACTTGAGTCTACGTGTGTAACAGCTGAAAGAGAATAATATGTTTATTAGAAAAAATTACTATTATATGGAAATATTAATGAAACAAATGCAACTAACTACCCTTCATTACATAACAAATACATACGTGACATTTCAAGGATAACAAAATAAATCCGTCCAACATCTGGGCCCCTATCAGAAGATGCATTAAGTTCGTATTCGCGCAACCTGTGAAGAAGGCAAAATGAAAACTAATAAATTAACAAAATTTAAAAAAAAATGAAAACAGTTTCACATAGCAACAAATCAAACTACTGGAGTAAAACCTCATAACCTGGATATATCAGATATAACCCCACAAAGCATGCAAAACTAGTACACCTCCTTACTTTTCCTATTCTTATCCAAATATACCCAAATTATCAACTCTAACCAGAGCAAAAAATCAGGAGGATAGAGTGGTATTTTCAGTATTTCTTAGAAGGAAACAAAAGTTGGGGCCACAACTGTTATTTTCTATGTTCTCTGGAAAGCTAGCAATTACTTCAAACATTGTGTGAAATTATTCTGAAAAACTTGGGTAACAGTTGCAATCATATAGTGTACGGGAGGTGAATTATAACCTGTCTTTGATATAACTAATATTGGCAAAGTAGATAGGTGCGTCAATTCGAACTACAACTATGCCGTTGTATGTATTTGCCTCAGGGTACTGCAGTATATTTCTGTATATGGTAGTTCCTGGTAGCCGTCCTAACACGGCTGAGACCCATCCATAATAACAAACAAAAAAATGATGTTAATTTCTTAGTGAAAATAGTCAAAGAGTAATATTCATTTGGTGAGAGAAGCAGGAGAGACTTTACCTACATGAGGATTAGCAGATTCGTATATAACGAATGCCAGAGAAAACCCCACCTGCAAATAGTTTCTTAATTCAAGACTAGTTTTTAAACAGATTAAAAAGTAATTAAATTAGGATATAACTAGCTGCAATCATGATTTTATGCAATAAAGCAATTAAACAAGTGAATCGCAGGCCATTTTTGTCAATGAGGAAAATAAATGCGTGTGTGTGTGTTAGTGGGTGGGTGGGCAGATGGGTGCTCCCTTCTTTGATTACTCAATTGCTAAAATCCTTGATTGTAGTTATCAGCTGCTAGATAAATACAAATCATATCTAATTGAGTTATAAACTTCCACAACAGGAACAAGGAGACTTTTTTAAATAAATAAAAAGGGCTACACTAGTACACTTATTGGCCCTCAAATCTAGTCAGAAAAAGGCATCTGAAATCTAAAATAAATAAATAAATATATTAATCTCAATTTAATAAGATGAAAAAAAAATCTCTGATGCTTATTGATTATGCGCCAGGCATCAAGTATTTTCCTTACTGACCAGTATATTGTATTTTCTAAAGAGATGAAAGTAAATAACAGTCCTACCCCAACAAGCACACCAATCTCAATGCCAAAAAATAACGTAGTGATGCTAGTTATAACCCAGAGGAGAAAATCTTTCTTATCTACTTTCCACAAAAATATAGCCTCATCATAATCCACCTACATAAACAACAAATTTGTTACTAGTCTGAGTAAAACTTTTATATCATTTTAAAAAGATAATAATATTTATTATCGAAATTAAAATAAAAACTCTTTAGTTTTAGATAAAGAGTTATAGGATAAGAATAGATAGACAAAATACAATAGTTCATACTGGTAGTTGCGACTACCATCTTGCTGTAAATACTTTTTTATGAATACAATTGTTACTGGTCAATTTGGCCACTAACCTTCAAAAAAAAAAAGAACAGATAGACAGAATGCATTTTAAATAAATGTTAAGTGTTGTAATGGTTGTTTTCTCACCAGGCCAATGACAGCAGAAATCACGATAGCAGCCAAGGCACACTACAGTTTGAGGAAAAGAAACCATGAAATGTGTTACTTTATGACATATACATAGCAGTAGGGGTGTTTAAACGGTCGGCTTGGTTAAAACCAAATTAAAAGTAGTCAAACCAAAATTTTATTCGGTTTTCAAAAATCTAACCGAACCAACCGACTGAATTAAACTTGTCAACCGAATAACAACCGAACTAAAAAAAACAAAGTAAATTTTGGTTAGTTTGGTTGAACCGAAATAAGAGAGATTAAATTTCAAAAGGTAAAACTCAATACATACACAAATAATTTAAGAACCATAGAAATAAGTACCAAGATATATATCAGTCGAACAGAAATAAGATTGATTAAACCGAACCAAATATAAAAACCCGAAGAAATTCAAGTAAAAATCAAGTTAATTTAGGTTTGTTTGGTTGAACCGAAATAAGAGAGATTACACTGAACCAAATATAAAAAAACCAAATTAATTCAAATATTCAACTGAACCGAACCATTTGAACCAAAAAAACGAACCATGTAATCCAAAACTTGTCAGTTCAGTTGAAACCAAACAGGATCCAATGAACCCCCTACATAGGAGGATCATAATTTAAGAAAAGATATTTTCGACTAATAAAGAAACCTAAATCAATAAAGGAACAACCTAACCTGAGGTATATCAGTGAATAGTGGTGTTAAAAATAGAAGAGCACATCCCATAATGACACCCATTGTGATACCCGATAACCCGGTTCGGGCCCCGCTCTCATGATTTACTGCTGACCTGGAAAAAGAACCTTGAGAAAATAAAAGAGAGTAATCATAATCGATTTTTTTTGTCAAACTTCAAAACTAAAATTGTAAAAATGATAGCAAAGCTGGTGTATATATACCAGTAGAAGGATATGCAGAGAAGAATGCACCACATATATTTGCCACGCCTAGACCGAATAACTACAAAAAGAGTAAGTACAAACTATTACCTACCTAGATCAACCCAACTACTACAACTTTATAAAAAAACAATTGGGTAGATTTTCTATAAGCAAAATTATGGTATCTCACTGCTTTTATTATAAAAATTTTATACGATATTTTATTTTGATAGGATGGCCATAAATGTAAATTCCAGCAAAAAGGTTAAAACAGATAGAACAAGAAGGTTTCTGACTCTTCTGGTCCGTACTATGGATCATATCTCCATTTTCAAAGTCCAAACAATCGATCTGAACCATTCAACATGATCTCCATATAAAAATGTACTTGTAGATCAAATTTACATTTTTTTTAGAATATTTTTACTTATTTTTTAGATAGGTATCATTCAAAAGTAGTGATTTTCCACCTATCTAAAAAATAAGTAAAATAATTGTAAAAAATGTAAAATTTAGTCAGCAAGTGCATTTTCATATGGAGATCACGTTGAACGGTCAGATCGACTATTTGGACTTTGGAAACAAAATTATTGACCCATAGTACGGACCAATCTGCGCTATGCATAGTAACATAGCCTCACTCCTGGTAATTATGCCAGGTATTTGTATAAACCAGACCGCAACAAGACGAGTCACTTGTGCACTTTAAAAGATTTACCTCTTGGTTTGAATCTAATTCATATCCATTTTTCGCAGCCAAAGCTTTAGCAATCCCCACAGACTCCTATAGTTTTCCGAAGAGAGAAATTAAAAGTCCTGAAAGTGAAAAAGAATCAACATTGATTAATAAAAACCAAAAGATAGGATGGTACCAGTATGGCAACACCGGTGATCAGTACTGCTGTTGAAATAAGAGACTTTGCATGCTCAAATCCACGTGGAATTGAGAAACTGGGAAGTCCTTGAGGTATTTCTCCCACCTATGACATAAATCAAACAAAAAAATCGATTACAGACATATAAATAAATAAATAAATAAGCAATTGATAAGACAACACAATTTGAGATATCACAGCTTCTCACCACTGAGATAGAAGTGGGGCGAAATATTTTGACAAAAAGTGTCCCAAGAACTACAGCCGTCAGTGGACCCGCCGCTCTTAGATACCTGAAGTTCTTGCCCGATTTCCCCTAAAATTTTCAAGCTTTATAGTTTATAGTCATATCATTTGCCTTGATTTACTTAGCCAGCAATCTTGCCTTAAATATTAATTATGTACCAGGTGCTTCATTATAAGAAGAATCGCAAGAAAAATCGATCCCATCACAAAAGGAGGCCAAGAGAACTGCAAGAGAAAACGTATCATCAATTTAGATTTGCCGGTTACTTAACATGTCAAGTAATATTACATGAGAAAGAGAGAGATTTGGAGGTAAAGAGTGTAACGTGCAAATGTAGTCCCCTAACAACCAACATTATCTGTCTGGCCCCTAAAGGTTTGAAAATTTCTTCTTTTGGAACTAAATATTTTAAACTGTACCCTTTTTTTTATAAATTTGATATTGTGGTACATCATTCAATATGTATGCACAAATATTCACAATATTATGAAAAAGTATAATTTTTTTATACACAACATATCTCATAAATATATATCTAATTAAAAAAAACAGCGATCAAACCAGTTGCCTCACTTGTTCGACCTGTGAACCATTGACCCAAAGCTTTACCGAGTAGATGTCCAGTTTGGTTATCATAACATTGGATAATATGATAGAAGAGACCAATATGGTACAAATAGAAATATATTAAGGACAAAATTGGCGATGGATAATACTTTAAGGACCATTTTTGGAATTTACTCAAAAGAATAAATAAATAAATAAATAAGAAGAAGAAGAAGGCATACATCATGAATCCCTTCAATTATGCTAGTAATAAGAGGTATAATTTTGCTACTTCTTGTGATGCTATACCCGAGAAAATATTTAATTTGAGAAAGGCCTATTACTATGGCGGAAGCAGTAGTAAATCCTGAAATTACGGAATGGCTAATGAATCGTAGCAACCACCCCAACCTGTTAAGAAACAGAGTAACATAAGCAAATACAAAAAAATTTAATATTGCACATTAATTACTTAAGTGGTGGCAAAATTTACCTCAATAACCCCATAAGACACTCCAATATACCAACCATGAGCGCCAGTAGAATAGCAAGTTCCGTATAAAGTTCGCTTGATGAATCAACTATGGAACCTAGTACATTTGACACTAGTAGAGAGACCAGTGCAACTGGTCCCACTGCCAGCTGGCGTGACGAGCCAAAGATGGCATATATGAATACCGGCACAAAACCAGTATCTGTTAAGAAAATTACCTAGTAAATTTACTTTCTTCTAAGAGCCAAGTTATGAATGTTAGTTAGCATATGAAAATGATATCTTACTTACATAGTCCATATATTGGATGAAGACCGGCTAACTTTGCATATGACATTGCCTGCAATGTTTCATGCAACAAAAATCAATATGTTGGGACGCCAATCAAAGCAAATTGATATTATGTAAAAGAGAATCTACATGCATTTCATCTTGACATGTGGAAAGAATCTCTTTTATAGGGATTGTGTGATTCAATACAAACCTACCATTTCAATTTTCAATTAAAGAAACAGAAAAAAAAAATGGATAAAGAATTTAGTGATATCGCCATAAGGTATAAGACTGAAATTAGACTAAAATATGTAATGCCAGATATATATATATATATATTGGTTTGACCAAGTCAAAATATATCAAATAC